>CM019713.1:31077888-31434075 GCA_009760885.1 Achatina immaculata
CTCCTATCCTACTCACAATCCTCATATTCTACTCACAATCCTCATACCCTACTCACAATCCTCGATCCTGCTCACTATCCTCTAATCCTGCTCACAATCATTCTATCCTATTCATGGTCCTCCCATCCTACTCACAATCCTCATACCCTACTCACAATCCTACCCTATTCACAGTCCTTCTAATCTACTCACAATCCACAGATTCTACTCACAGTCTTACTTATAATCCTCCTCTCCTACTCACAATCCTCATATTCTACTCACAATCATCATACCATACTCACAATCCTCCTACCCTACTCACAGTCCTTCTAATCTACTCACAATCCACAGATTATACTCACAATCCTACTTACAATCCTCCTATCCTACTCACAGTCATATTCACAATCCTTCTACCCTACTCACAATCCTCCAATCTTAGTCACAATCCTCCTATCACAGACCTTGTACCCTGCTCATAATAAAGGTAGACAGAGGTGTATGATGTAGTTTTACAAAGTGGAGAAGGAGTGAGTAAAGTGAGAAAAAACGAATAGAAAGTATGAGAATGTATAAATGAAAAACATACACCATCCGATATTTCGGCGTGAGCCTTTTTCGAGGATTACATGCACAAACGAGACAAAAACAAATACAAATAACTAAACGAAGAACTTATCTTAATATGGCCTCCTTCAGAAGTAGGAAACAGAGAAAAGCGTGTCCACTAGAAGATGCATTGAGACCACGCGGGCCACACAAAGGATAAGCCGATAGAGCCAATCGTAAAGAAGAGGTGGAGAGAGAGGAAGAAAACAAATGGTATAAGGCTGAGGGAGGAGGCAATAGAAACATGATAGCCGCTAGAGGAGAAGGTGTGTGTGTGTTTGTGGGGGGGGGAGGTGAAGCGGAGAGATAGTGAATGAAGAATATAAACACCTGCAGGGAGAAAATGTGAAACTGGTGAATAGGACAAGACCCTATAAAAACCAATATGTTGCCAGAGAAGAAAAAAAGGTGGAGGTGGGGGGGGGGGGGAGCTAGGAGAAAGAAAGTAGATAAAAAAAAGGGAGTGGAAAACTAAAGAAGTTACAGAAAGCTGAAGACGTTAATTCCAAATGGGTGTCTGGAAAATAATGCGCTGGTCTAGGACCCTCTGAGATCGTACATCAGCAGAACAAGAGCGGATCGCACTAACAGAAATGTCCTGTTTACCCCTGTGGTTGCTAAGGCAAAAATGTTTAACACAGGTGTCCAGGCCCTCTTAAAAAATGTCATTAAGATGCTGGCGAGATCGACCTCCTAAGCTGGAATTAACAATGTCTTCATCTTTCTGTAACACCTTTAGTTTTCTACCCCCCCCCACCTTTTTTTTTTACTCTACTTTCTTTATTCTAGCTACCCCTCCCTGCCGCCACCCTCTTTTCTTCTCTGGCAACATATTGGTGTTTATAGGGTCTTGTCCTATTCACCAGTTTCACATTTTCTCCCTGCAGGTGTTTATGTTCTTCATTCAATATCTCTCCGCTTCACCTTCCCCCTCCCCCCACACATACACCTTCTCCTCTAGCGGCTATCATGTTTCTATTGCCCCCCCCCCCAGCCTTATACCGCTTGTTTTCCTCCTCTCTCTCTCCACCTCTTCTTTACGATTGGCTCTATCGGCTTATCCTTTGTGTGGCCCGCGTGGTCTCAATGCATCTTCTAGTGGACACGCTTTTCTCTGTTTCCTACTTCTGAAGGAGGCCATATTAAGATACGTTCATCGTTTAGTTATTTGTATTTGTTTTTTGTCTCGTTTGTGCATGTAATCCTCGAAAAAGGCTCACGCCGAAATATCGGATGTTGTATGTTTTTCATTTATACATTCTCATACTTTCTATTCGTTTTTTCTCACTTTACTCACTCCTTCTCCACTTTGTAAAACTACACCATACACCTCTATCTACCTTTATTATTTAAATCAGTTTTACTGCAGTCGCAGTATCTACCCTGCACATAATCTCACAATCCTCTAATCCTACTCACAATCCTCCTATCCTACATACAATACTCCTACCTTATCACAATCCTCCTATCCTACTCAAAATCCTCCTACTATACTCACACTCCTCATACCCTGCTCACATTCCTCCTTGCAATCCTCTTATCCTACTCACAATTCTCTAATCCTATTCACAATCCTCCTACCCTGCTCACAATCCTTTAATCCTACTTGCATTCCTCATACCCTATTCACAATCCTTCTATCCTACTCACAGTCCTACCTACAATCCTCTTATCCTACTCATAATCCTCCTATCCTACTCACAATCCTCCTATTCTACCCACAATCCACCTATCCTACTCTCAATCCTCACAATCCTGCTATTCTACTCACAATCCTCCTATTCTATTCACAATCCTAATACCCTACTCACAATCCTCCTACCCTGTTCACAATCCTCTAATCCTGCTCACAATCATCCTATCCCATTCACAGTCCTCCTATCCTACTCACAATCCTCCTATTCACAATCCTCATAACTTACTCACAATCCTACTATCCTACTCATAATCCTCTAATCCTACTCACAATCCTATTACCCACTCACAGCCCTCCTGTCCTACTCACAATCCTCCAACCCTATTCACAATCCTCCAAACATACTCACAATCCACCAGCCCTACTTACAGCCCCCCCTTTCCACCCCCCCTCCTGGCCAATCCTACTCAAAACCTCACCCCCAGCAAAAAAAAAAAGACTACTTACAGCCCTCCAACCCTTTACAGAGTCATCTAACCCTAATAACAATCTTCTAACTCTACCCACATTTCTCCAACCCTGTTCACGATCCACCAACCCTACTCACATTCCTCCAATCCTCTTAACAACCTTCCAATACTACTCTTAATCCTCCAACCCTGCCCACAGTACTAATACTCTTCCCCACATGATAATGTAGCAACCGCATGTGTTATTATATGTTTATACGTTGTCCTTGACCATCTCTCTGAACCTTAAGTGCCCAGGGCACATGGGGCTTCCGCAAGGGTTTTCCACAAATGCCTGTCCTTTGCCTTTTTTTTTTCTGCTCTTGCCCCAGGTGAGCCCTCTATTGCTCAACATCCTTTCTGTTGCTGTTCTCCATGTCTCTTTTGGTTTACCCTTACTTCTGTTCCCCTGTGGTGTCCATCTTGACCATAACCAAGTATAAATGTTGCCGATATTAACAACGCTGTTGATTTTAACTAAGTAAATGTTGCTGATACTAATTAGAAATGTTGCCGATATTAACTTCGCTGCTGGTTTTAATTAACAACGAATGTTGCTGATACAAACTATGAGCTAGTACTGTTAATATTAACCAAGTAAGAAAAATTATTGACACTAATTAAGAAATTTGGTTTCGATTAGACTAATGAGATTTAAATGAGGGGGGGGGGGAGTCAATGAATGAGAAAGTTTCGTAGAAAAGGAAGAAGGCAACCTCAGCGACAACACACCATCTCATACAGCGAAGTCGCTCTGCTTCCTCTTCTATCTCGCTGGAACTGTTAGCTTCTGCTCTTTGCAGCGGATGCTGTGAAGACGTTGAGGCGCAGCATCGTGTCGGATTGGGAGTGGGTTATCGCGGCTATTTTTTTTGTTTTCATTCTCTGAGTGGAGATTAAAAAAAAGCGTGGGATGCAGTACTTCTTTAACAGACTCCACCACACTGGCGACTAAGGCAATCCCCGCCCCCCATTGGCCAGGTTAACCCTGATACTGGTGGAACCAACGAATTCTGGTAAGGTTCGCCAATCTTGGCGCTAGCATGTCAGCTAGGAGTCGTTGGCTGTCAAATCTAGCAGTGTCTTCACCACCACAGCGAAGTCAAAACAATAATTAAACATCAGTGCAAGATGCTATATGGGCTGACCAGCACAACAAGCCAAACTATATGGACTGGCCAGCACAACAAGCCAAACTATATGGGTTGACCAGCACAACCCGCCATCTAACGATCAAATGCTACAACCCTGGCGTTAATTTAAAAGAAAAAACATCTTCAGATCACCCTCAGGACACTGTTGACTGCGAGCACACCTGTATCACCCCGGCCTGTCACATACCCTTGACTACACGTGCGAGACAAGTATTAAGATTCCAGCGCACGTCCTGTAGCCCAGCTCCCTCTACCAAGAAACACGAGCCACAACTGCACTGGAAGACAAACTTTGGGATACAAAGCATGACTTCAAAAAGACTGCACAGTTTGTTCGGACAAGAAATATAAACGTCTGAGGCTAGAACCATGCAACACGGAAGAAGAAGAAAAACAACAACAAGAACAAGAACAAGAAGAACAAGAACAAGAAGAACAACAACAACAAAACACCTACAACAACAACAGCAACAACAAGACTTAATGATCTTAAACAGTATCAGTACGGAAAAAAAAGATAATTCTGCAGAGTGATAAACAAGCAAAGCATAAAATATCTGCTTTTGTGTCCTTGATAATTTTTTTTTCTCTACATAGTATATGTAACATGTAATACAATAATCGCAAAACTGCTAAACAACATATGGATGTAAAACAGTAAAAAGAACAAGTCAAGAACTGATTAAGAGAAGAGGTTGGAAACAGAAAAGATGAGTAAGACATAAGCTTACAGCACTGTCCCTTACCTCGGAGTCAAAAACTGCTCGGCACAACCTGGACTCAGGATAACTGTACCGGAAAACGACTTAAGTCTTGATTCGTGCTACCTGGGTCAACACAGTTCATGATTTTCTAGACGTCTCTGGTAAAAGATGTTGTGGATGGCATCCAGAAGTCAGTACTTATTAATCTGCTCCATCCCTAGTATACCTCATGAGATTTTAAAGACAAACTGAGCATGCCACATTCGGGGTCGTAGAAAGCATTGTCAAATGAAATGCATCTTGTTTGTCACGCGAAGATATTTACATGATATTCATGATATTCTGTGTGCAGGAATTAGAAAGAACATTTTGTCTAAAGAAAAGAGAGAGTAAATGTATGAAATTAGGAATTGTATGATTATGTTTCATCTGTACATAGAAATTCTGCGATAATATTTTGCCCGTAATTACAAATTCTGTGATGATCTTTCATCTGTATACAAGAATTATGTGATAATGTTTCATCTGTACAGGGAAACTACACAATGATAGTTCAAAATGATATACATACTGCCGTGGTAGAAGAACTTTATAACAAGCACTGAAAAGAACTCTTCAGCAAGCTAAAATCTACGGTTACAGTTAATATAAATAGCACTTTATCACGATATAATACTTAACAAACAGCACTCCACCCTGATATAAATCATTGTAACTCATTCAGGAAAACATGGCACTTTATTAAGTAGAAAATCCACAATAGAGTATCCAATGTTAAAAAAAAAAACCAGACTCTATCAACTACAAATTTACAGTACAAACCGCAACAAGTAACACTTTATCAAGGCATGAAAGCGAAAGACACTCTTTATAAGTGTGAAAATTTAAGAACTATATTCTCTTAATAACCGTGGATACAACAACACGTTCTTTTCTGAGCAAAATTCTGAAGCGGTAACTGCAGCGTTATCTGGATACTACGTCAGTCTATGACTCCACAACAAAGCCGACTTTCCAAATTAAAAAAGAAAAATGCGAAAAAAAAAAGAGAGAAAGAAAAAAAAAAACGCAGCAGACATTTAAAACAAGTGAGTAGGAGAGGAGAGGGCGCAGGATACGGACGATAGACTCCATTTAATCAAAGCGGGCTGCAGAACTGGTGACCTTGCGCGCTGTTCACCTGAGCAAGGTCGGAGTGAGTCATTGCTTCACGTAGATCTGTACTCGACTACAGAAGACATGCAAGTGCACTGACTCACGTGCTAGCTTTTTGAGAGCGCACGGCACGTTATGTTGGTAACCGTTATTGGTTCTATCTTTGTGCACTTTATTCTGTCATATGTTTCATTGCTTTACGGGAGAAGTATATACGGGGGTGATGAAACAAAGAAACAATGAGGAGGCGAGACAGAAAGGGCAGGGGAGAGGCTTGAGAAAGAGAGCGGAGTACGGGAGGAGTGAGAGAGAGAGAGAGAGAGAGAGATAATGGGAAAGAGAGTGAAAGAGAGGAGAGAATGTGATTTTAAAAAATATAGATAATAGATGAAAAAATTAAAGATAACAGATGATAGAATCAGAGATACCATATTGAGAGAGAGAGAAAGAGAGATAATGGGAAAGAGAGTGAAAGAGAGGAGAGAATCTGATTTTAAAAAATATAGATAATAGATGAAAAAATTAAAGATAACAGATGATAGAATCAGAGATACCATATTGAGAGAGAGAGAGAGAAAGTAAAAGTGAGGGATTAAAGGGAGAAGAAAGAGAACGTCAATAAGTAAGGAAGGGGGAGACAGCGAGAGAACGAGAGACAAAACGCGAGAAAGAGGGAGAAATAGAAGGAGGGAGGAAAGAGACACAAAGAGAGAGAGAGAGAGAGAGAGGAGTAAGAGAATGAGAAAAAAAGGAGAAAAGGGCAAAGTACTGAGAGTGGAAGAATGAAAGGAGGGAGGGGAAATAATAGCTAGTGAGAGAGGTAAGACAGAGACTGAAAGAGTGGGAGCGGAGATACAGAGATGGAGAGATACGGAGAGAATGTAAGAGAGTGTGCTAGATGGAAGAGAAAAAAGTAAGAGAGAGAGAGTGTGTGTGTGTGTGTGAGAGAGAGAGAGAGTGACAGAAAGTTAGAAAGATGGAGAACACGAGAGAAAAAAAGAGCAGAGTGTGAGAAAGTGTAAAAATGAGAAGTGAATGTAAGAGATAAGAGAGTTAGATGGAGAGAGAGTGAGAAGCAGGAAGAGACTGAGAGAGAATGACAAAAGTGATATGTTGGAGAATATGAAAGAGAGAAAGAGTGAGAGATAGAGAGAGAGAGAGAAGCAGAGGATATGGGAGGCACGCGCAGAGAGTGTAAGTGTGTAAGAGAAAAGAAACTAGAAAATGAAAATGAAGAAGAGGAATAGAGACAGAGACATGGAGATAAAAAGAGCTGAGAGGAGGGTTCAGATAAGAGAAAAGAGGGAAATAAAGAGCAGGGAGGGTGGGAGAGGAAAAAAACAGGGAGAAATACTATTCATAGTAAGAAAATCAATGATTGTGAAGAAGTGATAATGGATTAAGAAGTGACGAAATCGATCAGCAAACAAGAGAAAGGGTCCAGCGCCAGTGGCAGGTCAGAGTGACCGAGTCCAGGGTTTAAATGGTTGTTACAGTGGTTTTGTTTCACGTCGCTGTCAATAGAGGATTAGTTATATTAGTCATGGTTTATATTAGTTATGGTTTATATTAGCTGTGTAATGGTTGGAGGAAAGTAATAGAAAGTTATAGTTCATGGGACAACAAAGATGTTTCAGTAATGACAGACAGACAGACAGACAGACAGACACGCAGGCAGGCAGGCAGGCAGGCAGGCAGGCAGACAGACAGATAGATAGATAGATAGATAGATAGACAGACAGACAGACAGACAGACAGACAGACAGACAGATAGATAGATAGATAGATAGATAGATAGATAGATAGATAGATAGATAGATAGATAGATAGATAGATAGATAGATAGATAGATAGATAGATAGATAGATTATTTTCCATGATTCTAAAACATATATGGTTTTCATCAGATTATCGTGTTTTTTGTTTCTCAGCTAAGCCATGGCATGCAAAGAGAAAAATGCAAATTGAACCATCATGAAACGTTGCAATGAGCCCTCTTGATATGTTACTTCTAAATCATTGTGGACGCTTTCTAACAATTAGTCCTGAAAAAGAAATGTTCGAATAAAATTGTGGGTAGATTTACTTTATCGGTTTATGGTAACAATAAAGAGTCAGTGTTTCTCTGTTAGAATATCCTTCTGCGTTCCATTACAAATCTTGGGATAATTCAAAATAATTACATATTCTCAATTCTCGTGTTATCTGTAATTTTGTTATATTTTTACATCTGAAACTTAATCAGATCTGAGCACTGGTATTAAAAGGATCAACTTCAACGGTCTCAGTGAGATTGTGTTTACCTTTATATTTGATGAGTGTATATAAAGGCAGGCAAGGTTATGGTAAATAGTTTTTTTTTCAGGTGAAGTTTGCATTTTTGGACCACAAATCTATTTTTTGAAATTAGAAAGTTATTAGAGAATTATATCGAAAATAAATACAATTCTTTAATCTGATGTCAGATTGTGAACGTAAATAAATTTATAAAATTATAAATCTGATAAACATGAAGAAAAACATCCTGCTGGTCAAGACCATAACCTACATCCCGCAGCTCTTCTAGAAACAGCCTGTACATCTGCTTGGCCTGTTACTGTGTTGCTGATAGCGGAGAATGAAGCGAATCAGCTTTTTTTAAAGTTACGAGGTAATGTCCATTTTCTCTTTGTTCTTGATCCAAGAGGTCAGTTCTTATACTCACCCTCATTCTTCTGTGTCCAGTCTAGGTAGAGCTCCATGTCCAAGAAGTAGCTCCTAGCCTGTAAGACGAGTGAAACAATATGACCTCGGGTTGATAAGGTTTTGCTATGTCCCGAGACCTGTAAGGATATTTAGTCACTTACAATGGGTATCATCCCACTGTGGTATAGCTGGCAATGAGATACTGACAGTCTATCTAAAGCTGACAGCAATCAAGATCAAACCAATCACCCAGTAAACTACCAAGAGGCGAAAACCATAATCCGTAACCAGTGCAGATCTGAATGGAAAAAGAAACTGAAATGCAACAATGAACCAGATCCAATACACCAGCTACAAAGACATCAGCAAACCATCCTCTTCCACCTAAGGACGGGCCACTACAGACTACTGAGCCACCTACATCGACTCAAAATATCTCACACAGACGAGTGTCCATGTGGCAGTGGGGTCCAGACTCCAGAACATATCCTACAAGAGTGCCCAAGCCATGCAGACCTGAGGCGTGAGACATGGCCAGAGGAAACAAGCTTGGGGCAAAAGCTTTGGGGCTCCTATCAGGATCTGGAGAGGACTGCGGGCTTTGCCATGTCGACAGGGATCAGGATCTGAATTGACCAACAACCTAGAATGCAGAAGAAGAAGAAGAAGAAGAACTGCTCATCTGATGAGAAATGCAAAGCCAGTCATGTCTTTGATCCCATTCACAATTAGGACCTCCAAGCCCCTTGCTTTATAATGTCTCTCTGGTAATTCTCATATGTATGAAAGTGGAAAGGCTGCCATGATAGTGAGAGAAATGAGTAGATATAATATAAAGATACTTGGGCTGAGCGAAACACACTGGACAGGAACAGGTAAGCTTAGACTAGTAACAGGGGAGACAATCCTATTTTCAGGTCACCAAAACCCAGATGCAATGTTTACTCAGAAGGCGTGGTACTAATGTTATCCAGAGAGTCCCAGAGAGCATTGATGTGCTGGGAGGCAGTTAGCTCAAGGATAATTACAACCTGCTTCTCAACAAAGAAGAAGGATATTAAGTTGAATATCATCCAGGTATACGCGCCAACAAATGATGCAGAAGAGGTGGTAAAGGACAAATTCTACAACACATTGCAGGAAATCCTAGACCAACAAGGCAACAAACACATAATAGTTCTAATGGAGGACATCAATGCAAAGGCAGATAAGATCAACACAGGTTATGAGAAAGTAATGGGTCAAAATGGATTAGAAATAGTGAACGAAAATGGAGAAAGGCTAGCAGATCTATGCGTGCTCAACAACTTTGTCATTGGACGAAGTATGTTTCCACATAAAACTATGCACAAAGCCACGTGACTATCACCAGATCATGTCACTGAGAACCAGACAGACCATATTTGTATCAGTAGAAGCTTTTGCAGAACATTGCAAGATGTCAGAGTGAAATGAGATGCAGATGTAGCTTTTAACTACCATCTACTGTTAGCTAAACTGAAAATTGAAACTGAAGAAGCACCACAAAACGGACATGGCAAGGAGAAGATATAATATGGTACTGTTGGAAGACCCAGAAATCGCAAAGAACTTTAAACTGAAACTGAGCAACAGATTTCGGGGGCTGCAGGAGTTATACGAAGAAGATACACCAGATGTGAACACTCTGTGGAATAGTGCTAAAGAAATGTGGATTCTTCAAATCATGTGAAGAGACAGGGGGATTTAAGAAACCTCAGCACAAGGAGTGGAAACACTGAAGAAGATAGACAGAAAATTATAGTAAAACAAGAGCAGTAAAGGCCTCAGCTCAGAAAGAGTAAAACTTGGCCCATAAAGAGGTTAGTAAAACCGTAAAGAAAGACAGACAGGCTTATTTTGATAATATGGCAGGACAGGCAGAGGAGGCAGTTGGTAAAAACAATATGAGAGCTCTGTGTGAAATCACCAAGAAACTGGCAAATAGACAATGTAGGATAAAAAAAAGCCCATCAAAAACAAGGAAGGTAAGGTAGTAACATCAGAAGAAGAGCAGATGCAAAGATGGGTGGAATACGTCAGTGAAATCCTAAATAGATCAGCACCAACGGAAACAGAGGAGATAACAGCAGCAGAGAATACTCTAGACATCAATGTAGAACCACCCAGCAAGGCCGAAATTGAACACGCTATCTCAAAGTTGAAGAGAAATAAAGCACCGGGTCCAGATTGAATTGTAGCAGAAGTGCTCCTAGTGAACAAAGAAATAACATTAGAAATACTACTTTTACTATTTAACAGGATTTAGGAAGAAGAGAAGGTCCCAGAGGACTGGAAGGAGGCCCATCTTATAAAACTCCCTAAGAAAGGAGATCTATTAGAATGTAAGAACTATAGAGGCATCTCCCTGCTCTCAGTACCCAGCAAGGTCTTCAGCAGGCTTTTGCTAAAAAGAATTAAGAGAAGAGCAAGCAGGTTTCAGGCAAAGAAGATCCTGTACTGACCACATTGCTACAATGCGAATAATAGTAGAACAGTCAATGGAGTGGAATTCTTCACTGTTAGTTACATTCGTTGATTACGAGAAGGCATTTGATAGTTTAGATTGTAGAATGCTATGGAAACTACTGGAACACTATGGTATCCCAGCCAAGATAACAAAGCTTATAAAGACCGTATATGAAGAAACAATTTATTTATAGAATCGTGCATGGAGGAACTCACAGAAAGTTTTAAAGTGGAAACAGGCGTGGGGCAGGGATGTTTGCTATCACCATTCCTATTTCTTCTAGCAATTGATTGGATCATGAAAACTACCACACAAAGAAAAAGAAATGGGATACAATGGACATTGTGGAACTAACTGGAAGATCTTGGCTTTACAGATGATGTGGCACTTCTGGCACACAGCCACACACAAATGCAAGAGAAACTTCAGATCTTAAGCACGAATTCAGCTAATTTGGGAAAATACATTAAGAGATAAAAAAATAAAGATAATGAAAAGTAATAGTGTAAGCAACAGCGTTATGGTAATTGAGGGAGTGCCACTTTGATTAGGTAGAGTATTTCACATATTTAGGCAGCATAGTGGATAAATACGAGGGAACGGAAAAGGATGTTAAAGCTAGAATAACCAAGGCCAGGACAGCATTTAGCCAGCTTAACAAAATATGGTCATCTGAGAACATCAAAACATGAACCAAACTTAGGCTGTTCAATACGAACGTAAAGACTATCCTACTGGATGGTTCAGAGACATGGCTTATGTCCAAGACAATACAACAGAGGATACAAACATTCATGAACTACTGCTTGATGAGGATTTTAAACAATAAATGGCAGGACAAGATCAGAAATGAGGAGATCTGGGAAAGGGCAGAACAAAAACCTATGAACCTTCAAATCATGTCTAGGAAGTAGAGGTGGATTGGCCACACTCTAAGGAAACCCGACACCAACATAGCAAGACAGACACTGACATGGAATCCTCAAGGAAATAAAAAAAAAGAGGAAGACCTAGACTTACCTGGAGAAGAGAAATTATGACAGTGCTCAGAGACAAGGAATGCAATAGAAGGAAGCAGAGAATAATTCCAAGAACAGGAGAGCCTTTCTCCGTGGACTATGCTCTCAAGGGAGTGAAAGGCTATGATGATGATGATGGTGATGATGATGATGATGATGATGATGATGATGATGATGATGATGATGATGATGATGATGATGATGATGATGATGATCCTTATAGGTCATTCGTAGCTTCTTAGCAACCGATGCTGTGTAGATCTGAAACATAAAAACGGCTTATCGAATTTGGACCAGTGTTACACTGGCCAGCTGGAAGAAGTACAATGAATAAAAAGAAACGCAAGATTCTTTGCAGACTCCACCACCCAGGTGGGACACGGCGAGCCTGTTTGCCAGGTAAAGACTGTTACTAGCAGCATCGAAAGTGAAGTGGGATAGTGTCCTGACCAGTCCTGGTTCGCTAGCCTTGAAAACTGTAGGATCACACTTTCACATCAATGTTGTCTTCCCTTCCACTCGGTGAAAACAGGCACAATAGCCCGCTCAGAGCTCGGAGACCACGCTCCTGCCAAAGAAATAAAATTTGCAGCTCCAAGAAGATCACCAACCGCCATTTCTGCCAGCTTTTTGTTCCTTTCATTTCTTCATTGAAAAAAATCTGCCTATGTTAGCGGTTAATAACCTTCGTATAGCTAGCCCCTTTGTATCACGTTCAGCGTTCTTTCTTGATAGTAGCCACTGCGAAAGCGTTAAATTTTAATAAAAGATCCATCTATTGTGCTATTAAAGATATATATATATATATATATTCTGAGGCCTATTATATCATTCAAAAAGGGGTCAGTCAGTCAGTCATTTGCATGTCCCTTGCAGAACTTTGCCTCCCTAACAGCTCTCCTGTAGGCCTCTCGGTTGTGAGCAAGATGGCCTGCTGCTGATGCGTCCAGTCGCAGATTATCAACGATGTCTTCCAACCATCTTCACTTTCGTCTTCCTCTCTTTCTTTTTTTCCCATTATGCACCCTTCCGAGACTGTCTTCTCTAAATTATCATGACGTTTAAAATGTCCAAAATATTTAAGTTTTCTCTGTTTAATCTTCCTTACTAGCCAACCTTATTCAATATTAAGTTTTTGTAGTACGGATATATTTATTCCTTTTTATGTCTATGATATATGAAGAACTCCTCTGTAGCATTTACGTTCAAAGCCATTTATGTATTTCTCACCTGTTTTGTTAAGTGTCCAGGTCTCACAGGCATATGTTGCAATGGGAAAGATTCATACCCTTAAAAATCTTATTTTTGTAGTTCTGTTTTTTCCTCTCCACAGCTTCTTTAGTTGTTTTGCTTTTTGAAGAGCGAAAAGGGGTAGAGGTGGAAAAAGCCATGAGAGAAGCAGTTCAGGAAAATGATGCTTGGAAATCTCACTATCCATTTGCTTCAGAACTTTTTTTCTAGGAGGACAGGCATAGCAGATCCACACACAGAGAAGAAGATGAAGAGAAAGCAAATATTTTCCTTGAAGTTTCGTGAGTAAACTTTGATCCTGCCATGAACTTCTTATCTAACCTACGTCCTGCTTTGAGTGGTACAGGACAAGTGTTCTTTACTCTCTTACCCACCGCTGATGATGTCCTTAGTGATGGGACCACCACTGATGATGTCCTTAGTGATGGGACCACCACTGATGATGTCCTTAGTGATGGACCACCACTGATTATGTCCTTAGTGATAGGACCACCACTGATGATGTCCTTAGTGATGGGACCACCGCTGATGATGTCCTTAGTGATGAGACCACCACTGATGATGTCCTTAGTGATGGGACCACCACTGATGATGATGTCCTTAGTGATGGGACCACCACTGATGATGTCCTTAGTGATGAGACCACCACTGATGATGTCCTTAGTGATGGGACCACCACTGATGATGTCCTTAGTGATGGGACCACCACTGATGATGTCCTTAGTGATGAGACCACCACTGATGATGTCCTTAATGATGAGACCACCACTGATGATGTCCTTAATGATGAGACCACCACTGATGATGTCCTTAGTGATGAGACCACCACTGATGATGTCCTTAATGATGAGACCACCAGTGATGATGTCCTTAATGATGAGACCACCACTGATGATGTCCTTAGTGATGGACCACCACTGATGATGTCCTTAGTGATGAGACCACCACTGATGATGTCCTTGTGATGGGACCACCACTGATGATGTCCTTAGTGATGGGACCACCACTGATGATCTCCTTAGTGATGAGACCACCACTGATGATGTCCTTAGTGATGAGACCACCACTGATGATGTCCTTAGTGATGGGACCACCACTGATGATGTCCTTAGTGATGTGACCACCACTGATGATGTCCTTAGTGATGAGACCACCACTGATGATGTCCTTAGTGATGGGACCACCACTGATGATATCCTTAGTGATGTGACCACCACTGATGATGTCCTTAGTAATGAGACCACCACTGATGATGTCCTTAGTGATGGGACCACCACTGATGATGTCCTTAGTGATGTGACCACCACTGATGATGTCCTTAGTGATGAGACCACCACTGATGATGTCCTTAATGATGAGACCACCACTGATGATATCCTTAGTGATGGACCACCACTGATGATGTCCTTAGTGATAGGATAGAAGTTCTCTACTACGGCTGTTCTGAAATCCTTAGTTCCTAATTCTTGCCCGAAGTGATACGGAATACAGGTTTCTGAAAATCGGTGCCCAGTGTTTAGCATTATCACGCTGGTTTCCGATGGCGTGCATAGGAAGATGAATAACATCCTTGAAGTTGGCAACAGTGCCATGCTTTTGAGCAGGCTCCATCATGATGAGGATTTTCCTTTTATTCTTTCCACTGTTAAAAAAAAAATCAATACAAATTATCGGAAAGTGAATATACACTATGTAGGACGTTTCGGTTTAGTAAAGTTTGAGAAACACTGGTTTTTTGACCGCAGCTAACTGCAGGATGTTGTATTAAATAGTTAAATGTTGTTTCCTCTACAACATCCAACAACAGTCTGGAGCACGTAACTTCCAACAAAATGTTCTATGTTGGCCCAGAAATCGATTCTTCAGCTTTGTTTACAGCAACAGCTTTACGACCGGCTATTTACAGATATCTTAACTGTGGCTGTCGTAATTAATCTGCCAGTTTTCTGCGCTAATAAAATGGGTATTTAAAATTACTTCTTAATGTCGGGAGGAAGGGAGTGTTCAGGGCGTGAATTGGGTAATAGTTTTATCGAATGTCATTACCATGAGAGAGAGAGAGAGAGAGAGAGAGAGAGAGAGAGAGGGGGGGGTGGGGGGTGGGGGGGGGGGAAGGTAACTGAATGCTTTGTTGAATGTTTAACTATTCACGTGCTTTCGGCAAAGAACACTTATTTCATCTCACGACTACATTAGCAGATAATGGTAATAATAGTAAATACAGACCTCTGTGGAGTCACTCAAGCATACAGAAAAAAAGTTTGTATATATTTATATATCTATCCAAAAACTATTCGTGTAGTACAGAAAAATAGTATTTTGTGTCCATATTTTCCTTGTCCTCTTTCGTATCATTGAAATATAACGATCATAGTTTACTTGTCCTCTTTCGTGTCACTGAGATATAACGATCATAGTTTCCTTGTCCTCTTTCGTGTCACTGAGATACAGCGATCATAGTTTCCTTTTCCTCTTTCGTGTCACTGAGATATAGCGATCATAGTTTCCTTGTCCTCTTTCGTGTCCCTGAGATATAGCGATCATAGTTTCCTTTTCCTCTTTCGTGTCCCTGAGATATAGCGATCATAGTTTCCTTGTCCTCTTTTGTGTCACTGAGATATAGCGATCATAGTTTCCTTGTCCTCTTTCGTGTCACTGAGATATAGCGATCATAGTTTCCTTGTCCTCTTTCGTGTCACTGAGATATAGCGATCATAGTTTCCTTGTCCTCTTTTGTGTCACTGAGATATAACAATCATAGTTTCCTAGACTTGACGTTTCGCTAGAGAAAGATCTTACCCCTGGCTATATTTCCCATCCCTAGTTCCATTGGGGAGGGGGGTGCGAGGGTGGGCTATGGACCCAGTTCTAAAGCCTGGTTGAATGAAGTACCTTTGTGCATGGGAAGCAAGTGTACTATTTCGCTGCTGATCCGCCTTGTAAAGACATAAACATACCATTATGTTTCCATCCAGAACTTCACGGCAGTAACTGTATACGTTTCCTTGTACAACTTTACAACAGTGGTTGTATATGTTTCCTTGTACAACTTTACAACAGTGACTTATATGTTTCCTTGTACAACTTTACAACAGAGACTGTGTAGGTTTTCTTGTATGTGTAGGTTTTCTTGTACAACTTTACAACAGAGACTGTGTAGGTTTTCTTGTATGTGTAGGTTTTCTTGTACAACTTTACAACAGAGACTGTGTAGGTTTTCTTGTATAACTTTACAACAGAGACTGTGTAGGTTTTCTTGTATGTGTAGGTTTTCTTGTACAACTTTACAACAGTGACTGTATATGTTTCCTTGTACAACTTTACAACAGTGACTTATTTGTTTCCTTGTACAACTTTACAACAGCGACTGTATAGGTTTTCTTGTACAACTTTACAACAGTGACTTATATGTTTCCTTGTACAGCTTTACAGCAGAGACTGTGTAGGTTTTCTTGTATGTGTAGGTTTTCTTGTATAACTTTACAACAGAGACTGTGTAGGTTTTATTGTACAACTTTACAACAGTGACTGTATATGACTCCTTGTACAACTTTACAGCAGTGACTGTGTAGATTTTCTTGTACACTTGTGGACAATCATTCAACATATCGTCTCGTTCATGAACCACTTCTTTACATCAACCCTCTCACTCCACCTCTCTTTTTATCTCTCCCTCTCTTTCTGGTGCCCAATTCTTAATCCTTTAGAAATGAAGATCAATCAATCAATATCTCTTCACCCGCCATTTTGCCCCATTTTCTAACGAAATTCTTGACTAGAACACAAAGCCGAACAAACACACAGAAATATAAAGATACGCTCTAAAACTTCATTCATTTAAAAATCAAATATGCTTCATTTTTCTCTAATTACAACACTCTTTCCACTCTCTTCTTGTGCGTGTCCTTTCCCTTGTCAGTCCTTTGTGAAACTTCTCGGTACAGGTATATTGCTTCCTTGTGTTAACGTTCCATCAGGTAATCTAATTACGTGCTATCTCTACCTGCTTGTAAATCTGTTCTAATCTTCAGCCTCCTAATTTTTCCGCTGTTTTCTGCTTTCACTGTTTGCCATTTTGTGTGTATGTGTACGTGTTTTCTTGTTTCTATGTTTGATCTATATTTGTATTAATGTTTCACGAAACCATTCATCTGATCTTAAGTTAATGTCCTCATCATCATCGTCGTAGTTAGCATTGTTATCATTATCATTCGCGTCATAATCTTCTTCTTCTTTAATATGATGTGAGTTACAAACATACGTTATCCGCAGTCGATATTGTGATGATCTTGAATCGCGTGTATGCTGTCGGATAAGGAGTGGGTTAAAATGAGATGCTTTAAATCCATGAATGAGCCTAAAAAAAAAGCTTCTATGCAGGCTCCCTATCGAGTATGCCAAAGCCCAACTCCGGTAGCCAGACTGAAAGATCGGAATAGCCAGTTACAAGAACTGCCATGAAGAAGCCACGTACAATTTTTAGCTCAGCAGCATAGAAAAGTTATCTCAGCTTAGCTCATCCAGCTCCTGTTTCCTTCAGTTTTAGCTCATCCAGCTCCTGTTTACTTCAGTTTTAGCTCATCCAGCTCCTGTTTACTTCAGTTTTAGCTCATCCAGCTCCTATTTCCTTCAGTTTTAGCTCATCCAGCTCCTGTTTCCTTCAGTTTTAGCTCATCCAGCTCCTGTTTCCTTCAGTTTTTAACCATCAAGCTGGGGGACTGGAATTAGCTCACTTCGGAAGTCAAAGCCCGCCGGCCATTTTGAAGCGCATTATACAAGACGGGGAGAAATGGCCGACAAATCTTTTTATTTGCAGAAAGCTACCCATCCTGTGCTTTAAATCTTCAGACCGGTTGCAGCCATCGCGCACGAGAGCTCTTGCATGAATGTCTTTTGAGAATTGATATGATCAATCAGTGAAAAGGAGGTCATGACGTTTTTTTTTCAAACCCGTTTCGGACCTAGACAAAGTTTGCTTTAGTGTGCGCAGGTGCTCTGCCAGGAAGTGGTGATGGTGATATTCTAGGGTGAAAGGTAATGATGACACAGGGTGGCCAAAGCTTCCTTGTGGTTTTTTTTCCAAAATATTAGCGAGGACCTGCTTCTTTGTACGCGTTTACTGTCTGTATCTGTAGATCTTTGTCTTTGGGTAACTTTGACTGTTTTATTTGTAGTTCCGCAGAGTTTAGGTTCTTTGGTTTCACTGAGACAGTAGTTGCGTTAGTGAAGTTCTGGAGAATGTGCCCCTAAGTCTGAGATTCTTGGGCAGATGCCTTGAAGGAAAAGTTTCCAACCTTAAAATTTATACTTGTATACATTTGATTTCACGCAGGAAAAATAATGCGCAATTCACCGGCGTGGCAAAGTGTGATTCTCCTGGACGAATATCGAACGTTGAAAACTGTAGAAAGGAGCGACTTAGGAGTAAAAGTTGGACCTGTTCGTGTCGCGGTGACCTGGATCTGGCTGAAATCCCGCGGAGAATAGAACAGAACAAGCGAACAGATGGGATATCGCGTGTTTAAATCCCTAGCGTGTGGTATTCACGTGGGGGACATCTTGATCAAAGCTCTGGAAGTGACAAAAGAGAAAGAAATAGAAAGCACTGTTAATGAAATGTTTGTTTAGGTCGATGGGAGAGCACCGGGTGAAGGAGGGCATGGGAGAAAGGGGGAGGGGGCAGAAATGCCTTAGAATTCACAGAATTTTGGAAGGCGCTCATTGTGACCTGGCAGAGATGACGGGGCAGGTCATGTACATTCTTCTGCCTCTAAGTTTATTTATGTCATTCAGACATTTCCCTTTTACGAATTTTCTATGTCTTCCTGACATTCTCTTCTCATTTTTGTTTGTTTCTTGGACAATCTTTTCTCCAAATTCTAAACTATACAGTTAATCACACATGCCACAGCAGCTTAGTGGCACAGGCAGAACTTTGACATTATAGAAACATTGATTTAATGTTAAAATAATCTAGGCTCATCATTATTGATTCCGGAGAATTTCTTAAATGCTCCGATACCCTCAGTGGAAAAAAAGGATTTCAACACAAGTGCACGAACTCCGAAGCACCGACAAGAATTCTTATCTACTGCGGGGTGACGGGCTTAAACAACTAAATACTACACCGCTGGGAGGGTATAGTCATGTTTCTTAATGACGATATGAGAAATGGAGAATGACATAACATTCAAAACTGCCTGGCACAGCTATTCATTATCGTCATCATCATCATCATCGTCATCATCACTGGATATAAGAGCACAATATTCTGTACATATAAATCAGCTCTCTACACTCTTTCATCTTGTTTATTTCTCTACCCCTTTCATGTTGCAAAAGGTTTCCTCTTCCACCTTTTATATTCGTCTTCCTTCTCTTCTCCTCTCTCAAACGCTCCCTCCTCTCTTCACCTTTCCAAACATCTAGATCTCACATTGAGATTTTTTTGTACATCCCTGAAAGAAATGAGTGCATCAACCCTTTTTGTACATCCCTGAAAGAAATGAGTGCATCAACTCTTTTTGTACATCCCTGAAAGAAATGAGTGCATCAACTCTTTTTGTACATCCCTGAAAGAAATGAGTGCATCAACACTTTTTGTACATCCCTGAAACAAATGAGTGCATCAACCCTTTTTGTACATCCCTGAAACAAATGAGTGCATCAACTCTTTTTGTACATCCCTGAAACAAATGAGTGCATCAACTCTTTTTGTACATCCCTGAAAGAAATGAGTGCATCAACCAACTTGTGAGACATCGGCTGACAATAACAAGCCTTGAAGCCTTTCTGATGGCTACTTCCTTCCGGTGGTCAAACTGATACCATCGAACGATCTTTCAAAAAAATCCAAAAACTATTGTCCACTAGACCAGGAAAGATGTCGGAGATTTTGTAAGTGTATTTATTGACTTGAAGCTTCAGAAAAGAATTATTGCAAAAAGAAAACCCCACAAAACATACACACACAGACAGAAAGTGAGGGGAGGGGGGGGGGAGAGAGAAGAGAGAGATGGAAAGAACTGTTTAAAAAAAATAGTAATATAAAACATCTTACCCTACCTTAATGCCCTATGACTGATGATGACATGACGTTCAAAACTACACGGCAGTCATAAATCAGTCATTTATCAGTCATATATCGTCATATATCAGTCATATAACAATCATATATCACCATATATCAGACATATATAATTCATATAGCAGTCATATATCAATCATTTATCAGTCATATAACAGTCATATATCGTCATATAGCAGTCATATAGCGGTCATATAGCAGTCATATATCGTCATATATCAGCCATCTATCAGTCATATATCAGTCATTTAACAGTCATATATCAGTCATATAACAGTCATTTATTAGTCATATAGCAGTCATTTATCATCATCATCATCATCATCATCATCGCCACTAGATATAAGAACAAAATATTATGTAGTTAAAATATGACAGTACGAATCTTGCGGACATATATTTCTTATGTCGGTAATACCATCTGAGAAGTGTCTATCTTAAGTTAACCCCCCCCCCCTCCTCAATGTTAAACAAAAGTGCCAGTGTAAGATTGCGTGAGATGTAGTTTTGAAGAAAGAACGTGCCAAGAAGGGGGCAGAGAAGCAAAAGAAGACATTCTGAACGGAAGCCGAAAAGACGTCAAATACTTCAACCTGAATGAAAAGACCTTTAAAATTGTCAGAAATTCTACCAGTCACACACAAAAATTATTACAAGAGGAGAGAAGAACGTTATAAATGTAGGTAACGCAAGAAAAGAGAGATTACAAAACCGGTAGAAAATGCCAAAAGCTGCGCAGAGTGGAAAAGCGTGGTTCATAATCATTCATTTATTTGCGTGTCCCTTGCGGAACTTTGGCTTCCCTAACAGTACTCCTGTAGGCCTCTCGGTTATGAGCAAGACGGCCTACTGCTGATGCATCCATTTGCAGATCATCAACGATGTCTTGCAGCCATCTTCGCCTTGGTCTTCCTCTCTTTCTTTTCCCCATTATGTACCCTTCCAAGACGGTTTTCTCTAGATTATCATGACGTTTAATGTGTCCAAAATATTTAAGTTTTCTCTCTTTAATCCTCTTTACTAGCCTGCCTTCTTCTATATTAAGTTTTTGTAGTATGGATATATTTGTTCTTTTTTGTGTCCATGATATCTGAAGAACTCTTCTGTAGCATCTACATTCAAAGGCATTTATGTGTTTCTCAGCCGGCTCTACGAAAACATCACATAATGAAACCAGTACACGACTGGTGTAACACGTTCACGATATGACTTGGTATTTTTATTGTATTTTCGTACATTTGCGCCATATTCTGCTCAGCAGATACAACAGCAGATTTAGTCTGTATCTCTCTCTCTCTCTCTCTCTCTCTCTCTCTCTCTCTCTCTCTCTGAACCTTAAGTGCCCAGGGCACATGGGGCTTCCGCAAGGGTTTTCCACAAATGCCTGTCCTTCGCCTTTTTTTCTGCTCTTGCCCACGTGAGCCCTCTATTGCTCAACATCCTTTCTGTTGTTCTTCTCCATGTCTCTTTGGGTCTACCCTTACTTCTGTTCCCTTGTGGTGTCCATCTCAGTGCTATTTTTGGTAGTGAGTTGTCAGTCATTCGGAGCACATGTCCCAACCATCGCCAGCGTCTTTCCTCAATAATTGTTGTCAGTGGTTTCATCTGCATTTCTGCTAATAAGATGTTATTTCTTATGGTGTTTGGCCAAAATATTTTTCTAATTCTTCGTAAAAATTTAGTCTGGAAAGAATTCAACTTGTTTTCTGTTGTTTTGGTGATTTTCCAGCATACACTTCCATAGAGTAGTTCACTTAGAACATTACTCTTAAATATCCTGATTTTCATATTTATGCTTGTTTTTTTTTAATTTCCATATAGTCTGCATCATTGCAAAAGCCTGGTTTGCTCTAGTAAGTCTGCTGTTGATGTCCTCTGTGCTGTCTCCATTTTCTACTACTCTGCTGCCAAGGTATACAAATTCGTTGAACTCCTCCACTAACTTGTTATCTACTCTCAGTACATTTCTGTTGTTCACATTTTGCTTCATTAACTTTGTCTTTCCTACGTTGATCTTTAGTCCTACGTTGTTTGCATTCAGAGTTAGCTTGTTTATTTTATCTTGCATATCTTTGTGACCGCTTGATAACAGACAAATGTCGTCCGCAAAGTATGGTCTGTATAGAAGTTGTATTTTGTGTGGCAGCATCACAGGCGAGTTTGGCATGTTTCACATTAAAACTACTCAGGTGTTCGTGAAGCGCGGCGGAAATATCGACGTTATGACTTGTCCTAATTTAAACGCTTTTATTTCTTTTTTCTCAGACACGGAAATCATTAGCTTTATTATCCGCTCGGTAAACTCAAAACTCATCCCTGGCTCTGAAAGGTGAAGGTCGTGTATTTAATTAGTTTCGTTTCTATTTCCCGCCCTTCGGTATCTGCGGACCCGTTCATTTTCCGTTACTTTACCCACCCCACCCCCCAGCCAACCACATATACACACACACACAATCAATCCCAAGATTTGAGAAGTCTTGGGCTTTTATCATACCCTTTCTCTCTCTCTCTCTCTCTCTCTGTTTCTGTATGTGTGTCTCTTTGTTTCTCTCTCTCTCTCTGTTTCTGTATGTGTGTCTCTTTGTTTCTCTCTCTCTCTGTTTCTGTGTGTGTGTCTCTTTGTTTCTCTCTCTCTGTTTCTGTGTGTGTGTCTCTTTGTTTCTCTCTCTCTCTCTCTCTGTTTCTGTGTGTGTCTCTTTGTTTCTCTCTCTCTCTGTTTCTGTGTGTGTCTCTTTGTTTCTCTCTCTCTCTGTTTCTGTGTGTGTCTCTTTGTTTCTCTCTCTCTGTTTCTCTGTGTGTGTCTCTCTCTCTGTTTCTCTCTGTGTGTGTCTCTCTCTCTGTTTCTCTCTCTCTGAAGCACATACGCGGGCATATATACACACACACTGTCTTATGCATCAATTTGATGATTTGGCAGTATGTAATGCCGATGATATGAAAATAGCCATACCTGATGTATTTAGCTACTTTACATCGTTGTGTGTGTGTGTGGGGGGGGGGGGGGGATTTGCAGGTAAACGTTTCCTCATTTGATATGTACTTAGTACCATGTACTTAGTACACTGTGCTAGATATGTATTCAGTACACTGTACTAACATAAACGTTTGCGACAGAGTGAAAACTGAGACATGATGGACAGAATGTCAGAGAGGCCTTCATGATAAACTCTTCACATGCGTAAGTTCGTTCCTTCTTCTTCTCTTTCCTCCCTCCCTCTCTCTCCCCCCCCCCTCCGTCTTCCTTTCCATTGAAACAAATTGCCAGTGTGTTCATTACGTTTTATTTCTCTACACACATACAAATCTTTCACATGTTCATGTAAAATAATAATAATAATAACCTGTTTCTTTTCTGAGATGTTTCAAGTTCCAAGTTGTTCACAATTCCGATCACAGGAAATCTCTTGGAAAAAAAGGCGAAGTTAAATAATGATTAATAGTTGGGCATCCGGTGTATATAGCAGCACTTTAATCAAACATACATCACGAAGACAAGAAGGAATTTAAGTGAGGAAACTGCAATGCTCGTTGTCCGTCAGTTCGTGATATTCTTCAACTATTTGTATGTATGCTCATAGACTCCTGAACTGCCGAGATCAATGATTCATGCTTATCTCCCTTACATTCCGAGTTAATGGGGTGTCTTAGTTTCAGAACGCAATATATAACCAGAAGTCTTGTTCCACGATTTGTTTAATATCTTGCTTCATGTCTTGTTCCATGACTTGTTTAATGTCTTTCTTCATGTCTTGTTCAATGCCTTGCTTCATGTCTTGTTCCATGACTTGTTTAATGCCTTGCTTCATGTCTTGTTCTATGACTTGTTTAATGTCTTTCTTCATGTCTTGTTCCACGACTTGTTTAATGCCTTGCTTCATGTCTTGTTCCACGACTTCTTTAATGTCTTGCTTCATGTCTTGTTCCACGACTTATTTAATCCCTTGCTTCATGTCTTGTTCCACGACTTGTTTAATGCCTTGCTTCATGTCTTGTTCTTTGTCTTACTCCGTGCCTTGCTAAAGCCATATTGGAAAGACTGCGGGAAAATGAGCCGGAAGAGAAGAACATTGTAACTGAGAGGAGACTGCTCGAGCTAGGACAAATGAAGCGTGCTGGTAGGAAATCCGAACTATGTGACAGAAAACGCATCGTAAAGAACCAACAGCTCATGGGAACTATTAGTAAACATACTCTTGGGTGGATGTTGTGGCACGCGGTGGAGCATATATGAGGCTGTACTGAATGCAATGAAACCGGAGTCCGATTTTGTACTTCAAACCTTAGCCCCATGTTTCTTGCAATGCATCCAACATGATGTACTCAAGCTTCTTTGATGTACACATAACTGATTAACATGGATCCCATCAAGATGGAGCTGCTGAGACGGATGATATGGCAGCATCACTGGATGGCATACACCTTCTTTGGAAAGTCCAGGTACATAAAGAAAACCATGACACTTATTTCCTTCAGTCGTTTTTCGCAATCGTTATAGCAATGTGCGGTGGAGCATATATGATGCTGTGTTGAATGCAATGAAACCAGAGTCTGATTTTGAACCTCTGAACTTATGTTTCATGACTTGTTTCATGTCTTGTTTCATAACTTGTTTAATGTCTTGTTCCAAGACTTGTTTCACATCTTGTAACATATCTTGCTCTACGTCTCGTTTCACGTTTTGTACAATGTCTTGTTCTGTGTCTTGTTTCATGGCTTGTTTCATGTCTTGTTTCATTTATTTGCTCCACGTTATGTTTCACGTCTTGTTCACGTCCTGTTTCATGTTTTGTTCCATGTGTTGCTTCATGCCTTGTTTCATGTCTTGTTCCATGCCGCATTTCACGTCTTGTTTCATGATTTGCTCCACGTCTTGTTTCATGTCTTGTTCCACGTTGTGTTCCACTTCTTGCTCTACATCTTGTTCCACGTCTTGTTCTGTGCCATTTAGCTACATATGATATGGTGTTAGAACGTACTTTATCTCATGTCCTTGGGGTAGACAGACAATAAAGCGATGGTACTCCGTGTTCTTGACCTGAGGATACACAGTAGAAGAAGATACGGTCAATATCAGCCCATCCACCCTCTTATATTTCCTTCCTTTATTGCAAGGGGAGTCAGGCACCTATATTTACAGAAATCTTGACTACGGCGTCTCCGGTCGGGCTCTAATGGGACAACAACGTGAGTGACGCCAGCGTCAACAACGTGAGTGACGCCAGCGTCAACAACGTGAGTGACGCCAGCGTCAACAACGTAGCTGCTCTGCGCCAAGTGAGTTTTGTGAAGTCTCAAAATCTTGTTTTTCTACCTTTTCCTCTGTAAGCCATTTTCACATGGACAAGACCTGACTGTCAGCTGTTCAACTCAGACAGTATCGGAGCTGTGTAACATGACAAATGTTAAACAAATCACTTGCACAGAAGAAAATAGTGTCTCCGAGCTTAATCCTTATGTCGATGATATAATCGCGTATCAAATGATATTTTTGTTATAAACTAAAGATTTTCAAACCGTAATTCATGACATTTCTGCCTAAAGATATATGATACGTTTGTACAGCTCTTTCGAAAAGGGTTTTTTTTTCAATAAATGATGAGTTTCATAAATTTATGTGCGTGCAACATCTGTGCTTAAGATAGGTTAGATGAGAAGAATTCAGCTGAAGTGAGCACGCTACACTAAACAAAATGGACGAGTTAAAACGTAACTTAAGAAAAAAATATATATCTTTTCTGTGACAACATGGTGGATCAATGCTCATGCCTGTTGCGCTGCAACGTTCCCTTCTCATAACAGCCGACATTTATGGGTAATATTTGGACCCAAAAAAAATACTGTAATAAAAATGCAAACGAATTCATGCGGGTACTTTATATCTAACCCGTGGGTGCTAAACAAAACAAAGGTTTACTTCACAACACGATCTCGCCCCCATCATGCACAGCAGCATTTCCGCCATCAACAAATACAAATACCCGGATGCAAGTACAGCAGACCAATCAGCGAAGTCGAGCCACAAATTGGCGCACATTTTCTCCCTGGTGGCAAGATACTTCTCAATTATCCGGACTCGTTCATGGCCTTGTACTGGCTGCCTACCTACTTCTTCTATCCTCCTCAGACACTCTCTATCAAATATCCGCACTTCAGTTTCTTTATTATCGCTTCTTTATATCAATCTTTATTTTTGTGAGAGAAAAGACTACAGCAATGGTTCTAACATTTTTGGCCCATGGACTCATCCTCATGCCTGAGAACAGCTGTGGGTCCCTCAGTAAAAATAAAACAAAAAATAGAACCCAAATGATGTTAATATTTCTTAATCGGGTCAACCCATTTGCTAGTCTCTCGACCCCCTAAATTTTTTTTTCCGTGGATCTCTGTGGGTCCATGAACCCTAGGTTAAGAACCACCGAATTAGAAAGACGGGGAATTCTCACTTTTCCTGGCACTTTGAATATCATTTTTTTCTTTCTTCTATATCTGGTGAATCCACTAGCATGCAGTATAAAATTAAACGGAACTATTCTAAAGCAGGTGCAGAGATTCAAATACCTTGGAGCAGTAATAACTTCAGATGGGAAATGCAGAACAGAAATTAGGAACAGAATAGGCCAAGCAAAGACTGCATTTCAGAGAATGAGAAACATATTAACCAACACATCCTTATCAATGAATGTTAGAAAACGAGTCCTAAAATGCTATATTGAACCTATCTTATTATATGGAAGTGAATCATGGACAATAGGCAAGTCTGCACAAAAATCATTGGAAGCAGCAGAAATGTGGTTTATTAGAAGAATGTTGCGAATCCCCTGGACAGCAAAAATAACTAATGAAGAATGTATGAGAAGAGCTGGAGAGACAAAAAATCTTGACAAAAAGATAAGAGAGAGACAATGTACTTTCATAGGACATGCAATGAGAAGAGGGGGCATTGAAAATATTATAACAACAGGAAAAATAGAAGGAAGAAGATCAAGAGGAAGATATCTGTCTTTCCCTCTATTTCTCCTTCTCTCTCTCTCTCTCTCTCTCTCTCTCTCTATATATATATATATATATATATATATATCACACGTACATATCATCATCATCATGTTTAAACTCCCTTTCTCTCTTCAGTGATTCTTCATTAACATTCTCCCCCTGTACTCCTCCATGATGTATTTTCCTTATATCTGTTTTCTCATGCTCGATCCCTTCCACTACTTTATTTTCTTGACTTTTGTGTGAGTGAGTGAGTGAGTGAGTGAGTGAGTGAGTGAGTGAGTGAGTGAGTGTACACGTTCTCTGACACATAAAAGAGTTTTCAGTTACTTTTGCCTCAGTTTTGACACGATCTCTTCTTCTATTCATCTAACAATTTTTTTTCATTTATTCAAATCTTCTTTTAACGTCAAAAATGTCTATAAATCGTTATCTTTTATTTCTGATTAGTTTCTGTTATCTTCTTTGTGGTCAATGACCTACAAAGTCACGTCGCAGCTACCTCAGGTCTCGGCTTCCTGTTTCGTGCAATGCATCCCAGCAACATGATGTACCCAAACTTGCCTGATGTACGAGGGGTTGATTGACATGGATCCCCTCATGGTGGAGCTGCCGAGACGGATGATATGGCAGCATCACTGGATGGCATGCACCTTCTTTGGAAAAGTCCAGGTACATAAAGAAAACCATGACACGTATTTCCTATAGTCGTTTTTTTTTGGCAACTAGTTATCATTAAACAAAAGAGTAAAGACACACGGCACCAAACATCAGCTTATGCTCTCTCATCATTCCCTGTCTTTGTTAGTCTGCCTCCAGCTTTTGTTGCTGTTTCTATCCAACCTGTGTTCCTGTTTTGTTTCATCTCATTACCTTTGACCCCTCTCTCTCTCTCTCTCTCTCTCTCTCTCTCTCTTTCCTTCTCTTCAACAACAACAGCTCACAAAAATTAACGATGCCGAATTAAGAAACCATATTCCTCTCCCTCGTGAGAAGACCGCGTTGTGTGGGGAAATTAGGAGGAGCCGGACATTGTGCAGGGGAAGCTCCAATGAGCAACGGAGGTCGTGGAGGCTAGGTCGAGGGTGAGAAATTGTTCCTGAGTGCTTTGTTATGACTCTGGAGAATTTGAATGTACATTTATTCCACAGCGTGCGAAAGAAACAGAAGCTGGATCACAGACGTCCAGACAAAACGTTCCAGCAGATCAGAATCTGCAGTTTTATCTGCAGAGGCCAATGTTCCAAATTAACTTTGGGAATAAACTTGACTATATCGCGGAGAGATATGGTTAAACATGACAAGAACAGTTTGAGAAGATAAAAAGAAAAAAATCGAAGAGGGCAAGACAGGACAATGAAAAAAAAAATACAAGAAAGACCGCAGAGGAAAAAAAACCCACAAAAATCAAGTAGATTGAGACAAAGAATGGGGGATAGAATGACATATGAGAATTCTGTGAGAAAACAAGTGTTGGGAATGAGCATTCATACATTCAATGAAATGAAGAATGTTTAACAAGATGTAATGCCGGCAGCTGAAAATAATTTTATACGTATGTTTTATTGGTGTATAGAAATATTTGTATCTGGTATGTTTATGTATTGTATGAGCACGCATACGTACAAAAAAAGCATACATAATCATAACATCTGTGGAGATCTTAATCTTTGACGTGTTCTAAATGTAGCCACAAAGTCAGAGAAGCAATACAAATAGGAGAGTCGGATGGCGTCTGTCTCAAGTTTGTTCGTTGCCTTCAGCACAGTGGGCTCATGACTCGTGATATCGACGAACCAATGATGATGACAACCCATTTCTCTTCTCTGTGTGCAGAAAGCCATTAGCAACTACAAGACAGACTTCTTAACATGTTTCTCCCAGATTTCTGATCAAGTGTGTGAGAGAATGGCGAAGAAAACTGCTCATCAATAATATAATGTGAAATGGAAATTTCAGACAAAAAAATATATTATGACAATAGCTGAGAGCTTTCGTATTAGTAACGATAATAGTAGCCATTGTCGTAGTAAGTATTAGTTGAATTAATAAGTAGTAGTTGGAGTAGCAGTAGAGGTAGTAATAGTAGTGGTGGTAATATTAGTACTAGTAGCAGTGTAGTAGTAGCAGTAGTAGTCATAGTAGTAGTAGTAGTAGTAGTAGTAGTAGTAGTAGTAGCAGTAGTAGTAGTAGTAGTGTTAAAAGTAATGGTAGTAATATTATATGTAGCAGTATTAGTAGCAGTAGCAATAGTAGTAGTAGTAGCAGAAATAGTAGTAATAGTATTAGTAGTAGTAGTTGTAGTAGTAGTAGTAGTAAAAGTAATAGTAGTAGTAGTAGAAGTAGTAGTAGTAATGGTAGCAGTAATAGCAGTAGTAGTTGTAGCAGTAGCAGTAGTAGTAGTAGTAGTAATAGAATTAATAATAAAGTATTAGTAGCAATTGTAGTAGTAGTAGTAGTAACAGTAGTAGTAGAATTAGTGATAGAAGTAGTAGTAGCAATAGTAGTAGTGTAAATAGTAATATTAAGAGTAGTAGTAATATAGTAGTTGTAGTCGTTGTAACAGTAATAGTAGTAAAAAGGGTAGTAGTAGTAGTAGTAGTAGTAGTAGTAGTAGTAGTAGTGACAGTAGCAGTAATAGCACTAGTAGTTGTAGCAGTAGCAATAGCAGCAATAGTAATAATATAATACTAGTAGTAGTACTGACTGACAACTCCCTACCAAAAATAGCACTAAGATGGACACCACAGGAAAACAGAAGTAAGGGTAGACCAAAAGAGACATGGAGAAGAACAACAGAAAGAATATTGAGCAATAGAGGGCTCACCTGGGCAAGAGCAGAAAAAAAAGGCGAAGGACAGGCATTTGTGGAAAACCCTTGCGGAAGCCCCATGTGCCCTGGGCACTTAAGGTTCAGAGAGAGTAGTAGTAGTAGTAGTAGTAGTAGTAGTAGTAGTAGTAGTAGTAGTAGTAGTAGTAGTAGTAGTAACAAGGTTCATTGGTCCATCCACATTAGTAGTACACTAGTTAACTGTAATAGCACTTTATATTATATATGTATTTTTTTTAAATACAGCGCGTAATTCTGAGCAATGGACGCATTTAACGCCTTTACTCCTCTGTAAAATTTAGGAGCGTTGGCAGGTATCGTTTACAAACAGTAGTTGTCAATTAACATCCAGTTATCCGGAACACTTTAAGCAATGGAGGGCCTCTGCAGCTCTTAACGTATTCGGAAATCAATAACGTATTCCTAAATCCTTGCGGCTGTTGCCTGAAATTATCCCGCCGAATGCGGGCGCCTGTTTTATTTTTCTATAAATGTTATCTTTTCTTCTTTTTTTTCTTCTTTTTTTTTAATCCCTTATCTATGATGATTTTATCCTGTGTAGCGTTGCCTTCAGTAAAGGCAAGCATGCGAATTAACACAACCAGTCGTGTGAATCAACAATGCCGTAATTTCCTTTTATTCTGTTTCTGAATATTATTCGCCTGTGTCCCGTATAATTAATGAAATACAATTTCCTTATTGCTAGGAACGCTCTTAGATGCCACGCGACAAGATGGCGACGCTTGAGTTCGCCAGACAGAATTTTCATAGTAACAATAGCACGAACTTTGAAAGTGCTAACAATAGCACGACTTTGAAAGTGCTAACAATAGTACGGCTTTGAAAAGTGGTAACAATAGCACGGCTTTGAAAGTGCTAACAATAGTACGACTTTGAAAAGTGGTAACAATAGCACGACTTTGAAAGTGCTAACAGTAGTACGACTTTGAAAGTGTTAACAATAGCACGGCTTTGAAAAGTGTTAACAATAGCACGGCTTTGAAAGTGCTAACAATAGCACGGCTTGAACAGTTAACTTTGTGTGTGTGTGTGTGTGTGCTGGCAAGTTTTGTTCAAAATTTACTGGAAATGGATTCACCATATATATGAACACATGCCAAAAATATTACTAGAATGTCTGCAGAAAGCACACCTGAAGGAAGAGAATGCAGGCTGGAATAGACCTACTGAAGCGGAGATGGATGGACAGCATCGAGCATAATAAAAACTGGCTGGAGATCGTGCCAAGTAGAATGAATGAATTTGTTAAAGTCCTGTAAGGCACCAACAACGCCTTGTTGACCACTGCATGATTGCTTGGACGGACAGATAAGAGATTTTGGGAACAGTCTAAAAATATCGGCCACTGTTTTATGATTTGTTCAGAGCAGCCAGAAGAAAGGCCTTCCGTGTTTTCAGTTACCCAGCTTCCAACAGCAACACGTGAAGCTCGTGATTCTCCTCTCTAGTTTCAGGAGACTTGAGTTCTTTGTTTCTCTGCTACGTTGTGTCGATGAAGACGATGATGATGATGACGATGATGACAATGACGATGATGACGATGATGATGATGATGATGATGACGATGATGACGATGATGATGACGATGATGATGATGATGATGTCGTGACTTGCCTTACTTTATCAGATAGTACGCCGCGCTGCCTGTAGCTGTCTGACCCACAAACAACATGTTCAACTGTCTGGAAGGGCAGAGAGAGGAAACAGGGGAGAGAAGACGGGAACATCTAAAAGAGAGGCTTTAAAGCAGTGACAGAAGACGTTCTTTTCTTGCCTGGCTGCTGATGTTCCCCAGCATCTCTGCTAAATTTTTCAGACGCATGAACTTCGTTCTTTCTTAAAGAAGACTGGCAGTCGACAGGGAGGCTAGTACAGCACAACCAAGACGCCTTTTTGCATAGCAGTTGTCCAAGCGAAGAAAATAAGCACAATTACCTGCTGTAGCAGGTTTTCAAAAGGGCCTCTAGAAATAAAACAGATATTGTACAATGGGACGATTGCTGTCCGGACAGCTGTAATGTCAGGCTGCAGACTGCGACTAAGATAGAAGAGTAGAGAGCTCTCTGTGATACATCAAATGTTAACAAGCAAAAGAGGAGTTGCTCAGCAAACGATATTCGGAGACCCTCGCTGCACCATATTACAAACCCTCCTCTTCAAGCATATTCATTTATTCCATCCGCCCTTCTCTCGATTTGATAACAATTGTTTCTCTCTCTCTCCTCTCCTCTCTCTCTCTCTCTCTCTCTCTCTCTCTCTCTCCTCTTTCCCTTCTCTTTCCCTTCTCTCGCCCTCTCTTTACTATCAACCAGTCAGAATGCCATTGCACTTCACGAGTCTTCATTCAAACATCCACACTACTTCACGAGCACTCTCAGACGCAGCTTCTTGCAAGTCACAGCTAAGTGCTTCCGTTTTTTCTGTTATTTTTCTCCGCTACTATTTGTTATATGTCACTAACTTGAATTTAATTTTTCTCTTCTTTTCCTGTCTCTTGGTTCTGTATATTTTTACGTTATCAATGTGTAAACCAAAATATTACAACTGAGTGCTTGTTAATTAATAAAGTTGTTTCTATTTTTCTTGTAAATAATCTTAACACTTTGTTATCACAACTTTATTGCAGTGGCTTTGTGTGTATTTGTATATGTAGTTTTATATGGGGATGAAGGGGCCCGATAAGGTAATCAGCGACCCATAGCTGATATGCTAGCGTCAGGGTTAGGGAACCATAGCTGACCAAGACCCTGTCCCACCTCTCCGTGGTACCCCCAGTAACAGGCATAGCCTGGCTAGCGGGGCAGGGATCGTCATAGTCCCCATGGTGGTGGAGTCTGCTAAAGAAGCATTGCATACCCCCTGCCTTTTAGCTGTACTCCGGCACTGAAAAAGTAGCTGCCATAACCCGCTCCCACGCCGATACGATGTTGTGCCTCAACATCTCTACAGCATCGTCTGCAAAGAACAACAGCTCGCAGTTACAGGGAGTTCGTACAAGTACAATTGAGTTTTATATATACTTATACCAAAAAAACTATTCGTGTGTTACTAAATAAAAACTTGGTTTAAGAAGCGTCCAGCGAGCTAGAGTAAGGTTTTTACCAGCTCTGCTTTGTTGACACTAATGCTAATATTGATGACACAGTGTGGGTAGCCACGTTTATGGAGTCGTAAGATCCATTGGACGTAACGATTCACTCAACAGTGTTTTGTTTTAGTTGTATTAGTGTATGACTGTGCTGAGTTGTCAAGGTTTCTAGCTACAGCCAGATTACGAGGGAGTTTCTATTCATTATTGTTTATGGATTATATGTGTGATGTGTTCTACATACATTGTAATATTTGTGTAACACTGTCTGCTGCGATGAACTCCACCATGCGCTCCCCTCTTGTGGTGTAAGTTTGATGTACGTTTTTTTTTTAAAATCTAGTTTCTGTGCAATAATGTAATTTCGTACGTGAAGTCATGTGAACTGTTTTAGTGTTGGAGTAGACAAGTGCAAGTGAGTGTTTTTGGTTTATACTGAACATTAAATGTCAAGAAGTATTTAACATTGCATTGTTGATAAATGCCAGATATATCTTATCTTATATCTTATATCCTTCCCGTGCCGTTAAACGTCACATAGGGCTCGAAAGTAGTTCGCCAATTTTTCCTGTCTTCGGCGAGTCTTTCAACCTCATCAAGGGATTTTATGCCTGTTGATTTGGCCTCTCTTAACAATGTCCTCTTCGGAGTTTCACGCGGTCTGCCTCTTTTTCTTCGGCCTGTTGTGTTCCACTTGATAGCTTGTTTTGGGATTCTCTGATCATTTCTTCTCATCAAGTGACCAACATATGTCCATCTCCTTTTCCTGATCACCCATGAGACTGGTTGTTGTTCAGTCATCTGTCTTATCTCTGCATTGTTCTTGAATTCGTTCCACTTGATGCCGAGTATTTTCCTTATGCATTTGTTTTCAAAAGAGTCTAATTTCTTTTCTATTTCTTTAGTTGTTTTCCAGCTTTCACATGCATAAATGAGGGTGGATATTACATTTGAATTGAATAGTCTTAACTTAGTTTTTGTGCTTATAACTTTTGAATTCCATATGTTCTCAAGATTCTTGAAGATTGATGCTGCTTTTGCAATTCTGATCCTAACTTCCTTTCTAGTGTCACCATTCTGGTCTATGTAGCTGCCAAGGTATGCAAATTGATTGACTTCTTCAATATCTGTCCCTTCTATGTATATTTTTCCATTTTGATTAATGGGAATTTTCATTATTTTTGTTTTGTCCTTGTTAATTAGATGCCAGATATATACATGTATTGAAATAATCTGATTAACACATTAAACCTTTTGACACGCTGTGAATTGCTCGCTGGATTATATTTGCTGGTGATTTCTGTGAAGCTGATTGCTGGTTGTTTTATGAGTTGCCTGTTTGTCCTTATATGATGTGTGTACTTTAGCTTTGTCTGCTGGTTTACTCAAGAAATTATTGTTTGAGGTTGAAGTTTTGTTCTGGACACTTCATTATCAGAGAATGTTCAGTCCTTCTGGACAAACATTGAATGTTGAGTTATGCGATGTTTATTTGTTTTGCTGGTAGAGGAAATGAGAATCGGTCCAGAGATTAAGTAATTTTATGTGTTTGCTGTATTTACTATCACCTAAGGGCCAGGTATATGTAAATAGATTGTTTGATGAGGGATCTGAGAGTTAGATTTATATTGTAGCATTCAGCTCAGGAAAATATGGGCACTAACACCATATCCCTATGTGCCTCTAAGCCATGACAGGATTACCTTTACCTTACTTTACCATCATTGTTGGACCATTACACCATCATTGTTGGACCATTACACCATCATTGTCATACATTATCATATTGCTTGCTCATGTTCATCTCGTACTTCATTCGCACAGTCCATTCATATTTTGTATGTGCTATATGTCTTGGGCAGTGTTTATGAGTCATCTGTCATAAGTGCGTATTACACTTGATATGATTTAACTGAATTTATTGACTGGTGTTGTTTATGTCATATGTTAGAGAGAGAGAGAGAGAGAGAGAGAGAGAGATGAGAGCTTGAATTGTTAGTCCCATCATAATACATTAATAACAAGGTGGACACGAAGGGAGTGGATCTGGGTCAGTGAAGGTTGAAGTTAGATTTATGTTTTTCTCAAGGTAAGGTTGTACATTGAAAGGAGAAGACTGGTTTCTAACTTCCCTAATTTCCCGCTCTCCATAAGTCTTCATTCCCCTTTAGTTAAAACTTGCAGTAACCACCAAGTTTTACAAAAGTTCCACACGTACTTTAAAAAAAAAAAAAAGGGAGGGAAGCAGCGATAGCTCCAGTGTTCTGTGTATTCATCCCAAGAGATCTTGTCATTTGACGTCATTCTTCTTCCGGCAAACAAGTGCTCTTATTCAATCGCTGTGGATCCTTGAGTTTCCATTAAGTTTCCCTACAAAAAGTGTTTTCATGTTCTTGGCGTTTGAGACACACATTACTTTCATATTTCAGTCAATAACAGAATCATTCAGACCACAGATTTTAATTTTCCTCATTCTTCGTCAGAATGTGTGGGATTCAACATTTGTTCTTCAGCAAAAGACGATAAGGACAGCAACGACAAGGACTATGATGATGCAAACTGGCACAGTATTTTTGTTAAGTATAAAGATGAGATGAATTCCTCAGCAAATAGGAGCTTCTCGGCCTTTTGGCTAAGATCAAACTGTAGTTCTGCGCTCTGTAGAATGTACACTTTGTTATTTTGGAACCAACGAGGTGTTTGAGGCCTGCCCTGCACATTGACTGCCGGTGGTAAGGTCCGCATCTCGTTACGGGTGGGCCCGGTTTGCAGCACCACCGGGTCACGGCCTGTTGTTTTCGTTGTCTCAAAAAAAAAAAAAAAAATAGGAGCTTCACATTTCTCATTAAGATTCTTATAATACTCTTTTCTTTCTTCTAAAACTGACAGAGTCTTGGGCAGATGCTTTAATTCTTCTGTGCACTCTTTCTTCACCACAGCTCATTCCTGTATGGTATATATATGCAAGTAGCTACCATAAACCAGAGCACTGAAATCAGTATTTCAAATCCTAGACTGTGTTCTGACTCCTTTGCTTTTCTTCTGTACGATTAATCTTCTTTCTACGCAGTAATTATGCCTGTGCAAAAATATTTTTTGCATGAGCGATAATTTATGTAATGCGACAATTTACAAACAACTCATCACTTAGATCTTGTTTTGAATTTCGCTGGTCGGTGTCTTTATTGTGTGACAAGAAAAACTTATTTACGAAATAAAAAAACTATGAGCAACTGCTCACGCGCTCAGCTTAGAGAGAACATTCTTCCGGATCTTTCATAAATAATAATATCCTGCCCATTCACTCTGGTTACAACCAGAACTGCTTCCAACTATTGATTGTTCTGTTTATCTACTGTTCTATTATGGCTACAACCAGAACTGGTTCTAGCTATGGGTGGTTCTGTTTATCTACTGTTCTATTATGGCTCCAACCAGAACTGCTTCCAGCTATGAGTGGTTCTGTTTATCTACTGTTCTATTATGACTCCAACCAGAACTGCTTCCAGCTATGAGTGGTTCTGTTTATCTACTGTTCTATTATGACTCCAACCAGAACTGCTTCCAGCTATGAGTGATTCTGTTTATCTACTGTTCTATTATGGCTCCAACCAGAACTGCTTCCAGCTATGAGTGGTTCTGTTTATCTACTGTTCTATTCCGGCTCCTTCATGAGTAGTACATTTCTAACTATTCCAGTCCCATCCAAAATCCTGCCACTCTGATCCACTATTCTGACTCCACCCAAAATTGTCCTCCACCGATCCACAACTCCGAGTCCAAAAACATGCCATTAACGTTATTTTTAAAAAAAATAAATGTCTTGCATAAGTTGATCACAGACGCATGCGAGACGCACTGACAACTAACTCTATGCCGACAGAGAAAATAACAGCCCTCGCTGGTGAAGATGGTCTATTGTCAATGTTAATGGCAGTTTTCGGGGTACTTCTGGGCGATGTCAAGCTAAGAGTTGATGGAGCGTTTTGTTGAGTGGTTGCGCATGAGCTTCAAATTTTCTACATGTCTGAGGGGCAAACGGTAGAGGGAAATCGAGCGAGCAAGCAAGAAAGAGAAAAAGAGGCAGAAAGAGACAAAGAGGAGAGAAACATGGAAAGGAAGGGGGGGGGGGCTAGGGAAAAGTAAATTTTTATTCCTTTTTTCCAAAGCGTACATCTTTTTTTTTCCCTTTGTCTTCTAAAAAAGTAAATGTTTATTCTTTGTCTTTCAACAAGTAAATATTTCATAGACGTTTTTAAAAGTATACAAATATTTACTAGAATTTGCAGTTTAAACAAGTTTGTGGATGCTCCCATACTCTTTCGAAGCATGATCTAATTTTAGTGCGTGAACTAAAGTGGAATCCTGACGAAAATGAAGCGACAGATAAAAAAAAAAATCTACTTTTGTTGTTATCTGTCGCTCGAGAACTACAATTATGATCTTCTAAAGCAACAAAGTTAGCCATGTGAACCTCAGTGGAGGTTATGACTCGCTGGCCTTTGTAACAGCGGTCTCGATTTAGTTCGCACTGCCAGATTCCCTGGTTAGAATCACGGTTACTCTCTAGCCATTTTTCTGTCTCTCGCGTCTAAAGTGTGTTTGTCTGCTATTTTCATAAAGCTCGCCATACAGCGCTGTGCTAAGTCACTTTACTGTGCGAGAGCTTCTTTGTTTCGTATTTGTCAAGTCTGTCACTTTAACACAGTACCTACTGTGCTACCTACATGTCCCCTTTCTTTAAGTGATTACACTTTTAATTTCAGTGTTACTCGCATATGCAACAGTTTTCTCACCCATCATCATCGCTTGTTACTCCCTTGAGAGCATAGGCCACGGATAAAGGCTCTCCAGTCATCCCTGTTCTAGGAATTATTCTCTGCTTCCTTCCATGTGCATCCCTTGTCTCTGAGCACTGTCATAACTTCTCTTCTCCAAGTAAGTCTAGGTCTTCCGCGTTTTTCTATTTCCTTGAGGATTCCATGTCAGTGCCTGTCTTGCTATGCCGGTGTCGGGTTTCCTCAGAGTGTGGCCAATCCACCTCCACTTCCTAGACATGACTTGTAGGTTCGTAGGTTCTTGTCCTGCCCTTTCCCAGACCTCCTCGTTCCTGATCTTTCAGGGCTTTCTTACCCGTTTAGTGTCACTTGTTGTCCCTATCCCCTCCTGCATTTCCTACACTGTGTTCGTGAACTTGTCATCTAGTTCTGACATTCTGCTTGTCGGCTTGTCTCCAGAACTCTACGTCCAGAACCCTCGGGGAAAGGGGGGGGGGGGGGGGTTAAGAAGAGATTCGATCTGGGTGTGGAGAAGGGATACGAACTGAGTGGGGTGGGGCGGTGGTATGAGCGGGTGTAGATTATTTGGCTTTACTGCTCAGGCTTAAACTTAGGGTGTTGTTTGCTGGGCAGAGATCAATAAACGTGTCACGGGATTTTTTTTGTTGGTAGCAATTATCACTTGACTGAAGTGTTGTCTTGCTCAGACTGTTGCTTTTGATTGGGGGGGGGGGGGGGAAGGGGATTTGAAAGGTGGGCAGGGAGGAGGGGGAGGTAATTAACGGTTAAAATTGTCTACATTTTGAATGAAGATTTAAAGCGATAATAATAATAATAAACTGAATTTGATCGAAAAAAAATTATTACTATGTATATCTTGTTCATTTTAAAGTAAGGGTAACCGTGATAGAATGATTATAAAGTTACCGGATTTTATTCAGCAGGTACCCTATCCCTCCTTCTCCTCATGATTTTTTTTTTTGGAACGGGCTGATATGCTCCTTTAGCCTCGGTAACACGGTAAAACTAAACGAAGAAGCTTGTTTCTTAAATTCATTCCAGGGCTCAGTAAAAATCAGCCTAAACCACTCCTTATCCGACACTATAACTATGTTCGCTGTTTCTTCTCCTGCGTTTCCTTCACTGTGTGAATTTATCATCTAACTATAACATTCTAAATCTGTGTGTCGGCATGTGCTGTCACGATGTACGATGCAGCAACCAGACCAGAGCAAGAACATGAACATACCTAATAAATCTTTGACAAATAATGGAAGAGAGTTAACGATCCACCTACACACTATAGTTAGATGGGTGAGAAATCCGCCCTTTATGAAAACAAATACCGTTGTTATTATTATTATTATTATTATTATTATTTCTTTTTAATTTTAAAAAGTACAAAACATTAAAATTTCAAACATACTTTGAACTACCGAATAATGGGCATAGCAAAATTATAACAGCATAGAAAACAATGTACTTGATACGTGCTACACATAGAAGGTGTTACTGTGGAAACAGTATGTGAAAGTAGTTATCTGTCTGTCTGTCTGTCTGTCTTTTTGTCTGTCTGTCTGTCTGTTTGTTTTATGCTAAACGTTATGCTAAACTGTTTCTTGAAACCAAACAAGTATCAGTATCGATATCCCTTGGGCATTTTTTCCATGCGTGATATGCTAAAGACTGACTTAATACAACCACCAGACTCTCGCATACCAAATCTTAACATTTTCATCAACGACTTCCTGAACAGCCGAGCCCTTCACCCGGCCAGGGAACATCAAAGACGTGAGTCTAATAGAGGTCATCTTTTCTGTACCGGAGGTCACGGAAGGGAGATAAATGGCTAGGACTCTTCAATAAAGGATGGCAGTTTTAGCCCTTGTTGTCAATCACGCCATTCTGCTGCGCATGCTCTATTTGATTAGCAACAGTTATTGATGGAACAGCCGAGAGAGGTTTGAGTCATCTATGTTCTTTTGTTCTTGTTTCTCTTTTTTTTGACCGCTATAGGTATCGAGTGGTTTACTTTTATGTTCAGCAGTGTAAAAATATGTTCCTGGCGATGTTCTTAACTGTTCTTTGTGATCCTATAAATGGTAACAGCTGCCTTGATTTTTTTTTTTGGTCCGTTCTTGAGTAGACGTGTTAGTGTTCTCTCATCTTGCCACATTACCAGATATCTGAGTATGCTCCACCACTACAGATATCAACTCAAGTTGACGGGAAAGGAACAGATCTTTGAAAACAGACACGCAAGATAACACTGAAGATCTTGAATAGTTAGATCGAAGACTTCCATTATTAATAAAAGATATGACAGAGGTAGAAAGAGTAGCACAGCAGAAAGTTAACTGATATCTCATATGAATGGACTGTACATTCACTTGTCAGTTCTTATATACGATAAGACAGTGGTTTAAAATATTTTTAACATTATTTTTATAACACGAATTTTCTGAAAGTGTAGGTAGAGTATGTAAGTAAAGGAGCATCCATGTACTGGATACCCTACACGTGTAATTGTAAGACAACTTGTTAAAAAGTGTAAGGCAAGGCACACTGTACACATGCCTGGTAATACTCTGTAAACAATAAATAAAAATAGGAAAAACACTGACAGATGAATAAAAACAAATAAAAATATCGCCTTTCCTGACATTCCGGTCAATTTTTCTCCGTTTCTCACAGGAAATACAGCTTTTCATTGTTCCTTTCTGTTTTTACTGGCTTCTAATATCAGGCATGACAGATTTTGTGTTTCAGTTATGTCAGCACTGTTTTGCCATCACGTTAGTATGATGACACTTCCAGAACCAACCTCCGATTGGCTGGTAAAAATAACTCAGAACTAGAGAGAAAAAAAGGTATCACAAACCAAACTTACACACGTAACTTCAGCAACAACTGTGAATCTGTTGAATGAAGGAATTTGAGGTGAAACTTGGGGTAGCGAAAAATGAAGAGTTCCAGACGAATGCTCAATCAACACAGAACAGGTTTAATCAGTTACTGAACGCTGAATAAGATACTGAATAAGAGGTCTATAGGAGTGTTTGGAGTAGGCGAATGATGACCCTTTGTAACTTACTTACATAAATGCATTACTTTTCCTTATAGTAGCCACACAGATTCATGCACATATCGTACCTTGCCACCATTTTTTGTGATCCGTCGTCAAAAAACTGTCCGCCAGAGTATCCAGCCAGTTGTTCATCCCGGACCTCCCTGTTACACCCAAAAGGTACTCAGATCAAAGTCACTCAGATCTCCATCTTTCTGAAGAGGTGGTAATCGCTTGGCGCCACATCCAGGCTGTAGAAAGGGGAGGGGAAAGAAATCTCCCTAAAAAACGAGTTCATCAGTTACAATTTGGTGTTGTCCTTGTACCTCTGCGCCATACACATCTGCACGGCCATCCTTGGATTTCCTGCATCAGTTCTTCACAGACATGACACTCACACATTATCACCATACACGAACAATCTATGAAGAATCTCGGCAGCGATGTATTATTTTGCTTGCACAAAGCGAATCATACCACGGACTTCACAACTGGTGGGAATGGCGGCTATGAAGTCTATATTTACTCGATTGCTACTCATACACAACTGGGCAAGATGGACTGTGAGTTGGCATTTAGTGAGATAATGCTTTACTGGTTACTACAGAAAATGCACCAATCAATCTGAGATTGATTTTGGAATTGCCAAAATATATACAAAGGCAGGTCAAAAAGTAAGAATAAATTAAGAGGCATAACCATTGAAAAATATATGAAAAGACTTTCTCTCTCTCTCGATTTTTCATATAGTTTTCAATAGTTATCTGCTTTTATTTGCAGCTATTTTTTATACTCGCCCTCGTGTACATCTTATATATCTTATATCCTTCCCTGCCGTTAAACGTCGCATAGGGAAGTCAATCAATTTTCATACCTTGGCAGCTACATAGACTAGGATAGTGACACCAGAAAGGAAGTTAGAATTGCAAAAGCAGCATCGATCTTCAAGAATCTTGAGAACATATGGAATTCAAATGTTATAAGCAACAAAAAAACCAAAAAAAAAGTTAAGACTATTCAATTCAAATGTAATATTCAAACTCATTTATGCATGCGAGAGCTGGAAAACAACTAAAGAAATAGACAATAGACAAGAAATTAGACTCTTTTGAAAACAAATGCCTAAGGAAAATACTCGGCATCAACTGGAACGAATTCAAGAACAATGCAGAGACTGGACAACAACAAGTCTCATGAGTGATCAGGAAAAGGAGATGGACATATGTTGGTCACTTGATGAGAAGAAATGATCAGAGAATCCCAAAACAAGCTATCAAGTGGAACACAACAGGCCAAAGAAAAAGGCAGACCGCGTGAAACTCTGAAGAGAACAGTGTTAAGAGAGGTCAAATTAACAGGCATAAAATCCCTTGATGAGGTTGAAAGACTCGCCGAAGACAGGAAAAATTGGCGAGCCCTATGCAACTTTTAACGACACAGGAAGGATATAAGATATAAGATTGTAAAATCTATGAAAACAACCGGACACGGTTCAAGGATACAGCAACAACAACAACAACAAAAAATCACTTTTCACAGTATGTTTGACCGTCATGTTTTGTCGTTTGTATGAAATGCTACAATCACAAGAATTTTTCATCCTAGAACATTGCATATTTTCTGAAATATTACATTTGTACTAAAACACCATGTGATCACTTTAATCTCCATGTCTACATGTACACCATAAAACCATGGAAACATCATATGGTTATTGATTTTCATGAAATTTATCTTCACCACAGAACACAGAAACATACACAAATAAATTCAAATAATGCACGAGGGTAACCGATCACGTGACTGAAAATAAGCGTACATGACATTTCACGCATGCGCAATCTCAGACCCTAATCATGACAGCGCCCTATATCACAAGTTTGTTAAGACTTGACTAGATCATGAACAAACTTAACGCTTCTAAAAATAGATGTAGGCAGAAAAAAGTAGTTCCGAGGATAATGTATTATTCCGACAAATAGTGCGAGTATTAGTAACGTGAGTTATCAATGACAACAAGCTGAGAATGCTGGGAAATTTTGCTTTCATTTAGTTGTACTTGCTACGCCTTTTCCGTCTCTCTTACTTACACACTCTACCTACATCTTTCAGATTTCTTCCTCTAAAAGTGATGTAAGGAATAGTTTTAAACCACTGTGTTATTTCCAGTTCTCAATACATAAAACTCCCTTAAAGAAGTCTCGGGCGATTATTTTTTCCACATTTATATATTATTTATCAGTTTGTTTTGTCTGTCGTCAGCCCATCTGATCTTTATATTCCAATCTTTGTCTTTATTTCTGCCGATAATCTTATTCTTTATCTATCTCCCAGGATCTGCATGCTGATCCTCTTTGCAGCCGATGCAGTGAAGATGTTGAGAAACGGAATCGTATCGGATTTGGAGTGGCTTGTGGCGGGTATTATTTCACTCAGTGGTGGAGCTAAAAAAGCAGGGGGTGTGCTAAATTTCTTTAGCAGATTCCACCGTCGCAGGAACAATGGCGATCCCTGCCCGTTAGCCAGGCTAGCCCTGTTACTGTGGGGGGGGGGGGGGTATCAACAGAGGGGTGGGACAGGGTCTTGTCCAGCCATAGTTCGCCAACCCCGACTTTACCATGTCATCTACGAGTCGCTGACTGCCAAATCAAACAGTGTACCCCTCCCCCCCCCCCCGCGCCTGATAATCATAAATAAAAAAGTAAAGGTAATCATGTTATGCCTTAGAGGCACATAGGGATATGGTGTTAGTGCCCATATTTTCCTTGACCTGTCAGTACACTAGAGGGTGATATGGTCAGTATCACGCCTGGCTGCCTTTTCCTTCCCCAACTCCAGAAGAAGTCGGGTACCCATTTCTACAGCTGGGTGACTGGGATGCCGCCGGCCGGATTCGAACCCCCGACCTTCGCCATGAGAGACCAGTGCACTAACCACTTCGCCACCTTTGAAACGTCCAAGTGTCACAACAAGTAGGTTAACCAGATAGGGACCAACTTGAAAGAAATTTATTGAGAAGAATGCTACTGTTACTTCTATGTGAGTATCGCATGCCGTCTTATGCTTAGCCTACACAGCTATCATCATCTGTCTATCTTCTCTACACTCATTTGAAAGCACCGACAACCGCAGCATTCTTAACAATAAGCATATGTGGGGCCTAGCAATAATAGAGGGACATTGTTATCAGTTATTCTCACATCGAATGCCATTTTACTCCCGCCCATTAAGTTTGCTGGCCAATACCTTCATATAAGCCTTTATCTCAGCCTTGACTTCCTGAACATCATTTGTTATACAGAGCTATTTCCTCCGCCCACAAACCCCTTTGCTTGAACACAAATTTCACACGCTTGAATGAGGAAATATCTGAATTATGGCGTTCTGTCCCTGATTTATCTGTCATGGAAAGATAGGAACGCGAGGATATTCGAGCGAAACGTAATAACAATGTTGGAATATTACATTACATGTGGACACGGGTTTGTGGGATAGCTGCTTCACAGAGGAGCCTAACCAAGTTTTCTGTTTAAGCTGGAAGACGATGTCTGCATTGTTTAATGTGCTATAATTATTGTGTGCTATTGCCTCAGTTATTAGCTTATTATTATTATTATTATTATTATTATTATTGCCGTTTGTTACGTTCCTGTTCGTTATTTTGTTGTTTCTGAAATTGCAATTGTCGATGCTGTTTTCTTGCTGAAACTGCACTTGTTGATGCTGTCGTTGTTTTTGTTGTTCCTGGTGCTGCTGCATGTCCTATTGTTGATGCTGTCGTTGTTTTTGTTGTTCCTGGTGCTGCTGCATGTCCTATTGTTGATGCTGTCGCTGTTTTTGTTGTTCCATCTACTGCTGCTGTATATCCTGTTGTTGATGCTGTCGCTGTTTTTGTTGTTCCATCTACTGCTGCTGTATATCCTGTTGTTGATGCTGTCGTTGTTTTTGTTGTTCCAGCTACTGCTGCATGCCCTGTTGTTGATGCTGTCGTTGTTTTTGTTGTTCCAGCTACTGCTCCATGTCCTGTTTTTGCTGCTGTCGTTGTTTTTGTTGTTCCAGCTACTGCTCCATGTCCTGTTTTTGCTGCTGTCGTTGTTTTTGTTGTTCCAGCTGCTGCTGCATATCCTGTTGTTGCTGCTGTGCTATAAGTGTGACTTTGCGTGTGCCGAGTGATCTAATGAAGTAAACAAAATGAAATTAAATGTGTGTGTGTTGGCGGGAAAGGGGGGGGGGGGGTACAGTTATTGAGGAAAGACGCTGGCGATGGCTGGGACATGTGCTCCGAATGACTGACAACTCACTACCAAAAATAGCACTAAGATGGACACCATAGGGGAACAGAAGTAAAGGTAGAGCAAAGGAGACATGGAGAAGAACAACAGAAAGGATGTTGAGCAATAGAGGGCTCCCCTGGGCAAAAGCAGAAAAAAAGACAAAGGACAGGCGTTTGTGGAAAACTCTTGCGGAAGCCCCATGTGCCCGGAGCACTTAAGGGAGAGAGAGAGAGAGAGAGAGAGAGAGAGAGAGAGAGAGAGAGAGAGAGACTCTGAAAAGAAAGAAAGAAAGAAAGAAAGAAAGCCCCCATTAGTGGTTATGTTCTCTACCTGTGTGCTGATTCCTCTCATAAATCGGAAACTGGCGGAAACGAGTCGTGAAAACTTTCCTTCATTAATCAGGCAACGAATTGTTCGGATATTCTAAAAAAGAAAATAATAATAATAAAGATCTTGATATCCAATGTCAGGGCGTCCACTAGCCCACTGTGACCTTCATAAAGCTGCAAAGATTGAGGTCGCGGTTCATTAACATTGCACGCATTCACTTGGTAATTAATAGCGTCTATCCATTCAGTGTCTTATTGCTAAACTCAGGATGCAGAATAATAAAAATAATTTTTTTTTAAAAACTGAGAGTCCTTGAAATGTTCATTGACTAAATTATCGGGTACTTGTGGTAAATATGTAAATAGTTCGAAATTTGAATATATGGAACAAACAAGTTATAAGTAAACGTGCATGTAAGGATATATATTGTTGGTAATACCTATCCGATCTGGCAATCATCCACCCGTAACTGACATGCTGGCCTCAGGGCTGGGGAAAAATAGCTGAACAAGACCCTGCCCTATCATCGTCTACTGCCAGACCACGTCTTGTTTGTGAGTCTGTTATAGCACCATCTACTTGCAGACCAAGTCTTGTTTGTGATTCTGTTATAGCACCGTCTACTGCCAGACCACGTCTTGTTTGTGAGTCTATTATAGCACCATCTACTGGCAGACCACGTCTTGTTTGTGAGTCTGTTATAGCACCGTCTACTGTCAAACCACGTCTTGTTTGTGAGTCTGTTATAGCACCATCTACTGTCAGACCACGTCTTGTTTGTGAGTCTATTATAGCACCGTCTACTGCCAGACGTCTTGTTTGTGAGTCTATTATAGCACCATCTACTGGCAGACCACGTCTTGTTTGTGAGTCTGTTATAGCACCATCTACTGTCAGACCACGTCTTGTTTGTGAGTCTGTTATAGCACCGTCTACTGGCAGATCACGTCTTGTTTGTGAGTCTGTTATAGCACCATCTACTGTCAGACCACGTCTTGTTTGTGAGACTGTTATAGCACCGTCTACTGTCAGAACACGTCTTGTTTGTGAGTCTATTATAGCACCATCTACTGGCAGACCACGTCTTGTTTGTGAGTCTGTTATAACACCGTCTACTGTCAGACCACATCTTGTTTGTGAGTCTGTTATATCACCATCTACTGGCAGACCACGTCTTGTTTGTGAGTCTGTTATAGCACCATCTACTGTCAGACAACATCTTGTTTGTGAGACTGTTATATCACCGTCTACTGGCAGACCACGTCTTGTTTGTGAGACTGTTATATCACCGTCTACTGTCAGACCACATCTTGTTTGTGAGTCTGTTATAGCACCATCTACTGTCAGACCACGTCTTGTTTGTGAGTCTGTTATAGCACCGTCTACTGTCAGACTACATCTTGTTTGTGAGACTGTTATAGCACCGTTTACTGTCAGACCACATCTTGTTTGTGAGACTGTTATAGCACCGTCTACTGTCAGACCACGTCTTGTTTGTGAGACTGTTATAGCACCGTCTACTGGCAGACCACATCTTGTTTGTGAGACTGTTATAGCACCGTCTACTGGCAGACCACATCTTGTTTGTGAGACTGTTATAGCACCGTCTACTGGCAGACCACGTCTTGTTTGTGAGACTGTTATAGCACCGTCTACTGGCAGACCACGTCTTGTTTGTGAGTCTGTTATAGCACCGCCTACTGTCAGACAACATCTTGTTTGTGAGACTGTTATAGCACCGCCTACTGTCAGACAACATCTTGTTTGTGAGACTGTTATAGCACCGCCTACTGTCAGACAACATCTTGTTTGTGAGACTGTTATATCACCGTCTACTGGCAGACCACGTCTTGTTTGTGAGACTGTTATATCACCGTCTACTGTCAGAACACGTCTTGTTTGTGAGTCTGTTATATCACCGTCTACTGGCAGACAACGTCTTGTTTGTGAGACTGTTATAGCACTGTCTATTGTCAGAGATGACTTCTGATAAGTGAACTAAAGTTTTCGTTATGGCTCTCAGAACAAGATTCGGAACAAAATCACCTTTTTCACTAAAGATCTTGAGAAACACATCTTTAAATCTGTGTAAACACTTGAAACAAATAACCAAAGATAACGAAAATAACAGCATAAATTAAGAATACACCAATTTTATTGCAAATATAGCTTTTAGTTTCAATAAACATAATTATATAACAGATTCATGTACACCATAATAATTATGGCAATTCCATTAATATTCTCTCATATATCATAAACATACAGAACATTTCTGCGTATGACTTCCACACAGGATCAGAACACAAGTCAAAATAAAACCACTTCCTAATGAGCAAAATAATGGTCACAATCTGACATGTTATTTCTGAAAAATGAAAATTTGCATTCGGTTTATAAAATTAAAAATGATGCATGTTATTTGAATAAAAGAAAAAAAAAATGGAGTTTTGTATGCTGTGTTTAGACAGTGTAAAAGGAAATATCTACTTTCTGCTACAACAAAGCAAAAAAGTTTAATGAAGTTCTCTTAGAAGAACTGCAGATTATGTTCTCAGCTGTGACATGAACATTTCAGGGAGTCATGTGGAATGAGGAAATCAAACTATGTACAAATCTGCTGTCAAACATGAAAGGAATGTCTATTTACAACAAAAACTATGTGGTAGCTCTGTAACAAGCCACTACAGTATATGGAATGCAGAAGGTAACAATATAAATGTGTCCCATGTAACAGAACACTCTACGTTCCAAAGCTAAAAGATGACTACAGATATGTGAATGACAGGTGAATCCTTACCAAGAACAGCTTTGATGTGGACTCCACGGGGTAAAAGAAGCATGGGACAAGCCAAAGAAGTGTAGGACAAGCCAAGGAAACATGGGACAAGCCAAAGAAGAGTGGGACAAGCCAAAGAAGCATGGGACATGCCAAAGAGACAGCAGAGGAAATGCTGGTAAACAATGAACTGGCATGGGAGACAGCCAACAAGACAGTGTTGGACTGACAAAAGTGGAAATCTCTTGCTACCAGCAGCTTCATGTGTCTTAGGAACACTGAAGGGACAAGAGAGAAAATTATATAGGACACCCATGTTTTTCATGACATCAGCTGCCGATATAATTTAGCTTGCAGCCACAGGGACATCTACAGCCACCACAACCATCTCACATAATACTTTATAGAAAGCCATATGTTCAGTATAACCATATGGGATCCTCTCAAATTATTTTTTTTTTCAACTGAAATTACTGAACAAAAAAAAAAAAGCATTTCCTTAAACCAATGGTTCTCAATGTCCCAGGTCCCAGTCCTTCCTTTTCAACCCAGGCTGCCCCCAAATCCTACCTTATATATTAAATCATCATCCAAAAAGGATTTTCATTATTATACATTTTTTTTACAGCAGAAATATCTCAAATATCTCTTCTTGAAGCCACTGGTGTACCTGCTGAAAATCACTGGTTTAAATTCAACTCAAGAAAATGAAATGTATTTATGATACTGTTATATCAGAATGTATGACCAGATCTGCCATCTTAGGTCACCGCTGACAGAAAAGCTCAATTTGCCATCTTAAGTCATCGCTGACAGAAAAGCTCATATCTGCCATCTTATGTCACCACTGACAGAAAAGCTCAAATCTGCCATCTTATGTCGCCACTGACAGAAAAGCTCAGATCCGCCATCTTAAGTCACCACTGACAGAAAAGCTCTAGTTTCTGGTGTCAGATTCACATCCTTGGGAAGCTGGGTTTTTTTTTTTTCCCCCTCTTGAAGCCTGAGGCAAAGATTTTTGTTCATGGAGATGACATTCAAATGTTGTCATATTATCCATGTATATAATGCAATCTGATGTCATTCAAACAAGATGGCCACGTGCAAATAATCTCAGGTTATGGCCTATCTTCAAAGCTGTGTAAAACAATTCATGTTATTCATCAGTTGAATGCAGCTTACAGGGTTTTCCTAGCCAGAAAAGATTTTCTTTCAGGTTTGATGCCACATCTTTCTTCCTGTTTTAAAGTATTATTGTGCCATCTACTTCACTCTGTCATAATTTTAGGTGTTTCCCCTTCTTTATAAACATCCAAGAGACTGTGACCTACTTCTGTTTTCATTTACACTTCCATATAAACCCTACAGTGGTACTTCATAAATGAAATACACTTTGCAGAAAATAACTTCATAAGTAATTATGTCTATTTATAACTAGATTTTTAAAAAATTATACAAAGGATGCAAAAAAAAAACAAAAAACACCAGATCACAACAAGATGGATGCAATACATAAATCTGTGGATGCAGATATTAAAGAAGATAACTAAGACTAGCCATAATTACTGCCTATTGGACTATGAAAGGCCCAGATATTAGTCCAGTGATTACAGCCACTGGGACCTTCCATGCATGGCATAAGAGATGGCCAGTGCATTGACACATCCCTGTTAAAAAATAAAATGGCAGCAATATAAACTGACACAAAAGAAACACACTGTCAGTCAGAGTTAACTTAGGAAACTGGATCTTTGTAGGATGTTGACCACAAACTCTGAACTGGATCTCTGTAGGATGTTGACCACAAACTCTGAACTGGATCTTTGTAGGATGTTGACCACAAACAACTCTGAACTGGATCTTTGTAGGATGTTGACCACAAACAACTCTGAACTGGATCTTTGTAGGATGTTGACCACAAACAACTCTGAACTGGATCTTTGTAGGATGTTGACCACAAACAACTCTGAACTGGATCTTTGTAGGATGCTGACCACAAACAACTCTGAACTGGATCTTTGTAGGATGTTGACCACAAACTCTGAACAGGATTTCATAAGGAAAAAGAAGCACAGGACAACCCAAAGAAATATGGAGACATACAACAGAGAAAATACTGCTAAACACAGGACTGTCTTAGGACACAGCTAAGAAGACAACAGAGGACTGACAAAAGTTAACTGGATGAGAGAGAGAGAGAGAGTCATAATTAAGGTCTTGATATTGTAGGAGAATTTAAGACTGAAATTAACTTGCAAAAGAAACTGAAGGATAGCCACTGATGGGAAAGATACTCGTACATGACCATTTTCTGTCCAGTACATAATCTAAAATTTAAAAACAAAGAATACATTTGTCACAAATAATTCTCCACCATCATATTTGAAATAAGAGAAGGCTGAGAAACATGGAATTCAAAGGACCAGCTAAAAGATAATACACTTCCAGGCAGAAAGAAAGATACAGATGAAAGAGAACATTCAACAAGATACATGGTAGCAAAACAACAAGGGTAACACAATGAGAAAACTTGTCTCAACCTCATGTACCACAGACAATACTGACCAATGACAATGAGTCTTACAGAAACCAGTTTAAAACAATGTGATTCTCATGGGACAATGATCACATGCCTTCTCACCTCCACCCCCCCCCCCCCCCCCAAAAAAATGAAACTGATTTTTACTTAAAAGTATGGAAATGAGAAATGTTTGCAAAAAAAAAAAAAAAAGAGAGAGAGAGAAACTAAAGGAAAAAAAAAATCTCATAGTTGGCACAATTAGGCCCCCTATACAAAAGCTGAAATACTTTGCCAAGCATAGGGAAGTAAGTTCACAGATAGTTATTATTTCTCATAACATGCAGTTACTCTTACAGATACTAAAAGGCTTCAGTTACTTTTTATGACTAAATACAAGGTTTTACAAGAAGTAATAAACATTTGAAAACAAATAATCTTCTTTATATGAAAGAAGATTTTGAATGTTTATGACCACTACTTTATTACAGACCTATAATGCTACACACCTCTGATAGTACATAATATATTCAACCTAAACCAAATATATATATTTCACAAATTTAAAGTGCAACTAGTCACTTTTCTTGTACTTATCTTGTAAATTAAAATGCAACAGTGAAAGAGCATATGGCCATCAGCAAAACATGTTCAAAGTTGAATGCCAGAAAAATCACACTGGCTAGTTCAGAGAAACAGATTCAGGCTAGTTCAGAGAAACAGATTCAGGCTAGTTCAGAGAAACAGATTCGCTTATCTTGAGTTGTCGGTTGCTGCTATGCATCATTTTTACAGTAATAAGGCACTGTGTTTCTGTCTGTTCTGATACAATGTAATGGGAAAAGCCAATGCTTATTTTTTTATGCTGCCAAACAGATTACAGCTGACAGTAGGTCACTAGCTTGTAAAACATGATCAGTCAATTTTCTTGTTTTTTGATTGATAGGTTTGATTATGGGTTTCATAATTACTATTCTAGAAAGAGTAAAATATTCCATATCTGTTGGATACATTCATGTCACTGTATGATGAAACATACATTTTTTATGTGTAGTTAAAGGGTACCAAAAGTCAGAAAAACAGAAAATTATGTTAAGTATTTTCTATTTTATAAAATAGTAGGGGATCCCATTTTACAGGATCAGGAAAACCCCATTTTTAAATTGAATGTCTTTACAATTACAGAATGCCCCACTCAAATGCTATATGTAAATTTTTGGGTAATTATGATGTCCACTCTCTACATTTTGCCTTCAAAATCAGTACTTAAAACTGGTTCTTTGACAAGCTCTCACAGACATCAATGCCAGTCAGTTCTGGGAAGGACACGGTCGCTATGAGACCGGAGGTGATTATTCCGAGAGTGGCCATGATAACTGGGCCAAAAGACCAGCCAGCGGGTTTGTTACCTGTGCACCACCTGCACCCTGACTCGCTAATGTTCTGCTGCTCACTTAGTAGGCTGAAATGTTTTTTGGAGAACTTAATGCTCAGCTGGGCTGCTGTTGTGTTCTGAGCCCATTGGTGAAACCATATGATAGAGGATTAAACTGTCAATACACTCTTCACAACCATGTCCTGTTCATTCGTGAGCTTAAACATGTGACATGTGATACTGAGTTCATCTGGGGTAACAGGGGGCAAGTGAATAGCTGTTCCCCAAAACAATGTTGCCAGCATTATCTCAACCATCTCACTGAGACACCAACAACTGTAAACACCTACTCTGTTAAATACACTGGCTTGAATCAAGAAATGGAAACAGTGGTACCATGGGGGAACCACAGTGAATATACAAGCCAGACTGAAACAGCCACGTCAGCCTGTTGCTAGAAGCACATAACGAAGTGAGACAAGATCTTCAACAGCTCTTCCATTTCTCAGGCACCATCCTCTATAATCCCCAAAGTTCAAATATGACCAAAAAAAAAAAGATCTCCAAGTTAAGATATTTCACAACTACCACTAGCATAATTTTATGTAAAAGCAATCATTTAACCATATTATACAGAAGAGAAACAAACTGGTTTCCATGCTGTACCATCTAAACAAAAAAGAAAGTTTATCCATACATATAACATAATATTTACAACAAAAAAACTTCTGTACAATAGAGAAATATCTCCAGCAATTTCAATACAGTAGGAAAAAAAAAAACATGCAGGACCTCTAAACTGAGAAATTCAGTCTTCCCTAGGCTGTTTGTTAAATCAGAACCAAATTTTTGTATCGTATCTAATCAAAACTTTTCTAATATTTCTTCTTGAAGAAGATTCCAGACTAAGAGAAAAACATTTTTTTTTAAAACTGACAGCAGGTTCATGTAAGACAGTACATTAATAATGTACCATAGCTATTTTTGTTTTAGAAGCAAGCAGATGCTGGTTGCTTGTGGAAATTAGAAAATTAAGTTTTTCTCTTGCATGACTCTACTAAAATTTGGCACATCACCAATGTAACAATAAACCATAGTTGTGTTATGAGGTAGTCTCTTCACATCTGCGTCTTCTGTTTGCAAGTGAGGTCATCTACTCAAATGATGCAGTTTTCAGATGCTGAGTTACAGACTGTGACAAAGTTTTTTTTACTACCTTTTTTTCTTGGATGGTGAGAAAGCCTCTTTATCTTCATAAATATCCTCGTTTCTCATGTTTAATCGAACAAGTTAAGAACGTCCGGATAACTCCAAGTTAGAAGCGCCAGTAAAGAACAGACAAATATTGTATTTCTAATATATTCTAGCACGTATCATAATATTATTCTCTAGTTTAACCATTGGAATGTCAATTTCTTTCCAGGTATCTGTAATCATCTACTCTAAACATTATGAAGTTCTATTTCTAAAATCAGATGAAAGTTTATTTTTTTTATTTAATGAAGGTGAAAAACTTTTTTTTGTACTTCTTAAACCTTGACTGACATACTACTCATGTATGGTGTCTATTTATCATAATATCTTGTCAGAATATTTTCTGATCAGTTTTAAAAAGTGAAGATTTGGTGAAGTCTAATTCATGCACAGCTTTATTTTGTTTCAACATTTCATTCTGCTTTCCCCATGTTCTGGTTTCTATCTGAAATTTTACTTGAATTTACTTTTTGGACAGTAAAGTTTTCATTCTTCTCCCATTATGCCAGATAGTGGAATGTGTAGTTCTTTCTCTGTGTTTCTCTGTACATCTCTGAATGTCGAAGGGTGTGATAGTAACAGATGTTTCTGCAGATAATCCAGAGCAGGGAATTCAAGCAGATGGAGATACATACTTCTTATCTTGCAGATTTTTTAAAATATAAAATCTCAACTAATTAGCCTAAACAAACTGTTTTTGCGTTCCTTTAAAATAAATTTATTACTAAATCTTAATTACATTGCAACAAAATTGCAAAGCAACAATGTGTCCACAAAATTTGTGACAAATGATAGAAATGGATTAAAAACAGCATTCATATTTTTGACAAATTAAGTATAAGGCAAGAAAACTACTTAAGGGAAGATTACAGGCAAAACATTCATTCCAACACATGGTTTGTCTCTACTTCATCTCTGCCATCCAGCTAGAGCTATGACCAGTGATGTTATCAATACGGTCAGGCTTGGAAGCAGTCCTGAGACACCAAGCTAAGGAAAGAAAAATGATGATGATTAAGAAATATACATACATAATGTTGAATGACAAATTGTGAACATTAAGAACATGAAACACAAAATGATCAACAGTGAAAAATTTTGCTACCAAATGATCAATGCTGGGAACAATTTGTTACTAAATGATTAACACTGAAAACATTTTTACCAGATGATGAACTGACAACACAACAGATTACCTTTATCTTCATCACATTTCAAATACGTATTAGACACAGACATAGAATTCTCTAACTAGTCTTCTGCATATCTAACATCATACTCTGTCTGTGTACTCCCGGTGTTTATCAGAAAAGTTTAGCTCCATATGCCTCTTGGTCTGTCTTTTTAGTTAATGTGTAATTTCAATTACCTGTTTCAGTTTCCTGAAACATCATCTAGTCTGCTGTGAACAATCAGTACTAAATCACAAAGACATTTAACAAAAAAAAAAGTACCAGTGCTGAGAACTTAAGACAGTAAAATAATATAAGCGATAGAAAATGATGAACAACAGCAGTTACTAATTGATCAACAACTTCTACCAAATGAAAGATGGCAGCAGGTACTAAATTATAAACAACAAAAGCAGCTACTAAATGCTAAACAATGAAAGCAGCCACTAAATGATAACACCAAGAGCTGCTAAATGATAAACAATAACAGCAAAGAAATGATAAACTTACAGAACACAATACACCAGACAATACAACAAACATATTGATTTTATTGTTAAAGGGTATGATATTAACAAAATCTAAAACATTAGGAACTAAACAAATATACAGAATATTAGACACAGAACTTGTAACTTTATGCACAAATTTATAAACATCTAGAATAAAGCATACTCTGGAAAATGCTTTGACTCCTGTTTGGAATAGAACAAACACAAAAAACAAAAACAAAACAAAAACAAACAAACAAACAAACAAATCAAAGTGAAGACAAAAACTGAAATAAACTGAAATAAACTGGCCCAAGATGGTTCCAAATGTAGATCTTTATCTTACAATTAACAAGAAACTGCAAAAGAGGGAAATAATACTGCTTCCATTTTTTGCCCTGAATGTATAGAATTGACCTTTGTTTTTATTTATGCCCGGCATGGTGTTCAAAAAATGAAGTTTACATGTCCTGGGATTTTTTTATAAGACTTGGGGTCTGTGAAAAACAGGTGAGCTGCAATTCCTGATTTTTTATAAACTACACTATAATGAGGACTACAGAATGTCTTATAAACTCTTTTGTGTTCTGCTTTTATTCATGATATCAGAGCAGATTACTCCCATAATTAAGTACAATTCTTGGGCCAAATACACAAGGACTTTTCCAGAAATCAACCTGGCTGGTAAAAGAAAGTAAAAATTAGAGAAAAAATGTTATTACATACATAACTGCACTACTTTTCCATGCGGTCACCACATAAATTCTGACACCTGAATTATACTGTGGCACCAACCAGTTGTTTACTCCATCCATTAGCTACTCGCTGGTTCTGAAGGACTGGGCAGCCAGTCAAACCTTCATTTTATTGAAGTGACTGTATCTGCTTGACACCAAGTCAAAAATCTCGCTTGAGTAAAGCCTTTGTGCAAGCTGCAGTGTGAAGCCTCACATTGTCTTGTATGAGACTTATACCCTTGATAAGCATTCCTCCTATTTTGTCTTAGGTTGATCTCCACAGCTTACACATTGTTTCACAGTAAATCTCTGACATTACTGCAGTCCCTGATGGCATGAATTTCATCAACAAAATTAATTTAGTCCTAGAACACTGTGAATACTGTAGTCATCAATTTTTTGGCTCAAAAGTGTTTGTATGTTTGGAGACTGTAGGTGCAATCCACTGTCTGGACTGTTCCTTCATCTGCATATTCATAAACTGAACCCATATCTCATTCCCAGTCATGTTTCTCACATCCCTCTTCCTGGTAACAGAGAAAACAACATCCAAGCTTAGTCCATTTTCTGAGTTTCATGAATGTCAGTCTGTTGTTTTGGTACCCATTGCTCACAGAACTTTGTAACAGTCAGACCACAAAATTTGAGAAATTCATCAGAAAGATATGAACTCGTGAAACATCATTTTTCATGCATGACTTGGTAGATTTTTTTTTAACACGTTCATCAGTCACAATTGAGTGTCACCCTTGTCCCTCCTTGTCATGAACCTCTGTGCCCATCCTTGAATGTCCTGTGCCAGTTCTTCACAGAACTCACATTGTTATCATCATACACCCGACTCAACAAACAGGAGAGCTCAGCAGCGCTGTGTACTTCCACTTGCATAAAACAAACCACACCTTGGATTCCACAGCTGGTAGGAAGACAACTACAGGATCCATTATTTACTCACTTACAACTACTGTCTTATCTTATATCCTTCTTATATCCTTCCCGTGCCGTTAAACGTCACATAGGGCCCGCAAGGTAGTTCGCCAGTTTTAGAGGACAACTAATGTGCAGCTAAGCAAGATGGACTGTGGATCTGTATATAGCGAGATAGCACTTTACAGGAAATGGTACCCGGTATATTTTTACCAGCCAATTGGAGGCTGATTTTGGAATTCGCCACGTACAATTATTAATTTTTAATTATTACAAATTATTAAAATACAATAATTAGCATGAATGTCAACGTAATTTTTTAATAAACATAAAACTGCGCTCTCTGTGACATATGATAAATGGATTATTGGGTGAAATAAAGCAAAAATATGGCAGCAAAGTAAAATCTACACTTGTCATCGCAGATAATAAACATCTTACTCTGATGTGAAATGACCAGTCCACGCTGATGTGAAAATGTGAAATTTAGCAACATTCTGCGATAATAATATAGTGAAATAAATAACCCAGTGCGATGTGGGATAAACAGCTTACAGTGACGTAGAAGTTGCATCGATCACCCTGGCAACACTCGTAACATTCCCAGTCTCTGTACCAGTCCCTCATGCACCTAAGACCCACATCACGTTGGCGGCCAGCACAGTAAGACGAGGAGTTACAGCTCTTGTGGACGTAGTGAATCTTCTCACTTCGAGGAGTCCAAAAGTCGGGTGCTGCAAGAAGAGATACAACTTGAAAAAAAAAAAATAATAATACAAGAAACATAAATTCTATTTTAACCCTTTGTATCCTGAATTAATTTCCCTGTAACTTTTTCATTATTTTTTATGTCATAAAGTAGTTTTTGGTGAACTATGAACATAGAAAGAAGGAAATTAATTTTTATGAACATTTTCATATTTTTTAAGGATGGAATTTACAATTACAAAGAGGAAAAAACTCAAATTTTCTGAAAAATTGGCCAGTTTTGTTTGACACGACATAAAAAAGTACACTCCGCACAATGAAGAGCAAAATTTCAGAGTGCTGGCCCTTTACTAGTTGTTTGAAAGAAGTCTGTTATACATATTACTTTGAGTATAATCAAGAATGATGTTTGCTTTTATGAAATATTACAATTTAAACAAAGAAATACTTGTGAGTACTGTCAGGACACAAAGGATTAAAAACAAGAGGACTTGCTACAGAATCCAATTTACTCAAGGTTTCATATCATAACATAATAAGTTATTTTATGTATTTTTATTCCTTTTATAGCATGGAAATTGCTATTTGAATTTATAAAAGTTAATTTAATGCATAATATCAAGGCATTGGCACAAGTATATAAATTCAGCCATCTTGGCAGAAAGTAAATAAACAAGTGAAGATTAGAAAAGACAAAATCAGTTTTTTAGGAAATGAAGAAGATACCATGAAATGACAAAATTTTTCTAATGGTGAGAAAAAAAAAAATATATGAAAATACTGTCAAGATTATGGATTATCACAGGTGCCATGAGGTCTACACCAATAGTATAAATGCAAAAAATAGTTGGTGTTCAAGCGCTAAAGGAACATAGAGACACAAAGGTCATGACCATGGGAGAGAAATTCCTTAGCTCTGTAAGCCATCCCCTGAAGGAGAGATTCAATAACTTGGCATTAAGTTGGCTTAAAAGAAGCAGCTTCATTCACCAGGCCAAGCGTATGCGTAAGCTGATACCTGACCTTCCAACTGTAGTCGCTCCATTATCAACTGTACCAGAGCATACACCATGGAAAGAAGCCTTGTAAGATCAACAGCCACGCTTAATGTGCTAGATGACAAATATCCATGTGACACCTGGATACGTGTGTATACAGACAGATCTGCACACAATGCCATAAAGAATGGAGGGGCAGGAGCACATATTCAATATCCAAACAACACCACTGACAAGATTTCCATACCCACTGGAAAATACTGCAACAACTTTGATGCAGAAATTAGGGCAATTATTGGTGCAGTTGAAAAACTATCAGACTCCAGAATTGATACATGTCCTGTAGTAATTCTCACAGATGCAAGATCAGTACTGGAAGCTCTTCAGTGCAACAAACTACCAGACCTTAAGGATGCCTTGTCAAAAATTGGCTTACAACATGGAGTCACTTTGCAATGGATTCCCTCTCACTGTGGGATACCAGGCAATGAGAAAGCTGACCATCTGGCCAAAGAGGGCACTGAAATGAAGCAACCAGACACACCAATCACCTATAATCAGAAGAAAAGCATGATAAAAACCTACAGGAAGCCACAAACACCACCACATGATGACTATGACATGCTAAACAGAAAGAAACAAGTCACCATCTTCCGTCTCCGAACAGGACACACCCGACTCCGAAGTCATATGTATACAAAGTTTAAGGTTGGTACTACTAATCTATGTACATGTGCCCAGGTGCCCCAAACTGTGGAACATATCCTCCAGAACTGCACCAACTATGAAACACTGAGAAATAATTACTGGCCCAGTGAAACCACTAAAGAAGATAAGCTCTATGGTTCCATACATGAATTACAAAAAACAGTGAAATTTATCCAACAGACAGGACTGCAGGTATAGACAGACAATGCGAACGAAGAAGAAGAAGAAGAAGACTGTCAAGATAACCTGATTAGAAATAACCAAGGACAGGCCAAAATGGAAAAACATAATCATCAATCACTGTCAATACCACACATGATGAGAACGAATTTAATGTATGAATTAACAGATGATATTAATGAAATGTTTTTTTTTTATTTCATGATTTTTTTTCTTTTTTTCTGATTACACTTTTATGCAGTAATTAGATTTTTGAAGCTTGGATAAAACGGCTGTTGTTCTGAAAAGACTGCCTTGATACAAATCATCCAACTGTAGCAAGTAAAAGTAACTGAATATAAGCAGTGAATTTGCCTCACAATACCAGATACAGAAACACCATCAGACTAGTCTTGTTTCAGTTACGAAAAACCACTGCAGACTATTGAATCTCCTCTTTCAGGACAAGATTTCCAACATACATGAGTTCCCATGTTAGAGCAGATTACAGATTCACAAAACAAGTCTCCAGAAGTATCTGAAACCAGCAAAAATATCAAATCAAATCGAGGCAGAAGTCAAAGTTTGAGACAGAAACTATGTGTGGGATACCAAAACCTGCAGAAAAATGGTAACTTCACTCTAGTGACATGATTCCAAATTCAGCATGCTCAACGCTTCAACACTGCAGAAGAATAGCTTATAACATGGAACTGGAATAAATCAACAGCTTTCCTGTACTGTTGTCTATACAGTATATAATCTAGCAGTGTTGCCTTACAAACAAGCTTCATTTTTAGAGGGTTGATGTCTTGAGATGTCAAGTGGAGAGTAGCCTGATAAAGCTGCACCACATTAACATGATAAATTTCTCCACTCATTTACCATACTACCACTAAGACAGCACTCCCCACTCTGTGTTCACCATACCACTAAGACAACCCTCCCCACTCTGTGTTCACCATACCACTAAGACAACCCTCCCCACTCTGTGTTCACCATACCACTATTAAGACAAACCTTTTCACTCTGTGTGAACCATATTAAATGAATATAACAAACCTCACCACTCTATACATGCCACACTGCTGCTTAGACAAGCCTGCCTAATGTAATACAATTCATCTACTACTACTACTACTATTATTACCACTATACTGCTACTGTAATCAGGCCCAGTGTAAGGGTGGAGGGGTATCAAGCCCAAGCCGGTGTTTTGCTCCAGGGCCCAAAAGGCTTTCAAGGGTGGGCCTTGGAGGCTTTGATGGGCCTGTGGAGGATGAAAACACATTGGGGGGGGGGGGGGGGGTGTGTGTTTGACCAGCTTACAAAATTTCTGTGAGGCCCTGCTGCTGCTATTACTACTATTAATTCTACTACTAATTCCACTGCTACTTCTCCTACAACAAACCTCTCCACTCTATGTGTGTCATGCATGTGTCCTGCTCCTCTCGACACTGAACTGATGTTTTAATGCACTTGTCTTTATTGTCTGGCTGGTTTTGACACACGTAGCACTCTAGAGCAAGTCCTGTGGATAGAACCCCACACAAAAAAAAAAAATGTTATAATCTTGTAAAAACTTCTAGATTTATAATGTCAACGAAGATCCTTCATCAACCACGTGGACTAGGAAGAACTGCCAACAGGCCGTGCCATGTGATTTGCAACTAAAATACATTCACTTTAGAATTAAACAAGAACTAAAATTAAGACAGAACAATGTACACACACAAAGGGACTGTATTCTGCTATATAATTTTTTTTTCTCCTTGGTTGGTTATGCTAGTCAGATAATGATAGAAATGGTTCTCATCTCCCCCTGTACACAAAACATCCAAGTAATCCAATACTGTCCTATAAGATGACAAGAGAAATGACGACTGCGGTAAAACTGGTTCTAGCAATAAAGGCAGACAACCGTGTATTTCAGCTTTACAAAAGACAGAAACCGTAAGAAGAGTGGCAGAAAGTAAAATAAGCATTTATAAGTGAAGAACGTACAACAATCCAATATTTCGGCACATGCCTTTTTTATAATAACCACATAAAAACAATATAACAGATAGAAATACAAAAAAATAACTGAGAAAAATCTAACACAACTCTTCAGGTACCCTCCTTATTAGGAACGTGTTGCTTACAAACAGAATATGAAAAGAATTAAGTGTTTGATTTTTTTTTCAATTTTGGACTATTGTATATTCTTCATTTAAGCATACTCCTCTTACTTTCTGCCCACTTTCCTCCTTCTTTCTATCATTTTGTAAACTAAACATACACCGCTGTCTACCTTTTTTCTATGACGACAAGGGCCACCATAGCACATAGATAAAGCTTAAAAAACTACTGAGTTTATATATAAAAATAGTATATAAAACTTAATTACAAAATCTTCAAAAACATTACGCTTGAATTACTCTAATATTATGTTCTCTACATTTATAAATTATTTCAAATACAGTTCATGAATCAGTTCAGACGCAAAATGGCGCTGGCCTGCTATGTTTTCAATGTCCACTTCCTGAAACTACAGGTAAGAGAATACTAAAGCAGAAACAATGAGTGTGCCTACTCACCTGATCCAATAAAACACAGAAGCACTAAAATTAAAATATCTTGCCCCATTATTAAGAACTTCTGCAACTTTACTCCACCTTTTACTGGCGTCGTTTAGGTACACAGGTCATCTTTACCTGTATGTAACGAGGGGAATGTACACAGGTAACACTTCCGGGTTTTCAGAGAAGTGTTTCTACTTACCTCCTTTGCTGTGGAGCTTAAAAAGAGAGCATGGTTCCAATTTTTTGTGTACACCTGGACCTTGACTAAAACCATTAACATTCAGTTATCGCTGTCATTTACCGCTATTATAGTCAAGTAGTACAACAAAGGATTTCAGTCTTGCCTGTAAATGTTTAGTTTTTTCTTGCCAAAATCTCTATTTTAGATTGTAGCTATTGTGTGAAGTATTAGATTTGTTGAACAGTTTAATTTCATATTAAGTTACCAGTTCAACAATCGTCCTCAAGATCCACCGGTCACTGTGTTTTGTTATTCATCAGAATACATTGTTTATTCCCTTCATCCATCCCGCTTACTTATAACGAAGCTATAATATCAATCGTTTCCCTTGTCCTATGCCCCATCTGTTGACTTTATGTGTTCAGATCAGATCAGTGCCATGCCGATAGACGTAGGCGATCATCTCTCTCCGTCTCGCTTGACCTTCCGTGTTTCGAATCAGTTCAGTTGTTCTCACACCAAACCATGCAATCAGGGCATCTAGGTGTGTCTGACTTCTTCGGCCTCTCTGTCTTTTGCTATCTACCTTTCCAGTCATGACCAATTTTTCGGGACCTTCATGTCTGCCGATGTGTCCGAGAAACAATGCATCTGTGATTGACCTTTTCTTACTCCTTCTCTCTCTCTCTCTCTCTCTCTGAACATTAAGTGCCCAGGGCACATGGGGCTTCCGCAAAGGTTTTCCACAAATGCCTGTCCTTTGCCTTTTTTTTCTGCTCTTCCTCAAGTGAGCCCTCTATTGCTCAACATCCTTTCTGTTGTTCTTCTCCATGTCTCTTTTGGTCTACCCTTACTTCTGTTCCCCTGTGGTGTCCATCTTAGTGCTATTTTTGGTAGTGATTTCTTGCTCCTTGCTGGTATGAAATCGATTTGACTTCTACATGTCAAATCATTCCATTTGTATTCCCCTGGGAACAACTTTGTTAAGAACACATTTATCTTAACATAGTCTTTGTGAGACAGGTAACATGATCAATATGCTTAAAAACTCTAACCTACTTCGGTAGCCTAGAAACCTGTAGCAATCAACATTAATTGTAACTGTTGTTTTTGTAAAATGTAATGTCATGCTGGTGGATGGATGGGGACATGGAAATCGCCAGCGGGGATAATGAAAATCTGATGTGAAACCAATGAATCCAGAATGTGACAAGCCTATGGGTCTTTATAGTAATGGCTATCAGAATGATGTAAACAAAACAGAGCCAGCAGATTATAGGTGACGGGGAACGAATATCGTTGAAGCATTCATCAGATTCCTCATCCCAAAGTCGGAGTGTCTTCATGGAACTGTCTGAAAGCCGTCTGATATGACGAAGGGGCTTAAGTACAGCCACTAGAGGCTGGAAAACAAAGTTTTGCCCAGATCAGCCTACACCACTATCTTCATGGCAGTCCGAGCAAGACCACAGTCTGCCCTAGCAAGGAAAGGTGCTGAAGTCGGAGGTACCCAGCCAAAAGGAGCATCATAAAAATCAGGGCACCATGCATCATCGCCAACGTGCGTACGAAGAAGAAGAAGATTCCTTTTGTACCAAGTATATATTTGGAATTCTCTGTGTTTAAAGAACGTATTTGTGATGAAAATATCATGCTGGCTGCACAGTTCTAGGAGTCTGCTACGTACCATTTCCATTTCTAATGCACTGCTGGTCACCGAAAGCACATAGATGGACTGTCACATCTGCTCTTCTTGTTCACAGTCTTGCATTGACGTCCCCCATGATTACAATATTTTCTTTTTTACTTATGTTGCTTAGTGTATCATGGAGGTTATAAAAAAAAAACTCGTCGCATTCTTCCTCCACGTCTGGTGCACTGCAAGGGGTATATATCTGGACATAGGTTGTGGTCTCCTCATTTTCTTTTATTTGGACAGTTATAAAATTTTCTGATATGTATTTTGTTTCCAAGATTTTGCCGGCGGTGGCTGGTTCTATGATCATTCCGACAGCCCGTTTTGCTCTTTCTTGCTCACTCACTCCTTACTATAGGAATACATAATACTGATGTATTTGTTTACAGCCTTTACCTCTCATGGTGTCTGCAACTCCCTTGATTATTATGGTTTCTCCTTTTTCATTCCCTTCACCAACTCCTCCTTTTTATCATTTATGCCACATATGTTGACAGCACATAGCTTAGGAATAGCTTTTCTGTTTCTTTAAAGTTTACCGTTTCCGGGTCGTTTTCCGTTTATATCAGTCCGTCTATTCTTCCTGTGTTTTCTATGAGTGGTAAAGAGATCCACCGCCGGCTTGCTGGGCCAGTCGAGGTCTGAGGGCAGAATTTAACCCAGGGGAGCCCATCTCCCTGAGCGAGACATATACATCACAACATAAAGAAAAAGAGCACTGTACAACAAAATGTTCCTCCCAACTCTGTGGTATTAATGTCAAACATGGACACTAACAAACAAACAAAAAAAAAAAACACACACACACACAGAAAATCATCACGACAGAAATGAGATGTGTAAGGAGAACACTAAATGTGACAAGATGAGAACAAATGAGAAATGACATCATCAGGGCAAAGTTTGGAGTAATACCCGTATTTCTATATCCAGAAACAGCAAGTCCAAATGGTCTGGTCACATTATATGACTACCGCCAGACAGTATATCACAGAAAATATTCACACTAAGATTTGTAGGTAACAGAGGAGGAGGCCACTAACGCAAGAGATGGAGAGAGAAAATTCTAAGTGCCGTGCCGGGTGTCGTAGGTGATCATTTCTCTCCACAATTCCTGTCTTTAGACTTGATTATGAGATCCGCCGGTGACTTTCTTCCTAGCCACACTGACAGCCCATCCAGTAACTTCTCTCTCTGTCTTCCTCTGTCTCTTCTTCCTTCAATTTCTCCAGTTGCCACAGCGTGTTCTAATTTTCCTCTTCTCGGGAAATGTTCTATAAATCTCGCTTGTCTGCCTCTGATCTTTGCTGTAATTTGCTTTTTAACTCCAGCCTCTTTTGACTTCTTCATTGGTTTTCTTAGCTGTCCATGGTACCTTCAACATCCTTCTTGTAAACCACATCTCCATGGCCTCCATTTCTCGCTGTACCCTCTTATTCGTGTACCATGCTTCACAGCCATAAAACAGAATTGGCTCGATGTAACATTTAAGTACTCGGAATCTTGTTTACATTGATATGGGTCTGTTGCACAAGATGTTTCTCGTTGTCTGGAATGCTGACTTGGCCTGAGCACGTCTGCTTTTTATTTCGTTGTGACATTTCCCATCAGCTGTTATAATCGTTCCTAAGTACTTGAATCTATCAACCTATTTCAGATTTGTGCCATCAATGGTAATGCTACATTTTGATGGTATTCTTTTCTTTGAGATGACCATCATTTCAGTCTTCTTTTTGTTCAGCCTGAGACCTTTATTTTTACTTTCACGAACCACGATGTCCAGAAGAGACTGTAGCTCCCTTTCACATTTAGCAATCAGAACTGTGTCGTCTGCATATCCTAAGTTGGTAAGATTGTACCCACCAACTGATATTCCTGGCATGTTCTCTGTATTTCTCATTATGTTTTCGCTGTACAGGGAGAAGACGTCATTCTTGTTTCACTCCCAATTTTATGTCTTAGAATGCTCCTATTTGGTTCTCAACCCCCATTGCTGCTGATTGCTGGCAATATATGTTTTTGATAAGTTTCAGATCTTTCCCATCTATGTTGATGTCTTCCAGCATTCTTATAATTTCTGTGTGTCTCATTATATCAAATGCTTTACAGTAGTCTATGAAGCACAAGTATATGCCCGTCTTTACTTCTATTGATCTCTCCAGCAATGTTCTCATATATATATATATATATATATATATATATATATATATATTACAGAAGTATTATATCCCATTATATGAAACAAATCTCCGAGTCCTATCAAGACGTCTATTTGTCCTCTCAACACCGAAAGGTGTTTGAGAAAGGAGACAAGACAAATCCTAGCGGGTGTCAGAAACCGAAGCTGTCTGAATGTCGACTTTAACCGTTTAAGAATTACTTGGAAAAAATTTTAAACCGATCCAATAAATTGAGACGTGACAAAATGGCTGCATCTAAATGTTAGAAGATATGTTGTGTGCAGTTTAACATGGATCAAACAGAAGGGAAAGTACGGATAAAACAAGAGATAAATGAAGAGGTTTGTTAATGTTACATTCATGATTTAGAATAGATTTTGTAGAAAAAATCCATTGGCAATATTCAGGTAGAAATGGGCTAACTAATGAAAACATAATGTACACTAAACATCATTGACATAAAAATCATGCAGAGCTAAAACTGTTCTCATCCCTGCCTTGAAACTTTACCATTATTTTTCAGAACTGTGATTTTTCTTAAGAAAGTCTTCATCATCCATAAACATTATTTTAAAAAAAACTCCATCATAATTTGCCAGCTTTTTCATAGTTTGCCTTCAGCTGAGCTTTGTCACAGGTCAGTGTGCTGTTCATGAGAGAAAATACCATTCCAGTAACAGCATTAATTCCAGGAAGGCAGAGAAGAAAGAACGTTGTGTATGCTGAAGTGAGAGACTTTCTGTTCATTTTGTTGCTGGTAAAGATTTATTAACACTCCATTCAGATACTATTTCCCCAGTTAAGACTGCTTCATATAGAAATACTGATTATACACTTCACTTTCATCACACAGAACAGACAGTAAAGTTTTAATCACAAGAGATAAACAGTTCCTAAACTAAATAGTTACAAAATAGAAAGAGAGTAAAAATACCAAAGTGTAATATCCAAGGAAGGGTGAAGATACTGTGATAACAACTGCCGCAGATAGTAAATGAGTGATGATAATCAAATCAGTATTACCAAACACCTTTTAATGGCATGAAAGAGGTACTAACAAATAAGAGAATGAGCTTAATATGAGAAAAATAATAAATAAGAGAATGACATTGATGGGGAAAAAAACTGATAAAAGGAAGGTAGTAACAGTGAAAATAGTAACTGATAAAAAGAATGGCAGTGACAGTGAGAAAGTTAGTCATGCAGTGTCATATAGTCAGTGTAACTCTGTTAGACTTAAGCCATCTTGTTAATGATGGAGGAAGAAAAACAGACAAACTACAGACTTTCTGTCATTGCAAAATCTTTTATAAAGAAATACCAACTATCCTTCCTCAGAAAAACTTGTAACATCATGTTTAAAAAAAAAACAAAAAACACGCACGCACACACACACCACTTATCTCCATTCCAAAAACAAAACTGTTAGCATTAATTCCATCTTCATAATATGTCATCATCATCGCCTTTCACTCCCTTGGGAGCATAGGCCATGGATAAAAGCTCTCCAGTCATCCCTGTTCTTAGATTTATTCTCTGCTTCATTTCATGTGTGTCCCTTATTCCTGAGCACTGTCATAATTTCTTTTCTCCAAGTAGTTCTAGGTCTTCCTTGATTTCTATTTCCTTGAGGATTCCATGTCAGTGTCTGTTTTGCTATGCTGGTGTCAGATTTCCTCATTGTGTGGCCAATCCATCTCCATTTCCTATACATGATTTGTAGGTTCATAGGCTTTTATCCTAGACCTTCTCGTTACTGATCTTGTCCTGCTATTTAATGTTTAAAATCCTCTTTAAGCAGTAGTTCAGGAATGTTTGTTTCCTCTGTTGTGTTGCCTTCACCATAACCCATGTCTCCAAACCATATAGCAGGACATGGTCCATATTCATTATTTTAAAAAAGCATTAGTATTACACTTGCCCTCTCCAAAGCAATATATTGAAATCGTACAACAAACGCTCCAATACAGGTGCCCATTGTTTGACTCTCCTACAGTTCCAATAACCAAAATGTATGCATTTCACCCTTATTCTCTCAGATTTAGTCCTGTTCTTACATTTCCCTGATCTCCTTTTCCTCTTAATTCCCCCACAATGATTCCTGTTTCTCCTCAACTCTAGTCGATCATGATGTGGTTAATAGTGTCATTGTGACGGATTAAAAAAGTATGCTTCATGAGACTGCGAAGAATTTGCTTCGAAAAGAATGGGTTCATCTGTTAAGCTAGTCAGCTGTGACAAGCCTAATGTGGCTTTACTGTCCAAGGCATGCGGGAGTACATGGTAGTGATGTGGCAGACAGACTTGCTGGACAGGCTAAAATAAACGGCAGATTGACAATCAACAAGGATGACATTGCTAGGTCTGTACTGGACAGACTGCAGAAGAATGAAGAGCGGGAATGGATGAACAGTATAGTTGTGAGGAGACTGCTGGAGCTAGGACAAATTAAAGGTGCTTGCAGGAAATCTGAACTGTGTGGCAGAAAATGCATTGTGAATGACCAACATTTGACAGGAACTATTAGCAAACATATTCTTGGATGGATGCGGCAGAGCATATATGGGGTTGTCCCAGATGTGGTGAAGCCGGAGCCTGAAGTCCGCCAGTGAGACATGGCACCAACAAGTCTCCGACAATTGTTAAAATTTACAGCATTGTAGCCTCTTAAATGCGCTCATTTGGTGAATGCAGAATTTATGCGTGTGATTATGTATACAGTATGTGCATATACATTTTTATGTGTGATTGAAAAGTCATTATAGTATGATTCTGCATTTAATATGTTGTGATTCATATTTTGTGATTAATTATCACACAGTTGTGCTAATTTGCATTCTGTTAGTATTTTGAAATGTAGTAAATGTCTATTCATTTTTTAACGTGTTATAGTATCAGTTTGGAGGCTGATATTTTTTCAACTGCAACAATAATTGCCTTAACTTCTGCATTATAGTTGTTGCAGTATTTTCCAGTGGGTATGGAGATCTTGTCAATGGTGTTGTTTGGATATTCATTATATGCTCCTGCTCCTCCATTCTTTATGGCATTGTGTGCAGATCCATCTGTATACACACGTATCCAGGTGTCACATGGATATTTGTCATCTACCACACTAAGTGTAGCTGTTGATCTTACAGGACTGCTTTGCATCTCACCATTCTGCACACCTTTCGCTTCAGTTTGAATCGTTATTTGTGTATAATCTTCTTCTTTCCATGGTGTATGCTCTGGTACAGATAATAATGGAGCGACTACAGTTGGAAGGTCAGGTATCAGCTTACGCATATGTTTGGTCTGATGAATGAAGCTGCTTTTTGTATTTTTGAGAAATTACTGAATCTCTCCTTCAGGGGATGGCTTACAGAGCTGAGGAATTTCTCTCCCAAGGTCATGACCTTTGTGTCTCTATGTTCTTTCAGCGCTTAACACCATTTTCTGCATTTCTACTACTGATGTGAACCTCATGGCACCTGTGATAATCCGTAGTGACTGATTTTGTACTTTGTCTATATTATGTAGCATAGTGTTTGATGCTGTGCACCAAGCTGTTGAGCATATTCTGAGTGTGGTAGAATACTTTGGTGATGTACATTCTTGAGGATTCTTTCACTAGCATTCCATGTGGTTCCACTCACTGTTACAAATGTCAGTGAATCACTGTATTTAAAAAAAAAAATAGGAGTAGCTTTATTTATTAACAATGAACAGAGCTGTAATGTTTTTTTTTATCTTATTCATACAACAACATACAGGACAAAATAAAAGAAGAAATGAAGAAAAAAAGGCTAGACTACTTGTTAGAAAAGAGGGAAAAATATTGAACTAATAAAAGTGGTTAAATGAAAAGAAGAAACTAAACTGATTTATTGGCCTGTGGATGAAAGAAAGTACAAAGAGAATAGATTATATGGGGACATGGGAATTATGAAACTATCTGGTTGTCTGGCAGTAAGGGAAGGGGTGGAGAGTGGATGAGAGCTGAGGTAGAGGTAGGTAGAAGAGATGGATTAAATGAAGCAGGCATAAAGTATAAGTGATCTGTAGGAACAGGAAGATGGTGAACAATAAAGAGACAGATGAGAATATTGGAAGGGAATGGTAGAGGAGTGTGGCTGGGGAGGGTTTATGTTAAACTAAATCTGGAATTTGATCCTTGAGGCTGCAGAGCTCTGCATTCAAATATAAGACAGTTTTTAAGGGTTAATTGATTTCTGTCATGAGAGTGACATTGTCTGATGATAGTTGCTTGGATGTTTGCCTTATCTCTGCAGTCAAATATAAGACAGTTTTTAAGGGTTAATTGATTTCTGTCATGAGAGTGACATTGTCTGATGATGGTGACTTGGATGTTTGCCTTATATTTGCAGCTGGAGCTGTTGAAAAGATTGGGCTGGCTTGGATGCATTCTGGAAGATACAAAGAAATCTGGTCATTTAGTTTAAGACCGATGCCATCAATAAATGTTATCTTTCCTCGCACACAATGGCTAATCCTTTATAGAATGTGAGGATAGTTTTGAGAAAGATATAACTAATTTTGTTTCCAAACTACAATGGCAGATGACACAGGGGAATTGGTTGAATTTTCCGGTTCAAAAATAATTGGGCTGTCTTAGATGGCCGTGGTCTAGGAGATATCTTTCAGGTTGGGTTCCTGTGAACAGGCTAATAGGTGAGATTCAGATGTGATGCAAATTTCTTGTTTCAGGTAATGGTAAAGATGGAAATGCCAGTTCCATTCCTGGCTGATTTAGTAAAACAGGAAATCAAGTCAGATTTTGATGTGAGTTTTGTTTGTTTGGTTGGTTGATTGGTATGTGGTCATAGTTTGGGCAAAGTGTTTTCTGTAGCTGGTTTACAAACTGTGACTAGTACTGTTATGATTGTAAAGAGACTGTAAAGTTGTAGCATTGTTGTTAAATGATGCTGCAACAAATATTACAACTGTTATTTGAGACAAGGTATTATAACATGAAGAGTGAAGTAAGCTGACAGTTGTGCACTTTGTAGAAACCATTGTTGACTATAAATAACCAGATAAACAGATGCATATATTATATGGTAGCTTAGTCCATAAATATTTTCTGCTTGTTTAAGTTTACAAAACTGTTAGATATTTTTTTTCTTTGTGACTTTGAAAGTAAACTGTATTCATTTTGCATATATTCATAGTTTGTACACAAATTTCCTCAGCTTCTATTAAGTTTACACCATGCCTATCTTGGGCTTCCATAGAAAGAAGTTCATGTTTCTATTGAGTGTGGTTGACAATAATTTTAAAAAAGCACTCTAGAAATATAAAATGTCTCCCATATTTTACACGGGATGTATATTTTCTCTCCAGTTTTCGTATATACTACTGTACAAATGGTAAGGTCCAGCTTTGCCTGAAAATAATATGCAGCCAATATAAGAAAACTTAATATTAGAATTAACTGCACTTAAAATGCAACAAATTCATACAACTTTTATGCAATTGTGATAATCTGTACAATGGTTATAAACCTGAGAAGTCACTCACCCATCACCATGTGGGTCACAAGATCTCTCTCTCTCTGAACCTTAAGTGCCCAGGGCACATGGGGCTTCAGCAAGGGTTTTCCACAAATGCCTGTCTTTCGCCTTTTTTTCTGCTCTTGCCCAGGTGAGCCCTCTATTGCTCAACATCCTTTCTGTTGTTCTTCTCCATGTCTCTTTTGGTCTACCCTTACTTCTGTTCCCCTGTGGTGTCCATCTTAGTGCTATTTTTGGTAGTGAGTTGTCAGTCATTCGGAGCACATGTCCCAACCATCGCCAGCGTCTTTCCTCAATAATTGTTGTCAGTGGTTTCATCTGCATTTCTGCCAATAAGATGTTATTTCTTATGGTGTTTGGCCAAAATATTTTTTTAATTCTACGTAAACATTTAGTCTGGAAAGAATTCAACTTGTTTTCTATGGTTTTGGTGATTTTCCAGCATTCACTTCCATAGAGTAGTACACTTAGAACATTACTCTTAAATATCCTGATTTTCATATTTATGCTTAGTTTATTTGATTTCCATATATTCTGTAGCATTGCAAAAGCCTGGTTTGCTCTAGTAAGTCTGCTGTTGATGTCCTCTGTGCTGTCTCCATTTTCTACTACTCTGCTGCCAAGGTATACAAATTCGTTGACCTCCTCCACTAACTTGTTATCTACTCTGAGTACATTTCTGTTGTTCACATTTTGCTTCATTAACTTTGTCTTTCCTATGTTGATCTTTAGTCCTATGTTGTTTGCATTCTGGGTTAACTTGTTTATTTTATCTTGCATATCTTTGTGGGGTCACAAGATAAGTACTGTTAAATTTGATCTGTCTGATGTGCTAACAACACCAGGCAACACTGGCTCTGTGGTGAACTGTAGTGAGAGGGATTCTGGCTGCTGGTCTTCATGAAGCAAGTCCTAATTCACATAAATGTCCTCAAACTGTTATACTGCTGACATTAATGTTTACTGTATTCATCCTGCTGATGTCATAGAGTACCATGTCATATAGTGGAAGTGATCACCACTCCTGCATATGAGAATTAGTAAAATTGCAGGGTAAAGTACAAGTATATATTTATATACAGTACAAGTATTATATATAAATGAAATGTCTGCATCTGTAGTATGAGGTTTTCTTGAAATATGGAATTAGAAGTGTATTCTTTGTATTAATGGATGTAACTAATAAGGGTGTGAATGGATGCTTGAAGAAACTATAGAAGTGATGATTGTAGTTTGATGTTTTTTGGGTTTTTTTTTTCGATGGCGAAGGGCAGACAGCAAGAGATATCAGTCATCCTGCCAGCTCATATGACATAGATGTCCTAATGGTTTTGGTCTTCTTCTTTTTCTGTGGCTTTAAATCTCTCCAAAAACCTTCAGATGGTAGAATGACACCCCCAAGCCTCTTGCAACCTGATGAGCATATTTGCCATTCTCAACACATGCAATAGCCTGAAGGCATTCTAAGGTGCTAAGACTCCTTCTTTGGGGCATGGTTTTTACATCTGGCAAAGGTGTCCTTTTATCACCAATTCTGAAACAAATGAAACGTGATATCTGTTCATTAGGAGTCTCTGTTTGCACGTGCATCAGGAATCAGCATGATTTTTCTACCTATGTGGTTTGATACAACCTTAAATTTACACTTCATTGTCATCATCATTATTATGACATGTCACGTCCTTAGGAGCATAGGCCATGGATAAAGGCTCTCCAGTCGTCCCTGTTTTTGGATTTATTCTCTACTTCCTTCCATGTGTATCCCTTGTTCCTGGGCACTGTCATAATTTCCCTTCTCCAAGTAGTTCTAGTTCTTCCTTGATTTCTTTTTCCTTGAGGATTCCATGTCATTGCATGTCTTGTTATGCTGGTGTCAGGTTTCCTCAGTGTATGGCCAATCCACCTCTATTTCATAGACATGATTTGTTTGTTCATAGTCTCTTTTCCTGCTCTTTTCTAGAACTCCTCATTCCTGATCTTGTCCTGTAATTTTATGCTTAACATAATGTTATTGCATGTGATTTTCACACTTGCCATGTTAATCATTGAGTACTTTTCATACTTCATGTGCATAGAGAACTGTTTGTGGAAGGCACTGAAACAAGTTTCAGCAAAATTATTCTTTACCATGTCAGTAAATTAGCTGATATAAAATTGTGTTGAAAGTAAAGAGCTGGCCCTTAACTTTTGTGCAGTAGTATAATTTATAGTTCACCAAAATCGCTTTTAAGGTGTTTTCTCAAAGTTTGTTGTTCACAGGTTGTTTTCTCAAATTTTCAGAATACAAACAGCAGCTTTACAGAATCCTCACAACAAACTAGTGACTCAGAAAAAATGCTAGAAATCAAACAAGAGCAGTCATGTTCACATATATATGGTAAGAGTAGAACATAGAACAACATATGTAGTGAAAATTCATGTCAAATTTTATGAAACCTTTTGTGGGCAGATTCAAGCAGCATTTCTGGATAAGCTGGATATTTGTAATAAATTGTGATGAATTTTTAGTAAATAAATAATTTTAAATTTTGTATAAAAATTTTGTTAATAATTATAACATTACTGTTATATTCTTACTTTTAGTCAGTTTTGTTTCATGAATTTCCTGTTTGTAACTTGCCTAGAAAATCATATGCAGGCATACCTCACTCTTTTATCATTTAGGAGCTAGAGCACTTATGAAAAGTGTAAATCATTGAAAAGTGAAGCATATCCTTTATTTAGCTAAAAAAAAATATAAATAACTATCTTGTGAATGCCCTCAAGGGATACACATGGAAGGAAGCAGAGAATAATTCCAAGAACAGGGAGAGCTTTTATCTGTGGCCTATGCTCTCAAGGGAGTGAAAGGTGATGATGATGATGATGATGATGATGATGAATGCCCTCAACATCAAAATAAACAAATAAAAGAACCAAAAATTATATACTGAAAGAAAAAATATCTTACCTTAATATTTTTTCTTTCCTGCATAAGTGGACAGTGAATATTTACACTATGTACAGTACAGATGGTGTAATTTGAGGAAGTTTGACTGAGAAAACCGCTGAGGCTCATATCCAGAATTTCTCTGTCTGTCTGCCTGGATAAGACCTTGGCTAATGGGAAAGTTGTGCTTGGCTTGGTCTTGAATTCACAGTTTTTTCATATCAGCAGGTAGTCTGTCCTGCTTTCTGATAACTTTAGTAAGCACTGGTGTAATGTTCTTAATCCATTAACACCTTCTCTTTATTTTTTAACTATTGTACAAATGTGAGGCATGCCAGCTTGCATCCCATTTCTGCATTGGAAATGCCTTGGTCTTTAAGCTTTATTATCTCAAGCTTTTCTTTCAAAGTAAGAACCTTGTGAGTTCTTTTAGCTTTATCACTAGACTTAGCACCCATTATAATTACAGGGTGTGCATAAATTATGGGCCAATTTTGTTGCACCACAGTTTGAATTGGAAATGTCCCAGGATCACAAAATATGTGTCAGTTACGCACAGTGAACATAAGTTTGGAATGACCCTAGTGCCGCTAATGCCATCTTATGGGAAAAGCATACATCAGTGTTGGAGAAAATGGCTGCCTTGCCAAGCATAGCTGCTGTGTCCTGGAATTTGTGCAGAGATGTTGAGTGTTTTTAATGTGTTTTCTGACAACAGTTTGGACATTGTGGTCCACCCTTGTCAGGAATCTGAAGGTGGCACAAACAATTTCATGACAGGATGCATCTGTCATCAAGGGAAGGGTCACACAGGAAGGCCAATGTATAACCAAAGAGGCTGTTGACAAAGTGCTTGAAAGTTTTTTTTTGGACCCCTGGGATATCTCTGTGCAGAGTCAGTCAAGAACCACAGATAATTGAGTCCACAATGAGGAAAATTCTAGGAAACAATTGCAGTTGTACCCTCACAAAGTACTCTTTCTCTCTCGCTGAACCTTAAGTGCCCAGGGCACATGGCGCTTCTACAAGGGTTTTCCACAAATGCCTGTCCTTTGTATTTTTTTCTGCTCTTGCCCAGGTGAGTCCTCTATTGCTCAACATCCTCTGTGTCATTCTTTTCCATGTCTCTTTTGGTCTACCCTTACTTCTGTTCCCCTGTAGTGTCCATCGTAGTGCTATTTTTGGTAGTGAGTTGTCAGTCATTCAGAGCTCATGTCCCAACCATTGCCAGAGTCTTTCTTCAATAATTGCTGTTAATGCCTTCATCTGCGTTTCTGCCAACAAGATGTTATTTATTATGGTGTTTGGCCAAAATATTTTTCTAATTCTTCATAAACATTTAGTATTGAACTTGTACGGACTCCCTGTAACTGAGAGCTGTTGTTCTTTGAAGCCGATGCTGTAGAAATTTTGAAGCACAGCATTGGATCGGCGTGGGAGTGGGTTATGGCAGCTACGTTTTCAGTCTCTGGGTACAGCTAAAAAGCAGGGGGTATGCAGTGCTTCTTTAGCAGATTCCACCACCATGGTGACTATGGTGATCCCTGCCCTGTTAGCCAGGCTAGGCTTGTTACTGGGGGTACCACGGAGAGGTGGAACAGGGTCTTGATCAGCTATGGTTTGCTAATCCTGACGCTGGCATATCAGCTATGGATCGCTGATTGCCTCATCTGACAGCGTCTTCACCCCCTGGAAAGAATTCAGCTTGTTTTCTATGGTTTTGATCATTTTCCAGCATTCACTTCCATAGAGTAGTACACTTAGAACATTACTCTTAAATATCCTGATTTTCATCTCATGCTTAGTTTTTTAGATTTCCATATAGTCTGCAGCACTGCAAAAGCCTGGTTTGTTCCAGTAAGTCTGCTGTTGATGTCCTCCGTGCTGTCTCTATTTTCTACTACTCTGCTGCCAAGATAAACAAATTCGTTGACCTCCTCTACTAACTTGCTATCTACTCTGAGTACATTTCTGTTGTTCACATTTTGCTTCATTAACTTTGTCTTTCCCACGTTGATCTTTAATCCTATGTTGTTTGCACTCTGAGTTAGCTTGTTTATTTTATCTTGCATATCTTTGTGGCTGCTTGAAGACAAATATCGTCCACAAAGTCAAGGCCATCCAGTACTGTGTCAAGTGACCATTGTAATCCTCTGCGTTTGTCTGATGTTGCCATCTTCATTAACCAGTCTGCTGCCAAGATAAATAATGTTGGTGTTAGTACACATCCCTGCTTCACTCCTGTTTGTACCCTTAAGCTGCTGGAGGTGTGTTCTCCACAGATCACTTTGCACTAAAACTCTCATATAGGGCTTTGATTACATTCACTATCTTATGAGGGAGGCCATGCCATCTTAGAATTTTCCACAGTGCATCTCTGTTGACACTGTCAAAGTCTTTCTCAGAATCTATAAACAGTGCCTATGTTGTGCTATGCTACTCAACAGTGCATATGTTGTGCCATGCCTCTCATTTGCCTGCACCAATATTTGTCTAAGTACAAATATGTGGTCTGTGCATGATCTTCTTTTCCTAAATCCTGCCTGCTCTTTCCAAAATTTTCCCTCAAGTGCTGGTACAATTCTGTTGATATTCTGCAAAATACTTTATTGGTGAGTGGCAGTTCCTGCAATCTCTAAGGTCACCCTTCTTTGGTAGTTTTACTATAAGGCCAGTTTTCCACTCTTCTGGAGCTTTTTATAAATTCCAAAATTGTTGTAGTATCTGGCAGAGTTCTTTTGGTGTTTCTGTTTGTTCTGTTTTCAACATCTCCGCAGTCACTTCATCTTCACCTGGTGCCTTGTCTAATTTTAGCTTCTTTATTGCCTCCTTTACTTCACTTATTGTTATTGGTCCTGTATTGATGTTTAGTTCCGTTTTTGCTTCAGGTATGTCTATTGTTTGTGCTGCTTGTGTTCTGTTTAGTAGAGTGTTAAAGTGTTCCCTCTATCTTTCAATTTTTTTCTCTTTCTCCATTGATCAGTTATCCCTTATGTGTCCTTATTGGACTCTCACATCTTGTGCTGAAGTTACCTGTCATCTGGTTTGTGATTTTGTTTGATGGTTTTCAAGTTATTTGATTATGTTGCTTTCTCTGCTGCTTCTGCTAAGTTGTCGTAGTACTGACGTTTATCTTGACGGCATGATTCCTTCACTTCTTTGTCTTTTTTTGCACAAAGTACAACTGGTACAAAGACTCCAACCTGATGGTCCATCTGAGCACTATTTCTTTGTGAGGACTTACTGAACATGATGGAAATGAATGATAGTTTGTATGAACGGATCATTTTCAGTGATGAAGCAACTTTTTTATTTATCTGGAAAGGTCATCAGGCACATTATCTAGATATGTGTATCCAGACTCCCTATTCTGAGATTGAAATGGAACGTGACAGTCCCGAAGTGAAACATGTTTTATGTGCACTCTGTATATTAAATGATGGAATATAAGCTGAAAAATAAGTAATTAACTTAATAAGAGCAACATACACATGTCTTATATCATGAGATTAAGTAATGAACTCTGTGATTACACTGTTAGCACAGAATTATTATGAATTGTTTTCAGTATAGTGTTTGATCACAAAAGTGAAAAACTTGCAGGTAAATCAATGAAAAAAAAAGACAAAAGGGCAGAGTAGTGACAAAAATTTGAAATTTGTTTATAACTGAACTATGCCTGTAGTTGTATTTAACCAGTTATACATACTTTTCAAACAGTCATTTTTTTTTTTGTTTAATGTTTCACTTGTGAAGTGTTTTGATTGCCCATTAAACAGTTCTTGAATTCTGAGCAGAGAGAATTTGTGATTTAATTAAGTTCACAGGCCATAGATTTCCCAGAGTTGTTTTTTTTTTCTTTCTGCATTTCAGGGACACATTCATGCCTTGTCTGCAACATCTTCTTTCCAAAACTTGATGTCTTGGATGAGCACATGAAGGTGGTACACAAGGCTAAATATTGGAAGCAAGATGAACATGAAGATCTTCATGATGTACTTCCTCGAGACAAGAAAATGAACATGAACAACATATTCAGTACAAGCAGTGGTAATAGAGTTCCATGGACAGAGAGTGAAAATTGCAGAGATCTGAATGTAAATGATTCCAGAGAGATTATAAAATTAAGAGACAATCAAGACAGCATAACAGATATTTATGTAACTCTGGGTGAATGTCACAGAAGCAAACAAAATAGTGAGAATTGGGTAAACATTTCTGATGAGGCAGTATCTGTCAGTGAGAATAATGCTGATATCAGTGAGTGCAGTGGAGTTCATGAAATATGTAATGATAACAAAAATGGCTTACAGACTTGTAAAAGACAGGAAGCAGGAGAGAAATCTTACAGTTGTGAGGATTATGATAAAGGCTTTTCCCAGAGTGCTAAACTACAGCAAGATAAAAGATTGAACACAGGAGAGAGACCTTACAAATGTGAATTTTGTGGCGCTGGATTTTGTTGGCCAGGCCAGCTAGAAAGTCATGTAAGAATTCATACAGGAGAAAAACCTTTCAGGTGTGATGTTTGTAATGCGTGTTTTACTCGGAGAGATTGTCTTCAGTCTCATAAAAGAATACATACAGGAGAGAAACCTTTCAAGTGTGATGTTTGTGATATGTCATTTATTCAAAGAAGTAACTTACAAATACATAAAAGAATACATACAGGAGAGAAACCTTTCAAGTGTGATGTTTGTGATAATTCATTTACTCTCAAAGGTAACCTACAAAAGCATAAAAGAATACATACAGGAGAGAAACCTTTCAAGTGTGATGTTTGTGATGTGTCATTTATTCAAAAAAGTGACCTACAAAAGCATAAAAGAAAACATACAGGAGAGAAACCTTTCAAGTGTGATGTTTGTGATGTGTCATTTATTCAAAGAAGTAACCTACATATACATAAAAGAATACATACAGGAGAAAGGCTTTACAAGTGTGATGTTTGTGATTATTCATTTACTCTCAGAGGTAACTTAAAAAAGCACAAAAGAATACATACAGGAGAGAAACCATTCAAGTGTGATGTTTGTGGTGTGTCATTTACTCAAAAAAGTAGTCTACAAAGGCATGAAAAAATACATACAGAAGAGAAACCTTACAGGTGTGATGTATCATTTACCAGCAAAAGTAACCTACAGAGTCACAGAAGAATTCATACAGAAGAGAAACTTTACCTTGCTGGATGAGATCTTGAACCCAAAGTTCAGCTGCCCCATGTGCCCAATCTCAACATTCCCTTCTCTTTAATAACCTTTGTTAGCTGAGATCAGTCCTGTACCTGTAACCAATCATCACCTTTAGACACCTCATCTAGATCAGACACTGACAGTATTGTATCCTCAGCATCAGTCATCCAGGATATTCCTTGATACCTCTGCCCTTTATCAACCCCAGCTTCTTATGGAGGGGATGGTCCTTAATAGAAAGGATAAAAGAGAATACATAGACAATATTGTGAAAGAGGCAGAGAAAGCAGCAAAAATAGGCGACAGCAAACATTTTTATATAACATACAAAAGAGGCTAACGGGTACTATTACATACAAAGAAAGACCAATCTTTAGCAAAACTGGCATCCTATTAACATCAAGTAAAGACCAAAAACAAAGATGGGCTGAACACTTCCAAGAAATACTTAATCAGCCACACCCAAAAGAACTGATAGACCTTACCAATCCCACAACTAAATGTCAATCTATATGAAATTATATTGCATGAAATTGAAACAGCAGTGAATCTAATGGCTAACAACAAAGCTGCCGGTGAAGATGAAATTACAGTCAAAATGTTAAAAGCTATTAACAGTGACAACATGAGCCAACTACAGAGATTGTTTAATAAAGTTTAGAAAGAAAAAAAAAGGCCCCTTCTAAATAAAATAAAGGAATCATTGTTAAAATACCAAAATAAGGCAACCTTAGTAACTGTAATAATTGGAGAAGGGTAACCTTACTATCAGTTGTGTCAAAGTATTTTGCAGAGTCATTCTGAACAGAATTAAAGATACAATGTATACTGCAATAAGAGAAGAACAAGCTGGGAGAAACTGTCTTTTTTTTTTTTTTAAGACCACGAAAACAACAGGCCATGACCCGGTGGTACTGCAAACCGGGCCCACCCGTAACGAGATGTGGACCATACGCCCGGCATTCAATGTGCAGGGCAGGCCTCATGCATCTCGTTTAGTTAAAAAATAACGACGCTTTTGTTTAACCAAAGGGCATGTTGATCAGGGTACCTGCCAAGAGGACACTTTGACCTCAGCCACTTTGATCTTAGCCAGATACTACACTTAGCCAAAAGGCCGGGGATTTTCCTATGGCTATGGGAGAAACTGTCTCGACCAGATCGTTACTTTAAGAATAATACTTGAAGAACATATTGAAAAGCAAAAACCATTAATACTGAACTTCATAGACTTTAAAAAAAGGCATTTATTAATAGCATACACAGAGATTCACTGTGGAGAATTTTAAGACTGTATGGAGTACCATCTAAAATTGTCAGCATTAATAAGGATCCCTACAATGGATATGTTTGTGCATTCAACACAAAAGAAGGAGTGAGATAATGGTTCCAGGTTAAAACAGGCATGATACAAGGATGTATATTATCTCCCTTGCTTTTTAGGACTTCCCATTAACTTCATAATGAAAAAATGTTGCACAGGTAAAATAGGCATTGATTGGGCACATGGGACCCAACTAGAAGATCTTGATTTTGCAGATGACATAACTCTTATCAGTGACAATGTAAATTCGATGCAAGAAAAAACAGATACCCTGTCTTCACTGGCTAGCAAAATAGGATTTGAAATTAACAAGGAAAAAACAAAAATAATGAAACTCCCCATTAATCAAGAAGGAAAAATATATGTACAAGAAACAGCTGTTGAAGAAGTAGGCTAATTTGCATACCTCGGCAGCTACATAATGGTGACACCAGGAAGGAAGTTAGAATTAGAACTAGCAAAAGCAGCATTGACCTTCAGGAATCTTGAGAACATAAAGCATTCAAAAGTTATAAGCACAAAAACCAAGCTAAGATTAGTCAATTCATATATAATATTCACCCTCATTTATGCATGCGAAAGCTGGAAAACAACTAAAGAAATAAACAACAAATTAGACTCTTTTGAAAACATATGCCTAAGGAAAATACTCAGTATAAAGTGGAATGAATTCAAGAACAACGCAGAGATAAAGCAGATGAGTGAATAACAACCTGTCTCATGGGTGACCAGAAAAAGGAGATGGACATATATCGGATCATGTGATGAAAAGAAACAATCAGAGAATCCCAAAACAAGCTATCAAGTGGAACACAACAGGTCAAAGAAAAAGAGCTCGACCACGTGAAACTCAAAAGAGAACATTGTTAAGAGAGGCTAAATTAGTGGGCATAAAATCCCTTGATGAGGATGAGAAAGCTCACTGAAAACAGGAAATCTTCATGAACTACCATGAAAGCCCTCTGTGATGTTTAACGACACAGGAAGGATGTAAGATTGTTGTTAGAAGTTTCATTGCGTTTGTTTTTTCCTTGTTAATTTCAAGTCCTATATGCATACTGACTTTTGGTGAATGCTTCTATGCACAATGCATTTCCTGATATTGCTCTGTTATTGCAACATTTTTAGTGCCTGTTTTAAATGGTCTGTAGTTGACATTAGAAGATGGACAATATATAGGCCATGTGATGAGAAGAAACAATCAGAGAATACCAAAATGAGCTGTCAAGTGGACCACAATAGGCCGAAGAAAAAGAGGTCGACCACGTGAAACTCTAAAGAGGGCATTGTTAAGAGAAACCAATTTAGTGGGCAAAACATCCCTTGATGAAGTTGAAAGACTCGCTGAGAACAGGAAAACTTGGCAAACATCTATGCGAGCCCTGTGTAACATTTAACGGCACGGGAAGGATGTAAGATGTAAGAAGTTGACATAAATGTAACTTGACATCACAGATCAAATATGATATCAAGATTGCTGGGTTTTACAGTTAATCTTAAATCCTGCTTCTGAGCAAGGAAGCATAAGATAAAGATAATTCTTACCTTCCATCACAATTATTTACCATCATATGATATCTGGTTTGATTTTATTTCATTAAAGCTATGAGAAAACCCTTTTTTATGCATTTATTGTCTTATTTCTGTCTCTTGGATAAATTGGATTGGTTTTTTTTTTTTTACCTTTACCTTTATGTCTTAAGAGCCTGGGTCTTTAATTGTCAGGTATTTTCTAGCTAAGGTCAGTGGTTGAAAATCCCAGATAAATACTAGATCACATGCAACACACAGTCAACACAACATTGGAGTCATTTCTCTAAAACCATGGAAGGATATTCTGATTCCAAAGGCCAACCACATATGGGTATGCCCCAGTTGTAATGAAGCCGCTCGCCTAGGACCAGCACCAGAGGTGGACTTTTTTTTTTCCACAGTTACTGTATTTTCTAGCCAGTAGTACTAATCTAATGACTTCTGACTTCACAAAATATGAGAGGATTTCCAGCATCATTAGTTGGACTTTCTCAAGGCAGGGATTTCAGCACTACCTCTGCATGATTAGTCTTCAAACTGTTCAAAGAGTGCAGATAATGATGACACTTTATTTGTTGAGTTGACTGGTACCCTGTTTGTTGCAGTGTGTTTTTTCTAACTAGATACCTCCAAGTTAAGCACCATTTCTTGATAGGTCAGACTCTTGAACAAGCTTTATCCTGTTTTTTTAAGAGGAATAAGCTTTAATGTGTTTTATAAAAGAAACATACTTTAATTTTGTAAGAGACAAGTTTTTCTCTGCTAGATTCTGTGTAGGTTCTATGTACAGCAGAAGCTATGTAGATAGAGAGCAGACGTGGGGCATGCAGAAAATTTGCAGCACTTCACTAGGCTCACCAGTTTCTGTTTTTGTCTGAGCCAGGGTTTCCGTGCGAGGCTCTGCAATCTCTTGCTTCTGATTTTTTGTCATCGACACAAAAAGTCTTGCGGGGAGGTATCTTTGGCCATGGACCCACAGAGATGAAGACATAACTGCGGCCAATGCAGCCTCAAGCTGTCCAGCCTAGGAAGGCATCTGGTGAGGAAGTGGCCCTGCAAGCCCGTGGAGAGGACGACGGACCAGCTAGTCGACCAGGTGTTGGCCAAGATGGAAGAGGAGTCACTTCTCCTGCCAGGAGATGTCGGGGACGAGGTTGCTCTTGTATATGTTCTCTAGGAGGAGGAGGATGGCTACCAGCCCTTGGGAGCAAACACCCACACTCTAGAATGTTGCATGGACTGCCATTGTTGTTAGATGCATTTGGGGTTGTTGGTCTCATCAGATCCTGATCCCTGTTGACATGGCAACACTCGCAGCCCTCTCCAGATCCTGATAGGAGCCCCAAAGCTTTTGTCCCAAGCTTGTGTCTTCTGGCCATGTCTCACACCTCAGGTCTGCATGGTTTGGGCAAAAGCTTTTGGGCTCCCATCAGGGAAGTTCGTATTCAGAAACCATTTGATTTATGTGGATATTTCAAGTTGTCTGACTGCTAACAGTTGCACAGTATAGACCGGGGTTCCTGTATCTCCAAATGCAAGTTCAACCGCGTGGGTGGATGTGGCATTGTTAGTGTTCTGCCAGTGCTCTCAGATGTTGGCACAAAAAAATGGTGTTCTAGGTAGGCATGTTGGTGTATGGAGGACTGGTGCGTGTACAATGGTTGTCTGCACATAGGACTGGCATGTACAACATATGTCTGTGCATAGGACTGGCGTGTAACGACATTTTTGGCATACACAGAGTTGACATGTACAATGTACGGACTTGGTACGTTGGTAGGTATGGCATTGTTGCTGCCTCTGTGTGCGCTGTGGTTTGCTTGAGTGGGGGTATCCCTGAGTTTTTTTTGGAGATCTAGTAAGTAAATCTGGTAAGGTATAGAACACCTCCAATAGAGAAAAAAAAAAGTTTCAGAGATGGTAACAGTACTTGATTGTTGGGTATGTTCAATCCCCTGCTGCTGCTGCTGCTGCTCAGAACTTGAGTGAGAGCAGCGCTGGACCCAAACACAATGTGACCAGGTGCGCTGTTATAAATATAACACTATCCATATATAACAAAACCTGGGTTGGGGCCCTCCTTTTTGGGTGGGAAGGGCCCTAACCCAGCTGTACCAGTTCCCCTATTGTGTATAAAGTATATATAAAGCTAAACATATAAGCATATGTAAGTCACTACAACAAAGCTGTTCTTCTGCATTTGAGGTTGTTGGTCACATTGGATCTTGATCCCTGTCGACATGGCAAGTCCTCTCCAGATCCTGATAGCCCCAAAGCTTTTGTCCCAAGCTTATGTCTTCTGGCCATGTCTCACGCCTCAGGTCTACATGGTTTGGGCACTCTTGAAGGATATGTTCTGAAGTCTGGACTCCACTGCCATGTGAACTCTCATCTGTGCGAGACATTTTAAGTCGATGTATGAGGGATGATTGATCAGTTCGCAGCCTAAGGTACAACAGATTATTTGTGGACAACTTTTTGGGGTTATTTCTCAACATAATTCCCTTGCAAGTTTATGGACTTAGTCCAGCGATCCTGGAGCATATGGATCCCTTCTTTGTAAAAGTCACCATCTTGTGCCAGTAGAAAGTGGTATACAGCATGAATGACATCATCATCTGAAGCAAATTTGCGACACCTGAGCTCTTTTTGAGCTTGGTAAACAGGTAATAGTCAGAAGGGGCCAAATCTGGGGAATAAGGAGGATATTCAAGAAGCTGGAAGCTGCATTCATGAATGGCAGCCATTGCCACCGCCAACTTGTGAACTGGAGCATTGTTTTGATGAAAGATGACTCCTCTCGTCAATATCCCACAATATTTTTCTTTCAATTTGACCCGCAGTTGCTTCACAAGATTAGCGTAATAGGCCCTGGAGACCGTTCTGCCCTTTTGAAGATAGTCTACCAATAGCGCACCTTCTGAATCCCAAAAGATGAAGCCATCACTTTGCCTGCAGACAGAACTACCCTTGCTTCTTTTGGAGGTGGGGATCCATGATGTTTCCACTGCTATGGCTGTTCTTTGGTTTCTGGTTGAAAATGATGAACCCAAGTCTCATCCATAGTCACAAATTGCTGAATAAACATTTCAGGATCTGTAGAAAAATGGCCAAGATTGTCTCTTGACATGCTGAGACGCTGTCATTTGTGATCAGCTCCAAGAAGTTTTCTACAAATGCACCTAATATCAACTGTGTGTTTCAAGTATTTGTACCTTAGGCCACGAATCTGTCAATCAACCATCATAGATGGCTTAGTAGTCTGTAGTGGCCTGTCCTTAGGTGGACATCTTATATATCTTTTATCCTTCCCGTGCTGTTAAACATCACATAGAGCTCACAAGATAGTTCGCCAATTTTTCCTGTTTTCAGTGAGCTTTTCAACCTCATCAAGGGATTTTATGCCTATTAATTTGGCCTCTCTTGACAGTGTCCTCTTTAGAGTTTCACGTGGCCTGCCTCCTTTTCCTCAGCCTGTTGTGTTCCACTTGATGGCTTGCTTTAGGGTTCTCTGATAATTTCTTCTCATCAAGTGACCAACATATGTCAATTTCCTTTTCCTGACCACCCATGAGACTGGCTGTTGTTCGCTCATCTGTCTTATCTCTGCATTGTTCATGAATTCGTTCCACTTTATGCCGGGTATTTTCCTTATACATTTGTTTTCAAAAGAGTCTAATTTATTGTCCATTTCCTTAGTTGTTTTCCTACCTTCGCAAGCATAAATTAGGGTGGACATTACATTTGAACTGAATAGTCTTAACTTGGCTTTTGTGGTTATAACTTTTGACTACCATATATTCTCAAGATCCTTTAAGATCGATGCTGGTTTTGAATTCGAATTCTAACTTCCTTTCTGGTGTCACCATCCTGGTCTATGTAGCTGCCAAGGTATGCAAATTGACTGACTTCTTCAACAGCTTCCCCTCTACGTGTTTTTTTATTAATGGGAAGTTTCATTATTTTTGTTTTGTCCTTGTTAATTTCAAGTCCTATTTTGCCAGCCAGTGAAGACAGGATATCTGTTTTTTCTTGCATGGAATTCACATTGTTACTGATAAGAGTTACGTCATTAGCAAAATTAAAATCTTCTAGCTGGGTCCCATGTACCAAATCAATACCTGTGCTACCTGTGCAGCATTTTTTCATTGCAAAGTCTATTGCAATTCAAAAAAGCAAAGGAGATAGTATACAATCCAGAATCATTCGCTCATCCCTTCTTCTGTTTTGACTGCACAGACATATCCATTGTAGAAGTCCTTAATGATGTTGACAGTTTTAGATGGTATTCCATATAGACTTAAAATTCTCCACAATGAACCTCTGTGTATGCTTTCAAATAAAGTCTATGAAGTTCAATATTAATGGTTTCTACTTTTCAATATGTTCTTCAAGTACTATTCTTAGAGTAAAGATCTGGTCGAGACAGCTTCTCCCTTTTCAAAATCCTGCTTGTTCTTTTCTCATTGCAGCATCCACTTTATCTTTAAGTCTATTCAAAATGACCTTGCAAAATACTTTTGACACAACTGATACTAAGGTTACTCCTCTCCAATTATTACAGTCACTAAGGTTGCCTTTTTAAATTTTTCTAACAATGATTCTTTTTTTCCATTTTGGAAGGACCTTTTCTTCTTTCCAAAATTTATTATTAAACATTCTTTGTAGTTGGTTAATGTTGTTAATGTTAATAGCTTTTAACATTTTGACTATTATTTCATCTTCACCTGCAGCTTTGTTGTTAGCCATTAGATTCACTGCCGTTTCAATTTCATACAATGTAATTTCATCTAAGTTGACATTTAGTTATGGAGTTGGTACGTCAGTTTCAAGGTTTATCAATTCTTTTGGATGTGGTTGATTAAGCATTTCCTGGAAGTGTTCAGCCCATCTTTGCTTTTGGTCCATATGTGATGTTAATAGGGTTCCAATTATGCTAAGGATTGGTCTTTTCTTTAGATGTAATAGTACCTGTTAGCTTCTTTTGTATGTTATATAAAGTTTTGCTGTCTCTTGTTTTTGCTGCTTTCTCTGCCTCTCTCGCCATATTGTCCATGTATTCTCTTTTATCCCTTCTAGCTGAACTTTTTACTTTATTGTCTGTTTCTTTGTATGTTACTTTCGCCTGAACTTTTCCAGGATCTGTCTTTACATTCAACATAGCTAATTTGGCTGCTTGTCTTTCATGTTTGTAGTTCCATGTGTTTTCTGATATCCATGCTTTTCTGTTTGGTTTTTTCAGTCTGGCGCTTGCTTTTGCTGCTGTGATTATGGCTGTCCTGTAAGAATTCCATAATTCATCTATACTCATCTCCTCTACTTCACTGAGTGTTGTGGAGTGATTGGCAAGCTCCTAACTGAAATTACTGTTAGTATTTTCTTCTTGTTGGCTGTGGCTGTTTATCTTTCTGAGTTTATATTTCTTGTGTTGGCTTTTCAGTTTTAGTCTTATTTTCCCTATTCACATTGTGACCGCTGTTGACATCTGCTCTCCTATATGCCCTTACATCTATCAGAGATGTTTAGTATTGCTTTCTAATACAAAAATGATCTATCTGGTTTCTAGTTCTATCATCTGGAGATATCCACGTATGTATCTCTTTGTGTGGAAATATTGTGCCTCTAATGACCATGCCCTATGTTAGACATATTTCAATTAATCTTTCTCCGATTTACTTTATCATGTCCTTCTTTCCCCATTACTTTTTCGACGTCGGTGTTATCTTTCTCTACATTAGCGTTGAAGTTCCCCCATAGCAATTAGGATGTCGTGTTTAGGGACTTTGTTAATGATTTGTTGTAATCGGGGATAGAATTCGTCATTTACCTCATGATATGCACCGTTCGTGGGTGCATAACACGGTATTATTGTCGTTCTTCTGTGTCTTAGGTTGTATCGTGCTCTTATTATACGACTGTTCACTGGTTCCCATTCTACAAGGCTCTTTGCTGCTACATTTGACATAATATTACCTACCCCATCCTGGTGTTTCCCATCCTCTCTGCCTGAATGTATTATTAACTTAACTTTTTCCGCCTATCTTTTACCTACTTCTGCCCAGTACGTCTAGGTGGTATCTCTCCACTTCTTTCCACTTCTCAAAACGGAAGTAGGAACAGCATTATTAATTAGCGAACTCACACTTGTAACGTTTCGGCTTACACTATAGGGTGGGGTTCAGCCATGCAAAGTTATGGGGTCCGGAGGGTTTCCATGTTTTACGGGTGGACCTGGAACAGACGTACATAAACAAGTTTGGGGCGGGGGGGGGGGGTTGCCCTGAGTTAAAAAGTTCTCTCGGAGGCCATGATCATAGCCAAGGCTTCAGTTACAGGGACAGGTAGGCAGCTGTAGTGTGTCGTATAAACAACTCAACTGGATTTAAGTTACCACTTTTAATCCCGCAAAAAAAGTTAACCTAGAAAGTCTCAGGAACCGAGGGTGTCTGAATATCGACATTAATTGTTTAATAATTACTATGTGACGTTTAACGGCACGGGAAGGATATAAGATGAAGATAAGAATTACTTCGAAAAAAATCGAAACCGACCCAATAAATTGAGAAGACCACGTGACAATATGGCGACAGCTGTTTGGTAGAAGAGGTAATTGCGGGTAGTTTAGTAACATGGATCAAACTGAAGGAAAATCACTGATAAAACAAGAAATAAACGAAGAGGTTTGTAGTAATAATATAGTTTATAGTAATACTATTTTTATGTCCACTCCAAAAGCAAAACTATTAGCACCAATTCTTTCTTCATGCTCCGTATTCAGTACTTAAAAAAAAAAAAAAAGGAAATTAGTTTAACACTTGCAGTCTCCAAAGATTACAATCAATCTTACACCACCCCCTCCCCCCAAATTACTAATAATTATAGTGCTACCTTACATCTGTCCCACTAAAAAAGCAGTCACAAGTATGCCCACCCTCACCCCCCATACACAGTTTGTCTCTTTCTCTCTCTCTCTCTCCCTCCATCGCTCTCTCTTCTTCTTCTTCTTACTAATCAGCCTTTATGTATACCATATGCAACAAAAATATTTTGTAAAAAAGCAGGACTTGTTGCTCTCAAACTCACAAGTTGGCTCTGGATTCTGAAGCATTATCCATTAGGCAGCAGTTAATATTTTATTAGTCTTCATCCACCAAAAACCATAGTATTTATAGTTATAAGCTTCTTCTTCTTCTTCATTCGCTTCTACCACCAAGACCGCCCTGTGATCCTACTGAATTTATGTCTGTGGTCCTCATTAAGTCCTGTAGTTTCCTGTGTGGTCACTGAACTGACCACACAAGATCCCCGAGAGGACCGCACTAGGTTCAGAGTATTGCAGGGCTTGAGCCTGTATTCTTGGTGGGTCTCAGAAGTGGGATTGCATGACACCGTGGTTTTCGTTGCACCAGTTTAGTCTAGAGTTGGACTTTCTCACCGGAAGACCTCGACATGTTTTGAATATCAGTATATCCCTGCTGGGTGAGAGGTGGTAGCCCACCCAGGGCAGAGTTGGACTTTCTCACCGGAAAACCTTGACGTGTTTTGAGATACCCATGTATCATCGCTGGGTGAGAGGTGGTTGCCTATCCAGTCCAGTGTTGGACTTTCTCACCGGAAAACCTCAGCATGATTAGGATACGCAAACATCCCTGCCGGGCGAGAGGTGGTTGCCTGTCTAGACTGCCCTCGTCCAGTGTCTCTGACATCAGCATTTTGTAGTCATGGCTGCTACCCTTCCTAGTTGTGACCAGGATGGAGCTTTTGTCCAGGAGGATGAATCCTCACCACTAGTGACTTCCACCCCTGGGTTGAGCCTGTTTAGGCATATTTCACCAGTATGGGTGTATATTGGGTGTGACCGACCTATAGAGCGGAGGTGGCGTGACATTCCTAGCCATCAAGTTTCACCCCTGGTGTATGCCGGTTTAGGCATATTTCACCAGTGTAGGTGTATATTTTACGTGGCCGGCCTCTAGAGCAGAGGCACCATAGTATGTGTAGCTCTCATAGCGATACTACTGGACATACTGATTAAACTTCCCTTTATCCATTCCTTCACCTTTTCACATCAGCGCCGCTCAGCAACCCTTACTTCTTTTCCGCAGTTTCTTCTTTGACCGGGAGGAGCTTCACTCCACGTGCAGCATCCGAAGAATCACGCCAGCAGTGTCTTAACCTCTGGGTTAAGCCTCTTCAGGCATTTCACCTGATATGAGTGCACTTAGGACGTGGCCGACCTCAAGACCAGAGGTGCCATGATTTGACTGTTTTGCTTCGCTTGATCTTTTCTACCACCTTTTCCGCAGTGGTGCAGCGCGGCAACCCCATTTGCACCTTCCTTCATTGGCCAGGAGGAGCACCGCTCCACGCACAGCAACTGAAGAATCTTGCCAGCAGCGGTAGATGAGCTACCAAACGTGCCTCTCATCTACCCTAAGTGTCTGGTTTTCAGGCGCCAGATACTCGCCTTCGCCCCTTCTCCTGTCAGTTTAAACAGTTCTGCCACAAGAAGGCCAGGATCTGGACTTGACTGCCAGAGGCTATTTGAGACGCATGCTGTTGGAGCGGACAGCGAGTTCTCCACCTCACCTCCGGCAATAACAGTCCTTAGAACCATAGTTATAAGCAAATTTGTGTGCCACCTTAGAGTCAACTGACTTATGGCTATGTGTACCGAGGTCCCACAGGCTTATTTCATTAAAGAGATAGTAAAATATAGCGTACAGTAAATATACAGTATATGCATGTACATTTTTATGTGTGATTGAAGGACGCATAAGGGACAACTGATCAGTGGAGAAAGAGAAAAAAATTGAAAGATAGAGGGAACTCTTTAACACTCTACTAAACAGAACACAAGCAGTACAAACAATAGATGTACCTGAAACAAAAATGGAACTAAACATCAATACAGACCAATAACAATAAATGAAGTAAAGGAGGCAGTAAAGAAGGTAAAAATAGAGCACCAGGTGAAGATGAAGTGACTGCTGAGATGTTGAAAGCAGAAGAAACAGAAAACCAAAACAACTCTGCCAGATACTAAACAAATTTGAGATCTAGAAAAAAGCTCCAGAGGAGTGGAAAACTGGCCTTATAGTAGTTTTACTATAACTATCTATGGTAGTTTTACCAAAGAAGGATGACCTCAGAGATTGCGGGGACTAGAGAGGCATTACCCTATTGCCACTCACCAGTAAACTATTTTGCTGAATAATCATCAACAGAATTGTACCAGCATTTGACGGAAAACTTTGGAAAAACCAGGCAGGATTTAGGAAAGGAAGATCATGCATAGACCACATATTTGTGCTTGGACAAATATTGGAGCAGGTAAATGAGTGGCGTAGCACAACATACACACTGTTTATAGATTTTGAGAAAGCCTTTGACAGTGTCAACAGAGATGCACTGTGGAAAATTCTAAGATGACATGGCCTTCCCCATAAGATAGTGAATGTCATCACAGGGTTTTCAGTGCAAAGTGATCTCCAGCAGCTTTAGGGTACAAACAGTGAAGCAGGGATGTGTACTATCGCCAGCATTATTTATCTTGGCAGTAGATTGGTTAATGAAGGAGGCAACATCAGACAAATGCAGAGGATTACAGTGGACCCTTGACACAGTGCTGGAGGACCTTGACTTTGTGGATGACATTTGTCTACTATCAAGCAGCCATAAAGATATACAAGATAAAATAAACAAGCTAATGTTAATGAAGCAAAATGTGAACAACAGAAATGTACTCAGAGTAGATAGCAAGTTAGTGGAGGAGGTCAATGAATTTGTATATCTTGGCAGTAGAGTAGTAGAAAATGGAGACAGCACAGAGGACATCAAAAGCAGACTCACTAGAGCAAAACAGACTTTTGCAATGCTGCAGACAATATGGAAATCTAAAAAAAAAAAACTAAGCATGAGATGAAAATCAGGATATTTAAGAGTTATGTTCTAAGTGTACTAATCTATAGAAGTGAATGCTGAAAAATCACCCAAATCATAGAAAGCAAGGTGAATTCTTTCCAAACTGAATGTTTATGAAGAATTAGAGGAATATTTTGGCCAAACACTAAGAAATAACATCTTGTTCGCAGAAATGCAGATGAAGCCACTGACAGAAATTATTGAGGAAAGACACTGGCAGTGGTTGGGTCATGTGCTCCAAATGACTGACAACTCACTACCAGAAATAGCACTAAGATGGACACCACAGGGGAACAGAAGTAAGGGTGGACTGAAGTAAACATGGAGAAGAACAACAGAGAGGATGTTGTGCAGTAGAGGACTCACCTGTGCAAGAACAGAAAAAAAGGCAAAGGACAGGTATTTGTGGAAAACTCTTGTAGAAGCCCCATGTGCCCTGGGCACTTAAGGTTCAGAGAGATAGTCTAAGAAAAGTGTCATCTTTCCTTGCACACAGTGGCTAATCCTTCATAGAATGTGAGGATAGTTTTGAGAGAGATAACTGATTCGGATATGATGCAAATTTCTTGTTTCAGGTAATGGTAAAGAGGGAAGTGCCAGTTCCATTTCTGGCTGATTTAATAAAACAGGAAATCAAGCCAGATTATGATGTGAGTTTTGTTTGTTTGGTTGGTTGGTATGTGGTCACAGTTTGGGCAAAGTGTTCTCTGTGGCTGCTTCACAAACTGTTACTAGTGCTGTTCTGATTGTAAAGAGACTGTAAAGTTGTAGCATTGTTCACCATAAATATTTTAATAAGATAAACAGATTATTATATAGTAGCTTAGTTCATGAATATTTTTTGCTTGTTTCATGAATATTTTTTGCTTGTTTCTGTTTATAAAACTGTTAGGTATTTTTTTCTTTTAAGTTTGAGAGCAAACCCAATCATTATTTGTTTTACATATATTTATATTTTGTATACACATTTTCTTTGCTTCTATTAAATTTATTTACACCATGCCCATACTGGCTTCCATAGATAGAAGTGAATGTTTCTATTGAATATGGTTGACAATAATAATAATACAAAAAGGTACTCTAGAAATATAAAACACCCTCCATATTTTACATATGATGTATATTCCCTCCAGTTTTGTTTCAGTTATCACTTACAAGCTTTTTATCAAATTTTCAGAGTACAGATAGCAGTATTACAGAATCCTCACAACAAACTGCTGACTCAAAAAAAATGCCAGAAATCAAACAAGGGCAGTCACGTTCACATATAGATGGTAAGAGTAGAACATAGAACATATGTAGTGAAAATTCATGTCAAATTTTATAAAACATTTTGTGAGTGGATTGTGATCTTCAGTCAGCATTTCTGGATAAAGTAAATTTTAGTAAATAAATAATTTTAAATTTTGTGTTAAATTTCTTTTCAAAGGCCTTTCTTTGAACATCAAAAAGATAGAGACTGTGGTTATATCTAAGAAACAGGATCCACCAAAATGCAGTATATAATTAAATGGAACTATTCTAAAGCAGGTACAGAAATTCAGATACCTTGGAGCAGTAATAACTTCAGATGGGAAATGCAGAACAGAATAGACCAAGCAAAGTCTGCATTTCAGAGAATGAGAAACATGTTAGCCAACACATCCTTATCAATGAATGTTAGAAAACAAGTCATAAAATGCTAAATTGAACCTATCTTATTACGAGGGGTGATTGATAATTTTGCGGCCTAAGGTACAAATACTTGAAACACACAGTTGATATTAGGTGCATTTGTAGATCAGGTTAATGTAAGATTAAACACAAAGTTTCAAGAAATTAACTGCAACCAATTTTTTTAACAGGCTACTGCATTGGTAAGGGGTGGCAGAAATTGAGAAAATGGATAAAATTTCTCAACAAGCAGTTATTTGCTACCTCTGCATTAAGGGCTTATCATTGAAGGAGATCCATGAGGATTTGGTGGAGACTCTAGGGGGAAGTGCCCCTTCTTACAGCACAATGAAGAAATGGGCAGCTCAATTCAAACATGGAAGGGAGTATGGAAGATGATCCCCATCCAAGAAGACCAAGAACGGTAACCACAGATGAAACCACTGGCAGAATCCATGACATGATAGTGGAGGATCGACAACTAACTGAGCGGTACATTGCTACTGAGTTGGGCATCTCCCAAGAACGCGTTCATACCATCATTCACAATGATCTTCAAATGACAAAGGTAAACTATCTTCAAAAGAGCAGAATGGTCACCGGGGCCTATTATGTTAATCTTGTGAAGCAACTGTGGGTCAGATTGAAGGAAAAGCATTGAGGGAAATTGATGAGAGGAGTCATCTTTCATCAAGGCAATGCTCCAGTTCACTAGTCGGCGGTGGCAATAGCTGTCATTCATGAATGCGGCTTCCAGCTTATTGAACATACTCCTTATTCCCGAAATTTGGCCCCTTTGGACTATTACCTGTTTATCATACTCAAAAAGGAGCTGAGTGGTCACAAATTTGCTTCAGATGATGACGTCATTCATGCTATAGACCACTTTCTATTGGCACAAGATGCTGGCTTTTACAAAGAAGGGATCCGTATGCTCCAAGATCGCTGGACTAAGTGCATAAACTTGCTGAGAAATAACCCCAAAAAGTTGTCCACAAATAATCCGTTGTACATTATGCCGAGAACTTATCAGTCACCCCTCATATATGAAAGTGAATCATGGACAATAGGCAGGTCTACACAAAAGTCATTGGAACCAGCAGGAATGTGGTTTATTAGAAGAATGTTGCGAATTATTTGGACAGTAAAAATAACTAATGGAGAATGTTTAAGAAGAGCTGGAGATACAAAAAAATCTTGTCCAAAAATAATATACTTTTACAGAACATGCAGTGAGAAGAGGGGGCATTGAAAATATTGTAACAACAGGAAAAATAAAGGGAAGAAGAGCCAGGGGAAGACCAAGAGAAATGATACTGGACAGTCTGACGGGATGGTGAGCTGATGGCCTGCATGAAGGATCGTGTACTCTGGAGAAGCATAATAGCCAACGCCAGTTGGCACGGCACATGATGATGATGATGATGATATAAAATTTCTGTCAGTAATTATAACATTACTGTTATATTCTTCCTTTTATTCACTTTTATTTCATGAATTTCCTGTTTATAACTTGCCCAGAAAATCACATACAGGCATACCCCATTCTTTTGTCAGTTAGGAGCTAGAGCACTTATCAAAAGTAAAGCATGTCCTTTATTTAGCTCAAAAAAGCAAATAATTATCTTGTGAATGCCTCTACACCAAAATAAAGATGATTCATCTGTCATTAATGGAGGGGTTGCATGGGAGGCCAAGTGTTACCAAAGAGACGTTGACCAAAGAACATGAAAGTTTTATTCGGAGAAATATAGGAAATTTCAGCAGAGAGCCAGTCAAGAACTGCAGATAGTAGATTCCACAGTGAGAAAAATACATAAGTGTTGGAGAAAATGGCTGCCTTACCAACCGAACATCTCTCTCTGAACCTTAAGTGCCCAAGGCACATGGGGCTTCCGCAAGGGTTTTCCACAAATGCCTGTCCTTCGCCTTTTTTTCTGCTCTTGCCCAGGTGAGCCTTCTATTGCTCAACATCCTTTCTGTTGTTCTTCTCCATGTCTCTTTTACAAACCGAACACAGTTGGCATGTTTTGGAAATCTTTGTGCAAGGTTAACAGACACATTATCTGGATATGGAGATCCCAGATTCCCCATGCTGGGATTGAGAAGGAATGTGACAGTCTCAAAGTGAATGTTTTGTGCCATTTCCAGAAGACACATGTTTGGCCCGTTCTTCTTTGCAGAGGACAGTGCTACAGAATCAGTGTACCTGGACACTCTGGAGAATTGGTTAATGCCATGAAGGAGAAGGAACAGGATGGGGTGCCGTCGCATTGACATTTCCAGGTCAGGGAGTGCCTAAATGGACACCTGCCAGGTTGAAGGACTGGTCATGCAGTGGCATCGGGCATCTTTGGCACAATGCTCCACCACCCCCATCACCAGACCTGATTGTGTGCAGTTCCTTCCTGTGGAGTTTCATGAAGGACAATATTTATGTCCCTCCACTTCCTAAGGACATTGCTAGAATTATGAAGGTGCATCAACACAGAACATGTTTGAGATGGTTTAGCAAAAATGAGAGTTCCGCCTGGACATCTGCTGTGCTACATGTGGAGCTCACACTGAATGGATTTAAGGTTAGCGTCTTTTGAATAGTGGCAATATCTTAATATCTGTATTTCTGTTTAATGTTGGTGAAAGAATGATCTCACAAAATTAACCAATAATTTGTTCACACCCTGTATATTAAAATATGGAGTATAAGCTAGAAAAATAAATATTGTAACTTAATAAAGCACCATACACATGTCTTATATCATGAAGTTGTTAAGAATATAAACTCTGTGATTACACTGTTAGCACAGAATTATTATGAATTGTTTACACTATAGTGTGTAGCCACAAAAATAATGTATTTTTAATTTTTAAAATGGGGAAAAAAATGTACTGTTTAAGCACAAATAAAAAAAATTCAGTGAGAACAATTTAAAAAATCAGTACACACTGAACTATGTCTATTCAAGGACTGCAGAATAATTTGGGGGATAGGGTGAAACACATTGGAGTGTAGGCACATCGGGGATAAAAACCTGTCAAAAGAGTGGAGCAACGATGAGAAGTGTAGTGTGCCTGTGGTTGTATTTAACTGAATATTTAGGGCTTGGTATTTGGTACATACCTTTCAAACAGTAATATTTTTTTTTTAATGTTGTGCTTGTGAATTGCTTTCATTGCCCATTAAACAGTTCTTGAATGTTGAGCAGAGAGAATTTGTAATAATTTAAATACCTTCACAGGCTGTATATTTCCCAGATCTTGAACTTCAGTTTTTTAAGTTGTAATTTTTTTATTTCAGGGACGCATTCATGTCCTGTGTGCAACATTTGCTTTCCAAAACTTGATGTCTTGGATGAGCATATGAAGATAATGCACAAGGCTAAAATTTGGAAGCAAGATGAACATGAAGATCTTCATGATGTACTTCCTCAAGACAAGAAAATGAACATGAACAACATATTCAGCACAAGCAGTGGTAATAGAGTTCCATGGACAGAGAGTGAAAATTGCAGAGATCTGAATGTAAATGATACCAGAGAGATTATAAAATTAAGAGACAATCAAGACAGCATAACAGATAATTATGGAACTCTGGGTGAATGTCACAGAAACAAACAAAATAATGAGAATTGCATAAACATTTCTGATAAGCCAGTATCTGTCAGTGAGAATAATGCTGATATCAGTGAGTGCAGTGGAGTTCATGAAATATGTCATGATAACAAGACTTGTAAAAGACAGGAAGCAGGAGAGAAATCTTACAGTTGTGATAATTATGATAAAGGTTTTTCTCAGAGTGATAAACTACAGCAAGATAAAAGATTGAACACAGGAGAGAGACCTTACAAATGTGAATTTTGTGGCGCTGGATTTTGTCAGTCAGGCCAGCTAAAAAGTCATGTAAGAATTCATACAGGAGAAAAACCTTACAGGTGTGATGTTTGTGATGTGTCATTTATTTATAAAAGAAACCTACAAATACATGAAAGAAAACATACAGGAGAAAAACCATACAGGTGTGATGTTTGTGATGTATGTTTTAGTCGGGCAGATTGTCTTCAGTCTCATAAAAGAATACATACAGGAGAGAAACCTTTCAAGTGTGATGTCTGTGGTGTATGTTTTACTAACAGAGCTAGTCTACAGATGCATTCAAGAAAACATACAGGAGAGAAGCTTTTCAGGTGTGATATTTGTGGTATGTCATTTATTCAGAAAAGTAACCTACATAGACATAAAAAAATACATACAGGAGAGAAGCCTTTCAAGTGTGATGTTTGTGGCGTGTCATTTATTCAGAAAAGCCACCTACAAAATCACCAAAAAATACATACGGGAGAGAAACCTTACAAGTGTGATGTTTGTGATGTATCATTTACTGAAAAATGTAATCTAAAAAGTCACAAGAGAATGCATACAGGAGAGAAACCTTACAAGTGTGATGTCTGTGATGTATGTTTTACTAACAGAGCTAGTCTACTATCTCATTCAAGAAAACATACAGGAGACAAACCTTACAAATGTGATGTTTGTGGTGTATCAGTTACCTTCAAAAGTAACCTACAAAATCACAAAAGAATACATACAAGAGACAAACCTTACAAGTGTGATGTTTGTGATGTATCATTTACTGAAAAAGATGGTAAAAAAAATCACAAAAGAACACATACAGGAGAGAAACCTTACAAGTGTGATGTTTGTGGTGTATCATCTACTTCTAAAAGTAATTTAAAGAGTCACAAAAGAATACATACAGGAGAAAAACCTTACAAATGTGATGTTTGTGATGTATCATTTACTTTCAAAAGTAACCTACAAAATCACAAAAGAATACATACAGGAGAGAAACCTCACAAGTGTGATGTTTGTGGCATATCATTTGTCCAAAAAAGAAACCTACAAATACATAAAAGAAAACATACAGGAGAAAAACCATACAGGTGTGATGTTTGTAATGTATGTTTTAGTCGGGCAGATTGTCTCCAGTCTCATAAAAGAAAACATACAGGAGAGAAACCTTTCAGATGCAGTGTCTGCGATGTATGTTTTACTCATAGAGCCAGTCTACTGTCTCATTCAAGAAAACATACAGGAGAGAAACCTTTCAAGTGTGATATTTGTGATGTATCATTTGTTCAGAAAAGTAACCTACATAGACATAAAAGAATACATGCAGAAAAGAAAGAACTACAGGACACAGATCAAGAGAAAAATCCAGAAAGAGATGGATAGATGGTATCAGATAGACACTTGCTGATTATGACATAACTGTCACTGAGACCACCCATCTGACCCAAAAACCATGCTTATATCTCCCCTTGACACAGTGCAAGAGGAAGGATAAAGTAAAGATACAGGAGAGAAACCTTACAAGTATGATCTTTGTGTTGTATCTTTTGCTGAGAAAACTAGTCTAAAAAAAATTACAGAAGAATACACGCAGGAGAGAAACCTTTTAGTTGTGATGTTATTTATTTATCTACAAAAAATAACCTGCAGAATCACAAAATAATAGATAAAGGTGAGAACCCTTACAGTTGTGATGAATTTCTTAAAGTGGTAGTCTGCAAAGACACAAAAGAACACTGCATTAAAGACAGCAACCTTTTCAAGTGTTATAGTTGTGGTGCCAGTGTTTCTCAGAATAATAAACTACAGGAACATGTAAGAGTGATACTGTACATGTAGGTGATTAACAGTATATAAATGAAATGTCTGCAGTGTAAGGTTTACTTGGAATGTGGAATTAGAAGTGATATTTCTAGCTTCGCTGTATTAGTATCACCAATAAGGATGTGAATGGATGCCTGCAGGAATGACAAGAATTAGAAGTGATGAATGTAGTGTGATTTTTTTTTTCCGGAAGGTCTGCTTCAGATTGAACCAATGTATCTCATTTCTTTAATGTAGGACACTGTTACATAATCTTCATCAGGTTTCAGATTTTAAAGTTTTCAATTCCTGGAATGTACAGCTACAAGGACCACATATCATAGATGGTGGTAAACATACAGACCCAACACTGAAGATAGGTTGATGTGTGCATCTGAATTACAGGCAGATGAAAATATGCACCAACCTTAGATCAAACACTGAAGATAGATGGAAATGTGTATTGACATTAGGTCCAACATGATAGATATAATAATATGCACCCAGCTCCAGTACTGTAGATAAACAGAAACATGCACCATCAGATCATACACTGTGGAAAGAAAATGTCATCAGCATTAGATCCACAACCATGAAAGATAGAAATAGAAACTTAACTTTGATGCCTCAGAGAATGTATGTTCTGTATTGATGATAGATTGGGAATATGCAGGATTGGCTTCACAGAAAATATTCATTTAGTATTTTTGATGAGTGCTTTCATGCACATTGCATTTTCTGATATTGCTCTGTTATTGTAACATTTTTGGTGTTAGTTTTAAATGGTCAGTAGATGACATAAATGTAACTTGACATCACAGATCAAATATGATATTGAGATTACTGGTTTTACAAATAATCTTAAATCCTGCTTCTGATAAAAATGTTTAATGTAGGAACAGCTTTATTACATTACAAAGTTGTGATGTTTTGGTGTGAGCCTTAATCATACAAAAACATACAGGACGAAGAAATAGAGAGAGGAGATAAAGCATAGATTCACATGAGTGGTATATTTTTTTAAAAAATTAATAATGAATAGAGCACTTAGCTGTAACTTGTAAGAAGATGTGACTTGTCCGACACTATCTGTCAGAAATGGGCATGGTAGAGCGTAGAGACTGTTTAAATGGAGACCTGTGATGTATGGTCAGTGGGTTGTAACTGCGGGTGGTGGGTGGGGAAACCGTGGAGGGGAGAGAGAGTGATACAGTGTTAACCTAGCCATGAGAAGGTGAAATAGATGATTATAGCTAGGGTAGAGGGTTTGTAATGTGATGCTGTGATGAGGTTCTGAACTGTGTGATTCATATGCGAGTCCCGTAATGTGATATATGTCATTGTATGCAAAAGATGCAGGATAACATATATTGTTGATTGGCTTTAGATTAGGGGACCACATGCAGAAACATCTGTACAATATCACCCAGCATGCTTCGAAACCAGTCTCAAATCATTTCAATGGCCTCAACCACAGAGGCAAATCTGATTTACCATCAAACAGTGTCACGCAGATGACACAAGCCACCTAACGCTTGAGAACGCTACATTCAGGATTATGGGAAGCCGGAACCACACGGGTTAAACTCGCTATTCAGCTGCACCTAACATTCTCTTCTTCAATAATTATAATCCCTCTCCACTAAGATCCACTCCCTACTTGTTATACACAGTTCAGAACCTCATCACAGCATCACATTACAACCCCTCTACCCTAACTATAATCATCTATTTCACCTTCTCCTGGCTAGGTTAACGTTATATCACTCTCTCTCCCCTCCACGGAGTTTCACCACCCCCAGTTACAACCCACCGACTGCACATCACAGGTCTCCATTTAAACGGTCTCTACACTCTACCATGCCCATTTCTGACACACAGCGTCGGACAAGCCACATCTTCTTACAAGTTACAGCTAAGTGCTCTATTCATAATTATTTTTTGTTTAACATAGCATTCATGTGAATCTGTACTTTACCACCTCTCTTTATTTCTTTGTCCTGTATGTTTTTGTATGATTAAGGCTCACACCAAAACGCAACAACTTTGTAATCGTTAAGTAATAAAGCTGCTCCTACTTTTTTCCTAGTTTTTTACATTTTGGTATCACAGCTTTACTGAAGTGCTTTGTGTATAGTCCTATACTTATGCACTAATTATTATGTGCTACTGACCAAGGAAACATAAGATAAAGGTAATTCTTCTCTTCTGTTATAATTATTTACCATCATATGATATCAGGTTTGATTTTGTTTAATTAAAGCTATGAGAAAACCCTTTTTTTAATGCATTTATTGTTTTCTTTCTGTCTCTTGGATAAATTGGATTGTTTTTTTTTTTTTTTTCCCTTTACCTTTATGTCTTAATAGCCTGGGTCATCACGTATTTTCTAGCTAAGGTCAGTGGTTGAAAATCCCAGATAAATACTAGATCACATGCAACACACAGTCAACACAACATTGGAATCATTTCTCTAAAAGCATGGAAGGATATCCTGATGCCAGAGGCTGATCACATATGGCTATGGCCCAAGTGTAACGAAGCCGCTCGCTTAGGACCAGCAACAGGTAAGGTAAACTTCCTGTTTCCATGCCATTCAGGCATATTGGGGAATACTGTGTTTTCCATGACCTTCGGCACACGAACATGTGATGTGGTCAGTATCATGCCTGGCCGCTTTACCTTCCCAGATTTCTCTGGTACCCATTTTCTGAAGCTGAGTGAACCCGGGGCCGTATTGGTCGGAAAAAAATCCCCTTCAGCTGGAGATTCAAACCCTCGACCATTCGGTTGCTGTCATTCATGAATGGGGCTTCCACCTTCTTGAACATCCTCCTTATTCCCCAGATTTACCCCTTTGGACTATTACCTGTTTATCAGACTCAAAAAGGAGCTCACTGGTCATAAATTTGCTTCAGATGATGATGTCATTCATGCCCTAGACCACTTTATGCTGGCACAAGATGCTAACTTTTACAAAGAAGGGATCCGTATGCTCCAGAATCATTGGGCTAAGTGCATAAACTTGCAAGGGGACTATATTGAGAAATAACCCCAAAAGTATGTCCACAAATAATCCGTTGTACATTATGCTGAGAACGTATCAATCACCCCACATGCTTCAAGTTGCCTGACTGCTAACAATTTCACAGTATAGACAGGGGTCCCTGTATCTCCAAATGCAAGTTCAACTTCATGGCTGGGTGCGGCATTGTTAGTGTTCTGCTTGTGCTCTCAGATGTTGGCACAAAAAAAAAACATGGTGTTCTATGTTGTCATGTTTGTGTACAGAGGACTGTCGTGTTCGATGTTTGTCAGCACGTGGAACTTGTTGGCACCAGAAAATGTAACCACCCTCGCTGTGTCACCTGCCCTTTAGTCTGTCAAATGAAAACAATCACCTTTCCTAAAACTAGCCTCACTCTTCATGAGGGATTCACATGCAAGCCCCATAATATGTCATCGTATGCAAAAGATGCAGGATAACGCATATTGGTGAAACTGGCCTCAGTCTTGCAGACCACATACAGAAACATCTGTACAATATCACCCAGCATGCTTTGAAACCAGTCCCAAATCATTTCAATGGCCCCAACCACAGAGGCAAATCTGATTTTCTGGTAACAGCCATCAAACAATGTCAGCAGATGACACAAGCCACTTAGCGCTTGAGAACCACTACATTCAGAACTATGTGACGCTGGAACCACACGGTTTGAACTCGTTAGTCTTCTCTTCCACAATCATAATCCCTCTCCACTAAGCTCCACTCCCTTCTCACTTGTTACACATAGTTCAGAATCTCCTCACAGCATCAAGTTACAACCCCTCTACCCCTACCATAATCATTTATTTCACCTTCTCCTGACTTGGTTGCCATTGTATCACTCTCTCTCCCCTCAACAGTTTCCCCACCCACCACTCTCAGTTACGATCCACCTATCACACATCACAAGTCTCTTTTTAAACATTCTCTGTGCTTCACCATGCTCATTTCTGTACATTTCTAAACGAACATATTTTGAACGTAGCAACGGGCGCATTTCTGAACGAGCGTCGGAAAAGCTGCATATTCTTTCAAGCTATGTACTCAATTCATTTTTTTTTAAACGTAGGATTGATGTGAATCTATACTTTATCTCATCTCGCAAATTCTTCGTCCTGTATGTGTTTCTATGATTAAGGCTCACGACGAAACTCACGACTTTGTAGTCGTTAAGTAATAAAACTTCCTACTTTTTCCCTAGTTTTTTTACATTTTGGTATCACAGCTTTACCGCAGTGTATACTTATACACTAATTAATGTATAGAACTGGCGTGTTTGTCTGCACATAGAACTAGGGTGTACGATGTTTGTCTGTACATAGGACTAGCGTTTATGATGTTTGCCTGCATATAGGACTAGCTGTATATTTTTTTATATACACAGGGTTGACATGTACGATGTACGGACTTGGTAGGTATGGCATTGTTGCTGCCTCTCTGTGCACTATGGTTTGCTTGAGTAGGGGTGGGGGTATCCCTGAGTTTTGTTTTTTTTTAGTTGATCTAGTAAGTAAACCTATTAATGGATGCATCAGCAGCAGGCCATCTTGCTCACAACCGAGAGGCCTACAGGAGTGCTGTTAGGGAGGCAAAGTTCCACAAGGGACATGCAAATAAATGAATGAATGATGGATGAAAACTATTAAGATATAGAACACCTCCAATAGAAAAAAAAAGTTTCAGAGATGGTAACAATACCTGATTGTTGGGTATGTTCAATCTGCTGCTGCTGCTGCTCAGAACTTGAGTGAGAGCCCTGCTGGGAAAGGGGGGGGGGGGGCAGCACGGGGCCCAAACACAATGTAACCGGGTGCGCTGTTATAAATATAACACTGTCCGTACATAACAGAACCTGGTTTATGGCCCTCCTTTTTGAGGGTGGGAAGGGTCTTAACCTGGCTGCGCCAGCCCCCCGCCCCCCAGTTGTGTATAAAGTATACATAAAACTAAATATATAAACATACATAAGTCACTGCAACAAAGCCGTGATAACAACGGGTAAAGGCTAAAACAGAAGTAGGAAGAGAATTATTACTTCACGAGCACACAGTAATAACGTTTCGGTTTACACTATAGGGTGGGGTTCAGCCTTGCAAAGTTCTGGGGCCCGGAGAGTTTCCATGTTCTAAGGGTGGACCTGGAATAGATGGAAACAGACTAGTGAAGTTGGGGGAGAGAGGTGGGAAACCGAGTTAAAAATTTCTCTTGGAGGCCATGACCATAGCCAAGGCTTCAGTTACAAGGACAAGTAAGCAGATGTAGCGTGTCGTATAAACACTTCATTTGGATTTAGGTTAACCTAGCGAGTGTCCGGACCCGAGGGTGTCTGAATGTAATTAATCGTTTAATAATTACTTCGAAAAAAATCGAAACCGATCCAATAAATTGAGAAGACCACGTGACAATATGGCGGTAGCTGTTTGATAGAAGAGGTATTGCGGATGGTTTAGTAAAATGGATCAAACTAAAGGAAAATCACCGATAAAACAAGAAATAAACGAAGAGGTTTGTAGATGTTACTCGCTTGTTTTAGAATAGGTATACACATATATGAGTGTGTACAAACATACGCTTAACCTGTAATACTGTTTATGTCCTCTCCAAAAGCAAAACTTGTCTTGACCTGCATTTACTGTTAGGCGTAGAGGTGAAGTGCAATTGTCTCTCAATGGCTCGTCTGTTGGTTTCGTACATTGAAATGTTCAGGGACTCTACTATACCATCGGTCCATCGTTTGCGTGGGCGGCCCCTTCCTCTGCCTTTGTGTGGTCTGTAAAACATTGCTCTTTGTGGTACACGTTCTGTTGGTAGTCGTGATACATGACCGAACTATTTTATTTGCTGTTTTTGAATATAGTTCAGAACGGGTTCAACTCCTACTTTATTTCTAATGATATCATTTCTGATTCTGTCTATTCTTGATATTCCAAGAATTCTTCTCAAGAATATCATTTCAGTTCATGTAATTTTCCTTTTGTCTTTTGCTGTCAGCGTCCATGCCTGGCATTGGTAGCACAAAGTTGATATGAAGATTGTCTTATAGATAGTTCATTTGGTTTCCAGTGAGACATGCTTGTTGTTTAGTATTGGAGCCATTTACCCGATAAGTTGGTTCGCTTTGTTACATGTATTTTCGATCTCTATGTCTATTTTTCCTTTTATTGAGAAAAATGCTTCTGAGGTATTTGAAATGCGATACTTGCTTCTCATAGTATGGTTTTCCATTGTAAATGTTTATTGGTGTGTCCACTCTTGCGATGGTCATGATTTCTGTTTTGCCTAGGCTAATTTTCATATTGTGTTCTTTGCATGCATCATTCAGTCTATTAATGTGATCTTGCAAGCCTTCTTCTGAGTTGTCAACTAGAGCTTGGTCATCTGCAATTAATACTTCGTTTATGGTTATGTCATCTTCTGTTTGTTCTATTTCATTTTGCTGATTTTTTGCTGTCCTTATCAGTCCAGCTTCTCTACAGATATTGATATATGTTATAAATAGCAGTGGTGACAGCTATCCCAACTCCCTGTCTAGCTCTCGTGTAACTGTGTTCGCCGGCATATATGAATGTGTAGTTCTGGTGGATTTGTTTACATCCTTCACCTTTTATTCTGGTGTCCACTAATCCCATAATTCTAATATTTCTCTTATACATCATTTCGACCAAGTCCTCTAGTTAAAAAAAAAACAAAAAACTATTAGCACCAATTCCATATTCAGTACTAAAAAAAAAGGAAATTAGTTTTAACACTTGCAGTCTCCAAAGAATACAATAAATCTTATGCCACAACCCCCCCCCCCCCCCCAAATTACTAATAATTATAGTGCTACCCTACATCTGTCTCAAAAAAAAAAAGCACTCATAAGTATGCCCACCCCCATACACAGTGTGACTGTCTCTTCCTCTCTCTCGCTGTCTTCTTCTTCTTTTCTCTGACTAATCAGCCTTTATGTAAACCATATGCAACAAAAAATATTTATAAAAAAAAAACCAGCACTTGTTGCTCTCGAGCTCAAAATGTTTGGCTCTGGATTCCAAAGCTTTATCCATTAGGCAGCAGTTAATATTTTATTAGTCCTTTTATCTACCAAAAACCATAATATTTATAGTTAGAAACAAATTTGTGAGTCAGCTGACTTATGACTATTTGTACCGAGGTCCCACAGGCTTATTTCATTAAAGAAATAGTAAAATATAGTGTACAGTAAATATACGGTATATGCATGTACATTTTTATGTGTGATTGAAAAGTTATTATAGTATGATTCTGTATTTAATATGTAGTAATTCATATTTTGTGATTAATTACCACAAAGTTATGCTAATTTGCATTCTGTTAGTATTTCAAAGTGATAGTAAATAGGTATTCTTTTTATAACATGGTATAGTAGCAATAAGTATAGTAGTATCTGACCTCAGCTAAAATGGCTGACGTGGTGACAAATCAACTTATGACCAGGTGGTTCATTATAAATGTCAGTGAATGACTGTATTTAAAAAAATATGAGTAGCTTTATTTGTTAACAAAAAACAGAGTTGTAGAGTTTTGACCTTATTCAAAGAATAACCTACAGGACAAATACAAGAAGAAATGGATTAGACTACATGTTGGAAAAGAGGAAGGCTATTTAATGAATCAAAGTGATGAAAAGAAGGAATAAAGCTGAATTACTGGCCTGTGTGTAAAAGGAAGTACCAAGAGAACAGTCTGTATCTGGGACTTACGAAGCTGTCTGATTGACTGGCAGTGAGAGACAGGGTGGAGAATAGATGTGTGCTCTGGTAGAGATGGGTAAAGGAGATGGATTAAATGAAGCAGGCATGAAGTATAAGTAATCTGTAGTGAACAAGAAAAAGACAGATGAGAATATTGGAAGGGGATGATAGAGGAGTTTGGGTGGGGAGGGTTTATGTTAAGCTAAATCTGGAATTTGATCCTTGAGGCTTCAGAGCTCTGCATTCAAATATAAGACAGTTTTTAAGGGTTAACTGATTTCTGTCATGAGAGTGACATTGTCTGATGATGGTGACTTGGATGTTTGCATTATATCTGCAGCTGGAGCTGTTGAAAAGATTGGGGACTGGGTTGGAGGCATTCTGAAAGATACAAAGAAATATGGACACTTGGTCTAAGAAGCCCCCGTGTGGTACCCGGGACATGGGCACATGCTTGGGAAGCAAAGAATAGGACCACTTTACCCTACCACGCATGATCGTAAAAGATGACTAAGGAAGGTTCGGCATAGGGCCAGCAATCCTATCCGGTAAAAAAATCCATCCGACTGCTACAGAAACAGATGCAAGGGAAAAAACAAATGCAGGTGGAAGGAGAAATGCTTATCAGGAAACTGAGCCCATGAAGGTTGTGGATGAAAGACAACCACTAGAAGTCCCCAGTCTGACTGCAGACCTCCTAGAACCTAAACACAAGATGCAAATAGGCAGCTGGAATGTAAGAACATTTAATCAGACTGGAAAACTAGCACAAACTTTCAAGGAAATACACAGATACAAACTAGACATATTAGGAAAACAAGAGGCAAGATGGACAGGACAAGGCAGAAGGAAATTAACAGAAGATATAATAATATGGTCAGATAAAGTAGATAGTCATGAAGGAGGAGTTGCATTGATTATAACAAAAGAAGCATCAAGAGCATTGCTGAAATTGATCCTTATAAATGAGAGATTATTACATGCACACTTCAATTCAAGATTCACGAAGCTGTCTATTATAGTTTGTTATGCACCAACAGAAACAACTGAAGGGAAATTAAGATTTTTACAACAGCCTCCAAGCCACAATAGAAACAACACCCAAGCATGATATGCTACTCATCTTGGGCGACTTAATGCAGAAGTAGATGAGGGAAATGAAGATAGAAGAAGAATCATGGGAAGAGAAGGAATCGAAGAAATAAATGAAAATGGAGAAAGACTGCAATTTCTGTGAAGAAAACATGATGCCCATCAGAGGGACAATTTTCCAACATAAAAACATTCATAAAGTGACCTGGAGGTCCCCAAATAAAACCACAGAAAACTCGATCACATACTAATAAACAACAAGTGGAAACGGTCACTACAAGATGTGATAGCAAGGAAAGGAGCAGATGTAGGAAGTAAACGGAGAAAAGAGGAATGGATAAGTAAGACTACATGGGAAAAGATAGAGCAAAGAAAGGAAATCAAGAAAAAACTACTGAGCACTAAATCAGAAAGGCAAAAATAACAAGTTTTAAATAATTATGTACAAAAAGACAAAGAACTGAAGGAATCATGCCATCAAGATAAACATCAATACTATGACAATTTAGCAGAAGCAGCAAAGGAAGTAGCATATGCAAATGACATGAAAACCATATACAAAATCACAAAGCAGATGACAAGTAACTTCAGCACAAGATGTGAGAGTGCAGTAAGAACAACTGATCAGTGAAGAAAGAGAAAAAATTGAAAGGTAGAGGGAACACTTCAACACTCTACTAAACAGAACACAAGCAGCACAAACAAAAGACATACCTGAAGCAAAAACGGAACTAAACATCAATACAGGACCAGTAACAATAAGTGAAATAAAGGAGGCAATAAATAAGCTAAAATTAGACAGGGCACCAGTTGAAGTGACTGTGGAGATGTTGAAAACAGAAGAAACAGAAACACCAAAACAACTCTGCCAGATACTACAACAATTTTGGAATTTATAAAAAGCTCCAGAAGAGTGGAAAACTGGCCTTTTAGTAAAACTACCAAAGAAGGGTGACCTCAGAGATTGCAGGAACTGCCACTAACCAATAAAGTATTTTGCAGAATAATCATCAACAGAATTGTACTAGCATTTGAGGGAAAACTTTGGAAAAACCAAGCAAATGAGTGGCATAGCACGACATATGCATTGTTTATAGATTTTGAGAAAGCCTTTGACAGTGTCAACAGAGATGCACTGTGGAAGATTCTAAGATGGTATGGCCTCCCTCATAAGATAGTGAATGTCATCAAAGAGTTTTCAGATCAAAGTGATCTCCAGCAGCATTAAGGTACAAACAGGAGTCCAGCAGGGAACATTATCGGTAACATTATTTATCTTGGCAGTAGATTGGTTAATGAAGGAGGCAACGCCAGACAAATGCAGAGAATTACAGTGGACCCTTGACACAGTGCTGGAGGACCTTGACTTTGCGGATGACATTTGTCTACTATCAAGCAGCCATAAAGATATACAGGATAAAATAAATAAGCTAACTCAGAATGCAAACAACATAGGACTAAAGATCAACGTAGGAAAGACAAAGTTAATGAAGCAAAATGTGAACAACAGAAATGTACTCAGAGTAGATAGCAAGTTAGTGGAGGAGGTCAATGAATTTGTATACCTTGGCAGTAGAGTAGTAGAAAATGGAGACAACACAGAGGACATCAACAGCAGACTTACAAGAGCAAACCAGGCTTTGCAATGCTGCAGACTTATCTTATATCCTTCCCGTGCCGTTAGACGTCACATAGGGCTCGCAAAGTAGTTCGCCAATTTTTCCTGTCTTCGGCGAGTCTTTCAACCTCATCAAAGGATTTTATGCCTGTTAACTTGGCCTCTCTTAATAATGTTCTCTTCAGAGTTTCACGCGGTCTGCCCCTTTTTCTTCGGCCTGTTGTGTTCCACTTGATAGCTTGTTTTAGGATTCTCTGCTCATTTCTTCTCATCAAGTGGCCAACATATGTCCATCTCCTTTTCCTGATCACCCGTGAGACTGGTTGTTGTTCAGTCATCTGTCTTATCTCTGCATTGTTCTTGAATTCATTCCACTTGATGCCGAGTATTTTCCTTAGGCATTTGTTTTCAAAAGAGTCTAATTTCTTTTCTATTTCTTTAGTTGTTTTCCAGCTTTCGCATGCATAAATGAGGGTGGATATTACATTTGAATTGAATAGTCTTAACTTGGTTTTTGTGCTTATAACTTTTGAATTCCATATGTTCTCAAGATTCTTGAAGATTGATGCTGCTTTTGCAATTCTGATCCTAACTTCCTTTCTAGTGTCACCATCCTGGTCTATGTAGCTGCCAAGGTATGCAAATTGATTGACTTCTTCAATATCTGTCCCTTCTATGTGTATTTTTCCATTTTGATTGATGGGAATTTTCATTATTTTTGTTTTGTCCTTGTTAATTTCAAGTCCTATTTTGCTAGCCAGTGAAGATAGGCTATCTGTTTTTTCTTGCATGGAATTCACATTATTACTGATAAGAGTTATGTCATCAGCAAAATCAAGATCTTCTAGTTGGGTCCCATGTACCCAGTCAATACCTGTGTTACCTGTGCAGCATTTTTTCATTATGAAGTCTATTGTAATCCCAAAAAGTAAAGGAGACAGTATACATCCTTGTTTCACGCCTGTTTCAATCTGGAACCATTCACTCATCCCTTCTTCTGTCTTGACTGCACAACCATATCCATTGTATAAGTCCTTAATGATGTTGACAATTTTAGATGGTATTCCATATAGACATAAAATTCTCCATAATGAATCTCTGTGTATGCTATCAAATGCCTTCTTAAAATCTATGAAATTCAGTATTAATGGTTTCTGCTTTTCAATATGTTCTTCAAGTATTATTCTGAGAGTAAAGATCTGGTCGAGACAGCTTCTCCCTTTTCGAAATCCTGCTTGTTCTTCTCTCATTGCAGTATCCACTATATCTTTGAGTCTATTCAAAATGACCTTGCAAAATACTTTTGACACAACTGATATTAAGGTTACTCCTCTCCAGTTGTTACAGTCACTAAGGTTGCCCTTTTTTGGTATTTTCACAATGATTCCCTTCTTCCAATTAGAAGGGACCTTTTCTTCTTTCCAAATCTTGTTAAACATTCTCTGTAGTTGTCTCATGTTGTCACTATTGATAGCTTTTAGCATCTCGGCTGTTATTTCATCTTCACCTGCAGCTTTGTTGTTAGCCATTAAATTCACTGCTGTTTCAATTTCATGCAATTCAATTTCATCTAGATTGACATTTAGTTGTGGGGCTGGTAAGTCAGTTTCAAGGTTTAACAATTCTTTTGGGTGTGGTCGATTGAGTATTTCTTGGAAGTGTTCAGCCCATCTTTGCTTTTGGTCTTTATTTGATGTTAATAGTGTTCCAGTTTTGCTAAGGATTGGTCTTTCTTTAGATGTAATAGTACCTGTTAGCCTCTTTTGTATGTTGTATAAAGTTTTGCTGTCTCCTGTTTTTGCTGCTAAATATGAAAATCAGGATATTTAAGAGTTATGTTCTAAGTGTACTACTCTATGGAAGTGAATGCTGGAAAATCACCAAAACCATAGATAACAAACTGAATTTTTTTCATACTAAATGTTTACGAAGAATTAGAATATTTTGACCAAACATTATAAGAAATAGCATCTTGTTGGCAGAAATGCAGATGAAGCCACTGACAGCAGTTATTGAGGAAAGACGCTGGCAATAGTTGGGACATGTGTTCCAAATGACTAACAACTCACTACCAAAAATAGCACTAAGATGGACACCACAAGGGAACAGAAGTAAGGGTAGACCAAAGGAAACATGGAGAAGAACAGAGAGGATATTGAGCAATAGAGGACTTACCTGGGCAAGAGTGGAAAAAAAGGCAAAGGACAGGTGTTTGTGGAAAACCCTTGCAGAAGCCCCATGTGCCTTGGGCACTTAAGGGTCAGAGAGAGAGAGAGTCTAAGAAAAGTGTGTCATCTTTCCTTGCACACAGTGGCAAATTCTTCATAGAATGTGAGGATAGTTTTGAGGGAGATAACTAATTCAGATATGATGCAAATTTCTTGTTTCAGGAAATGATAAAGAGGGACGTACCAGTTCCATTCCAGGATGATTTAATAAAACAGGAAATCAAGCCAGATCCAGATTATAATGTGAGTTTTGTTTGTTTGGTTGGTTGGTATGTGGTCACAGTTTGGGCAAAGTGTTCTCTGTGGCTGCTTCACAGACTATTTTAGTGGTGTTCTGATTGTAAAGAGATTGTAAAGTTCTAGCATTGTTGTTAAATGATAATGCTAGAGATTTTACAACTGTTAAGCTGGACAGCAAATTTTCACAGAAGTCATGCCCTTCTTATAAAATTAGTCATTTTTAAAAATGGATTTGTAGGTGCAAAGTTGGCTATTGTTTATGGCACTTACGAGAGTACTATGTTACAGCCTAAAGCGTACCATTGTATGTCCTCTCCCGTGTTTTGGCTTTTTTTTTTTTTGTCCACCACTTGTACAACCACCCAGGATCATTCCTAGTCAGTGACCAACAATAGTCAGCCAACATGGAACTGAACTACTTGCCCTGATACTGTTTCTCCATTGTTGTGATATCCTGATGAAGTGTTCCCCATGTTCATCATTAACCATGCCGCAGTTGTCGAGGAAGAAAACCAAGTGGAAATGGAGGAAGTGCAGCTTTAAGGACATATTACAGCCAAGTCTGTGATACATAGACAACATATTCTCAGCCAAGTCTGTGATACATAGACAACATATTCTCAACCAGTTCTGTGTAGTTTTCTGCCTTGATATTTCCAAGGAATTTAGCTGACACTGGACGAAACACATCCCAAGCCTTTTTCTCTTTACCCTGCAGGAGGTTGTCAAACCTTTGAAGAGATGTCGGATCTGGGGACCCACAGAATTCCTCCTTTGATTTATACTTCATTGAGTCAGGGAAATTTGTCTACCAGGTACTTGAAATCTCCGTGGCTCTTACCAAATTCTTCATCAGACCGAAGTTTTATATCGAGAAGTGGTAGTATGATTTTGTTTGTCTCTATCAATGCTGGGTGTTGCACTTTCTTTTATCCAACTTTTGAAGACTACCTTCTAGGCCAGTCTTTCTTTACATAGTGCAAAGCCTTTGCTTGGCTGTCTCATTCACAGAAAAAAAAGCAGCAGTACTTTGTATATTCCAACTACAGACCCATTAACACAGCCACTTTCTTCAAGTCACCAGAGAGATACCAACCATACTTGAAGTACTGAAGATAGTCCAACAGCTGTGTAAGGTTGTGATTAGTTTCTTTCATGTAGACAGTGTGTCCCACTGGAATGGAAGGAAGACAGTTTCCATTTTGCAGCAATACTGTCTAAATTATATTACAAAATCATAAAACCAAATAAATGGCATTGCCAACAATGCAGACTGAGTATCTCCTAAACTTCTTCTTTGTTATTTGCTCAGACATCGTTGCTGATCTCTGTCACAAATGCAGCAGTCTGAAGCTTCTCTTGTAGGGAGCTGGGGTCTGGTAAGGTCCATTGCCAGGGTGAATTGTGTAGCTGGCAACTCTGGAGGATGTTATGTGGTGTCTGTCGTTCTTTTGCTGCAGGTACATAGGTCTGTTGTGTCAATTTTTAGCTTCTTGTATAGATGGTGTCTCAGTCCACAACGTCCTGTTCTCGGTCATAAGATTATAACTTGGTCATTTCTTGAAAGTTTGTAGTAATCATCATCTGTTGTTTGCTGTGGGTTGTTTTGTCTATTTATCTTTATATATGGCTTTTAGTCTGGTTTTGTTTGTTTGTTCATATATTGTGCTTCTCTCAGCATCTGTTGCATTCTTCCTCCCTCTTCTGCCACTCTGTCTGCCTCTTCAGTTCCTCAGATGTTACTGTGGGTGGGTATCCGTTGTGTGGCTGCTTTATTGAATATTGTGCTTGGTATAATAGGGCTTCTGTCAGATTGTCCAGGTCTTTAATATTTTGGTATTTCAGTTCTTGCATTATGGACTGGAAATCTGTGAAAAAGACGAGGTTTGCTTCTCATCATGATTTCTGTGTTGTATTGTTTTCATTGCTGTAGTTTTTATTGCTTCTGTCTCTGCTATGTAGTTACTGAAGTAGGCACCTGTTGATATAGCCAACTGCATTGTTTGTTTTTGTTTTAGTTTTATAGATATGCCTCCACCTCTATTTTCTGTGGCATTTGTAGCTGATCCATCTGTGTATATGTGAGTCCAGTACTTTTTTGGATATTTTTTTTAAAAAATGTAATCCGCTGCTATCGCTTGTTTTTCTTTTACTGTTTGGGTTTCTTTTTTTCTGTATGCCTGAAAGTTGATCTCACATTTGTGGGAAGATGTTGGTTTTCCATGGCGAGAATTTGCAGAATGATTGTAGAGTTTTGTTTTGTGTATGTGGGGTTGTTGGGCCATCGTGCAGGAGTTTCTTTGCTTTTTGGATGAAGTTTGTTTCTCTTTAGTCTGCCTTTACCTTGGTTGTGCATAAGATCATATATTAGGTGTTCTTTTAATCTTTAGAATTTCTCAGTTTGCAGTAGAGTTTTCAGTTACCTTCCATCTTGTAGATGTTGTACTGGTGTTACACTTTACGGTTCTTTTACTGTTGTTTTCATTGCATCTGTTATCATTCTCAGTGGCTGATTTTGTACTTTGTCTGGTTTGTTAAGGTTGGCTCTGACTGCTGTTGCCCATGTTGTCACACCCTGTTCCAGTTCTGGCCTCACTCTTCCTGCGTATATCATTTTAGTATGTCGTAGTTTGCTCTTCGGGTATCCCCTGGTAGTTATATATATATCAGACATAGGGTGGGGGGGGTTGACTTCTCTTGGGGTACCCCTTTATGAAGGCTCTTTTTTTTTTTGTTGTTTATTTTCCTTGTAATTGTACTCTTGTATGTCTGTTGTTCAGACTTTTTTTTTTATCCAGATGTATATTCTTCCATTATGAGTTTTAACAGCAGGCCCTTTCTCCAGATTTTGTCAACTGGTTTATCTATCCATTGTGTTTTTCTTTTCCTGGAGTGAGTCTTCAGTCTCTTGTACTATGTGCACTACTTGGTCTTCTGTTGATCATTGTTGCCTGAAGTCGTGTCTTTTTTATCAGATTTTTTTTTTTGTTTTCTGTGTGCCATACAAGTCTTGTGTTTATGATTCTTTCCATTAGTTTTCCTGTGGTGCTTAGCAGAATCTGGGTTAGTTTTGGCGTTTCCTGATTTGTGTGTTGGTGTCATTATATATATCCTTCTATATCTGTGGGACTGTACTGGTGTTTGTGTGTTAGTGTCATTATAGATCATTCTGTATCTATGAGACTGTACCTGTCTTCCACCTGGTGTTTGTGTGTTAGTGTCATTATAGATTCTTCTATATCTGTGAGACTATACCTGTCTTCCACCTGGTGTTTTTGTGTTGGTGTCATTATAGATTCTTCTATATCTGTGAGACTATACCTGTCTTCCACCTGGTGTTTTTGTGTTGGTGTCATTATAGATTCTTCTATATCTGTGAGACTATACCTGTCTTCCACCTGGTGTTTTTGTGTTGGTGTCATTATAGTAGATCCTTCTATATCTGTGGGACTGTACCTGTCTTCTATATCTGTGGGACTGTACCTGTCTTCTATATCTGTGGGACTGTACCTGTCTTCCACCTGGTGTTTTTGTGTTGGTGTCATTATAGATCCTTCTATATCTGTGGGACTGTACCTGTCTTCCACCTGGTGTTTTTGTGTTGGTGTCATTATAGATCCTTCTGTATCTGTGAGACTGTACCTGTCTTCTATATCTGTGGGACTGTACCTGTCTTCCACCTAGTATTTTTGTGTTGGTGTCATTTATATATATATATCTGTGGGACTGTACCTGTCTTCTATATCTGTGAGACTGTACCTGTCTTCTATATCTGTGGGACTGTACCTGTCTTCTATATCTGTGAGACTGTACCTGTCTTCCAGCTGGTGGTGAATATTTTAAGGATTTTGCTTTTACCTCTGAACACAATATGTTGTAACATTTTATTTATTTTATTTGTAATAGCATCTTCCCCTGGAGATTTTCTACATTTCAGGACTATTAGAGCTGTTTCTAGCGCCTGGAGGGTAATGTTTACTGATTGGTGTTCATCCACTGCTGTTGGTCTGTTGTCATTTTCTTTAAGTTCTGTGTCTACTTATTTTTTTTTTTTGTTTGTTGACTTGGGAGTGGTGTTTTGATTTGTCCGATGTTTTTGTAGTTTTCCGTGAGAGCATTTGGTGCTTGTTTTCCTATCACCTATAATTAGGCACTGAGATTCTGGTTTCTATTTATGTAAGCATCATGGACTTTTCTGAGGGGCAGTATATATTGTAGACTCTTAGTTGTTTTCCTTGTATTATTATGTCTGGTCCTATCATTTCAGTGTTTTCTCATCCTTGTTGTTCTACTTCGTTGGCTGCTATTTGTTTTCAAATCGGTACCATAACTCCTCCCTTGTGTCCATCTCTGTCTTGTCTGAAGGACTGGTATCTTCTTATTGTGAATCTGTTTTCTGGCTTCAAGTGTATTTCCTGTATACCTGCAAATTTTTTTGGCAAGTTTAGTCTTATTTCTGACTCCTCAGCATTCTGTCGTAAGATGTCGCATTTCTTTTATGTCTTTCTTTGGTCAGTAGTTTTTCCACCTGGTTTCCATATCCTAGCTTCGTAACATGAAACGGTGCGGCCACCAGTCATTTTGAGTGGACCCATTCGAGGCTTAGGGCCCGGCATTCTCCTTGCCTGGCAGGACACCGCAGGTAGAGCACCATGTATGGATGAGATTGGTTCAATCTCCGCCGCATGCCGCAGCATCCATCCGACAGTATGTTTGCTAATAGTTCCTGTCAAACGTTGGTTGTTTACGATGCATTTTCTGCCACACAGTTCGGATTTCCTGCCAGCAGCTTTGATTTGTCCTAGCTCCAGCAATCTCTTCAGATCTACATTGTTCTTCCATTCCCGCTCTTCATCTTCCTAGTCTATTTAATACAGACTTGCAATGTCACTTTGTCCATTATAAGTGCCATTTATTTTCGCCTGTCCAGCAAGTCTATCTGTCACATCATTGCCATGTACTCTCATATGCCCTGAACACCAAAGCCATGTTAGGCTTGTCACAGCTGACTAGTTTAATAGATGAACCCATTATTTTTTGAAGCAGTTTTTGTTTTTTTCTCAATCTTACGAAGCATACTCTGTGAATCTGTCATGGTGACACCATTAACCACAACATGAGCAGCTAGACATTGCCGCCGACACAGCCTCAGTTTCCATCTGCTTGCTTGATGTGCTGACTTCCCTGTGCCCAGACTTGACATTCATGACCCTTCTGTATAATAACATCTGTTAGTGAGGTCAGTCCTATACCTACAGCCAGTCATCACCATTAGGCACCTCATTTAGATTGCAAATTGACTTTATTGCATCTTTGGCCTCAGCCATTCAGGACCTGCCTCATTCGATGCATCTTCCCTTTATCGACCCCCAGCTCCTTATTGCCGGCAATCCTGATGTATGTATGCCTTTACCTGAGCATGCCTATGTTTAGAGCTCGCACACACAGCATATCAGACAGAAAGCCCATGGCTGCCACCCCATTGGATGTAGTGTCGTTCAAGTGAGAGTTGCACTGTACTGTAGTTCTTGGCATATCTCCGTCACTTTGCATGCTGGGCCCGGTACACACATCTTCAGCACTCATTTCCCTTGGGTTTGCTTCAGTGGCCTTAAGCTGTCCCTAGCCATCCTGCAAGGCAGCAGGTTTGAGTTGTGCTTTGTCTGGTCCCAACCCTCCGACCTGTCTGGCTTGGGTGACCCTGTTAGGAGCTGTTGCTCCCACCAGCATGGCTCTTTGGGTCATGGGGACACTCGAGCTCTGTCACCATGACAATGTAACAACTCGCAAGAGAGATTGGCAAATTTCATTGTCAGCTTTGTGTTCAGCGCATCAAAATTAGTCGAGACTGGCTAGTTTTATTTCACTGGCAAATTGTGTGTTGCCCAGTGTTATTTGAGACGAAGTTGTATAGCACGAAGAGTGAAGTAAGCTGAAAACTGTGCACTTGTGTACATTTGTACACAATTTATGGTGAACAAATGTTCACCATAAATATTTTAACAAGATAAACAGATTATTATATAGTAGCTTAGTACATGAATATTTTTTGCTTTGTTTCCGTGTATAAAACTGTTAGGTATTTTTTTCTTTTAAGTCCCAATCATTATTTGTTTTACATATATTCATATTTTCTGTATAGGTTTTCTTTGCTTCTATTAAATTTATTTACACCATGCACATACTGGCTTCCATTGATAGAAATGAATGTTTCTGTTGAGTGTGGTTCACAATAATAATAAAAAAAAAAGTACTCTAGAAATATAAAATATCCTCCATATTTTACACATGATGTATATTCCCTCCAGTTTTGTTTCAGTTATTGCTCACAAGCTTTTTTCTCAAATTTTCAGAGTACAGACAACAGCATTACAGAATCCTCACAACAAACTGGTGACTCAATGCCAGAAATTAAACAAGAGCAGCCATGGTCACATACAGATGGTAAGAGTAAAACAAAGAACATACATAAGGAAAATTCATGTTAAATTTTATGAAACATTTTGTGAGTTGATTGTGCTCTTCAGTCAGCATTTCTGGATAAAGTGGATATTTGTAATAAATTGTAATGAAGTTTTTAGTAAATAAATAATTTTAAATTTTGTGTCAGATTTCTTTTCAAAGGCCTTACTTTGAATATCAAAAAGACAGAGACTTAGGTTGTATCAAAGAAACAGAATCCACCAAAAGGCAGTATAAAATTAAATTGAACTATTCTAAAGCATGTGCAGAAATTTCTCAACTTCAGATGAGAAATACAGAACAGAAATTAAGAACAGAACAGGCCAGGTGAAGACTGCATTTCAGAGAATGAGAAACATATTATGCAACACATCCTTATCAGTGAATGTTAGAAAGCGAGTCCTAAAATGCTATATTGAACCTATCTTATTACTTGGAAGTGAATCATGGATAATGGGCAGGTCTGCACAAAAATCATTAGAAGCAGTAGAAATGTGGTTTATTAGAAGAATGTTGCAAATTCCATGCACCATAAAAATAACTAATGGAGAGTGTATGAGAAGAGCTGGAGACACAAAAAAATGTTGTCAAAAAAATAAGAGACAGTGTACTTTCATAGGACATGCAGTGAGAAGATGGGACATTGAAAATATTGTAACAGCAGGAAAAATGGAAGAAGAGCCAGAGTAAGACAGAGAGAAATGATACTTGACAGTCTGACGAGATGGTGTGAGAGGAGATCACCAACTGAGCTGATGGCCTGATCAGGTACTCTTGAGAAGCGTAATAGCCAATGCCAGTCAGCATGGCACCTGATGATGATGACGATGTAAAATTTCTGTTAATAATTATTACTTTTATATTCTTTTTATTCAGTTTTATTTAATGAATTTCCAGTTTATAACTTGCCCAGAAAATCATTTACAGGCATACATCACTCTTTTGTCAGGAGCCAGGGCACTTGTTAAAAGTGTAAATCAGTGAAAAGTGAAGCATATCCTTTAGTTAGCTCAAAAAACAAATAATTATCTTGCAAATGCCCTGAGCACCAAAATAAACAAATAAAAGAACCAAAAATTATATACTGAAGAATGTATGTTAACTTAATATTTTTTTCTTTCCTGCGTAAGTGGACAGTGAATATTTCTACTGTACACAGTACAGATGGTGTAGTTTGAGGAAGTTGAGTGAGAAAACTTCTGAAATTCATCTTCAGAATTTCTCTATCTGGTTTTAGTTTTTTGGGTTTTTGGACTTTTGCTTGGATAAGACCTTTGGTAAGGGAAGAGTTGTGTCTGGCTTGTTCTTGAGTTCTTAAGTTAGTTTTATTCCATATCAGCAGTTAAGCTGTCATGCTTTCTAATAACTTTGGTAAGCACAGGCAGAGCATTTTTAATCTCATCTAACACTTTCTCTTTATTCAAACTGTTGTACTGATTGCAGTGAAAGGCACACTTAGCTTACGCCCTATTTCAGCATTTTTCATAAACTTTTATTATCTGAAGCTTTTCTTTCGAAGTAAGAACCTTGTGAGTTCTTTTAGCTTTATCACTAGACTTAGCACCAATTACAGGGTGTGCATAAATTACTGGCCTATTTCATTGCACCACACTTTGAGTTAGAAATGTCCCAGAATTGTGCAATTCGTATTCCTTACGCTCATGAACATAAGTTTGGAATGACCCTAGTGCCACTACTGTCATCTCAAGGGAAAAGCATACATCAGTGTTGGAGAAAATGGCTGCCTTACCAACCGAGCATAATTGGCATGTTTTGGAATTTGCACAAAGGGACAGTGTGGCGTCAGTTCCTTGCGCATTCCAATGGGAATTTGATCACCGTGGTCCACTTGCATCATCACTCGAAGCTGGCACAGACGATTTCATGACATGATTCATCTGTCATTAAGGGAGGGGTTGCATGGGGAGGCCAAGTGTTACCAAAGAAATGTTGACCAAAGAACATGAAAGTTTTATTCTGAGAAATATATGAAATTTCAGCGGAGAGCCAGTCAAGAACTGCAGATAGAAGATTCCACAGTGAGAAAAATTCTATGGAAACAGTTCCAATTGTACTTCTACAAATTGCAGGTGGCACAAAAACTCCAGCCTGATGATCCATCTAAGTGGCCGTCATTCTGTGAAGCTTACTGAGTGTGGTGAAAATGGGTTAGGGCTTGTATGAATGATTCATTTTTAGCAGTTAAGTGACTTTTCATTTATCAGGAAAGGTCAGCAGACACATTATCTGGATATGGAGATCCCAGAATCCCCATGCTGGGATTCAGACAGTCCCAAAGTGAATGTTTTGTGCCATTTCCAGAAGACATGTCTTTTGGCCCATTCTTCTTTGCAGAGGACAGTGTTACAGAAACAGTGTGCCTGGACACTCTGGAGAATTGGTTAATGCCATGAATGAGGAGGAACAGGATGGGATGCTGTCGCACTGACATTTGCAGGTCAAGGAGTGCCTAAATGAACACCTGCCAGGTTGAAGGACTGGCCATGCAGTGGCATCGGGCATCTTCTGCACATGGCTTCTCTTTCTTTCTTTTTTTTTATGTTGCACTTGTGAATTATTATTTCTAATAATGGAGATACAATGAGGGAAATTAAAAGGAGGACATCTGTCGCTCTTCAGAAAGTAAAATGACTAAAGAATCTATGGAGAGGAACAGACAGAACTACAAAAATAAGATTTTTAAGGGCGTGCATCTTTCCCATCACATCGTATGCCTGTGAGACCTGGACAGTTAACAAAACAACTGAGAAACACATAAATGCCTTTGAATGTAAATGCTACAGAAGAGTTCTTCAGATATCATGGACACAGAAAAGAACAAATATATCCATATTACAAGAACTTAATATTGAGGAAGGCTGGCTAGTAAAGAGGATTAAAGAGAGAAAACTGAAATATTTTGGACACATTAAATGTCATGATAATCTAGAGAAAACCGTATTGGAAGGGTACATAATGGGAAAAAGAAAGAGAAGAAGACCAAGGCAAAGATGACTGCAAGACATTGTTGATGATCTGCAAATGGATGCATCAGCAGCAGGCCATCTTGCTCACAACTGAGAGGCCTACAGTTAGGGAGGCAAAGTTCTGCAAGGGACATGCAAATGAATGAATGAATGACTTGTGAATTGCTTTCATTGCCCATTAAACAGTTCTTGAATGTTGAGCAGAGAGAATTTGTAATAATTTAAATACTTTCACAGGCTATACATTTCCCAGATCTTGAACTTGAGTTTTTTAAGTTGTAATTTTTTTATTTCAGGGACACATTCATGTCCTATGTGCAACATTTGCTTTCCAAAATTTGATGTCTTGGATGAGCATATGAAGGTAGTACACAAGGCTAAATTTTGGAAGCAAGATGAACATGAAGATCTTCATGATGTACTTCCTCAAGACAAGAAAATGAACATGAACAACATATTCAGCACAAGCAGTGGTAATAGTGTTCCATGGACAGAGAGTGAAAATTGCAGAGATCTGAATGTAAATGATACCAGAGAAATTACAAAATTAAGAGACAATCAAGACAGCATAACAGATATTTATGGAAATCTGGATGAATGTCACAGAAACAAACAAAATAATGAGAATTGCATAAACATTTCTGATGAGCCAGTATCTGTCAGTGAGAATAATGCTGATATCAGTGAGTGCAGTGAAGTTTATGAAATATGTCATGATAACAAAAATAGCTTACAGACTTGTAAAAGACAGGAACCAGGAGAGAGACCTTACTTATGTGAATTTTGTGCCGCAAGATTTTGTTGGCCAAGCCAGTTAGAAAGTCATGTAAGAATTCATACAGAAAAAAGACCATACAGGTGTGATGTTTGTAATGTGTCATTTATTTATAAAGTAAACCTACAAATACACGAAAGAAAACATACAGGAGAAAAACCATACAAGTGTGATGTTTGTAATGTATGTTTTACTCGGGCAGATTGTTTTCAGTCTCATAAAAGAAAACATAAAAGAAGTCTGTGGTGTATGTTTTACTAATAGTGGCAGTCTGCAGATGCATTCAACGAAACGTACAGGAGAGAAACTTTTCAAGTGTGATGTTTGTGGTATGTCGTTTATTAAAAAAAGTAACCTATATAGACATAAAAAAATACATACAGGAGAGAAGCCTTTCAAGTGTGATGTTTGTGGTGTCTCATTTATTCAGAAAACCCACCTACAACATTTTTTAAAAAATACTTACGAGATATACCTTACAAGTGCGATGTTTCATGAAAAATGTAATCTAAAAAGTCACAAGAGTGCATACAGGAGAGAAACCTTACAAGTGTGATGTCTTTGATATATGTCTTACTAATAGAGCTAGTCTACTGTCTCATTCAAGAAAACATATAGGAGACAAACCTTACAAGTGTGATGTTTGTGGTGTATCATTTACTGAAAAAGATAGTAAAAAAAAATAACAAAAGAATACATACAGGAGAGAAACCTTTCAAGTGTGATATTTGTGATGTATCATTTATTCATAAAAGTAACCTACATAGACATAAAAGAATACATGCAGAAAAGAAAGAACTACAGGACACAGATCAAGAGAAAAATCCAGAAAGAGATGGATAGATGGTATCAGATAGACACTTGCTGATTATGACATAACTGTCACTGAGGCCGCCAATCTGACCCAAAACCATGCTTGTATCTCCCCTTGACATTTCACAGTTCAAGAGGAAGGATAAAGTAAAGTAAAGATACAGGAGAGAAACCTTACAAGTATGATCTTTGTGTTGTATCTTTTGCTGAGAAAACTAGTCTAAAATAAAAATCACAAAAGAATACACACAGGAGAGAAACCTTTTATGTGACATGTTTTTGATTTATCATTTACATAAAAAAAAATAGCCTGAAGTATCACAAAACAATACATAAAGGTGAGAACTCTTACAATTGTGGTGAATTTCTTAAAGTGGTAGTTTGCAAAGACACAGAGTATCACTGCATTAAAGATAGCAACCTTTTCAAGTGTTATAGTTTTGATGCCAGTGTTTCTCAGAATAATAAACTACAGGAACATGTAAGAGTGATACTGTACATGTAGGTGATTAACAGTATATAAATGAAATGTCTACAGTGTAAAGTTTACTTGGAATGTGGAATTAGAAGTGATATTTCTAGCTTCTTTGTATTAGTATAACCAATAAGGACGTGAATGGATGCCTGCAGGAATGACATGAATTAGAAGTGATGAATGTTGTGTGATTTTTTTTTTTTTTTCCAGAAGGTCTGCTTCAGATTGAGGACCAATGTATCTCATTTCTTTAATGTAGGACACTATTACATACATGCACCAACCTTAGATCATACACCGAAGATAGATGGAAGTGTGCATTGACATTAGGTCCAACATGATAAGACATAATAACATGCACCAATATTGGCTCCAGTTCTGTAGATAAATGGAAAAATGCACCATCAAATCATACATTGTGGATAGAAATGTCATCAGCATTAGATCCACAACCATGGATGGATAGAAATAGAAACTTAACTTTGATGCCTCAGAGAATGTATGTTCTGCATTGATGATAGATTGGGAGTATGCAGGATTGACTTCAAAGAAAATGTTCATTTAGTATTTTTGATGAATGCTTCCATTTTCTGATATTGTTCTGTTATAGTAACATTTTTGGTGTCAGTTTTAAATGGTCAGTAGATGACATAAATGTAACTTGACATCACAGATCAAACTTGATGTCAAGATTGCTGGTTTTACAAATAATCTTAAATCCTGCATCTTAGCAAGGAAGCATAAAATGAAGATAATTCTTTCCTTCCATCATAATTATTTGCCATCATTTGCTATCTGATTTGATTTTAGTTTAATTAAAGCTGTGAGAGAAACCCTTTTTTTTTTATACATTTGTTGTCTTCTGTATCCAAAGTTCTGTCTCATGGATAAAATTGTAATGTGTTTTTTTTTTTGTGTTTCAAGAGCCTGGGTCATGTAATTGTCATCTGTTGTATTTTCTAGCCAGTAGCACTGATCTAATGAGTTCAGACTCCACAAGATGATAAGATAGGATCACCAGCTGCAAGGCATTTCTTAAATATAATTTGAAAATAAATATTCCTCGAGGCAGGGATTTCAGCACCACACCTACCTGGTTAGTCTTCAGATAGATTTTAGATGATGACATTTTATTTGTTAGATTAACGAGTAGCTGGTTGTTGCAGCATTTGTGTTCCGACCAGTTACCTGCAACTTCAGATTGTTTTCTTGATAGGTCAGATTTTACTTGAACAGTATTTACCCCATTTTGTGAGAGGAGCAGTCTTTACTGTATTGTAAGAGAAGCAATCTTTACTGTATTGTAAGAGAAGCAATCTTTACTGTATTGTAAGAGAAGCAATCTTTACTGTATTGTAAGAGAAGCAATCTTTACTGTAAGAGAAGTGCGCTTTATTATTATTATTTTTTTTTTTGTGAAAGAAATTACCCTAATTTGTAAGAGAAACAAGCTGTATCCAGTTTTGTAAGAAGTTAATACGAGGGGTGAGGTTCTCTGCATACGGTACAACAGATTATTTGTGGACAACTTTTTGGGGTTATTTCTCAACATAGTCCCCTTGTAAGTGAACTTAGTCCAGCGATCCTGGAGCATATGGATCCCTTCTTGGTAAAAGTCAGCATCTTGTGCCAGTAGAAAGTTGTCTACAGCATGAATGACATCATCATCTGAAGAAAATTTGCAACCACTGTGCTCTTTTTTTAGTTTGATAAACAGATAATAGTCTGAAGGGGCCAAATCTGGGGAATAAGGAGGATGGTCAAGAAGCTGGAAGCCGCATTCATGAATTGCAGCCATTGCCACTGCCAGCTTGTGAACCGGAGCACTGTCTTGATGAAAGATGACTCCTCTCGTCAATTTCCCTCAACGCTTTTCCTTCAATTTGACCCACAGTTGCTTCACAAGATTAGCGTAATAGACCCCTAGTGACCATTCTGCCCTTTTGAAGATAGTCTACCAATAGCACACCTTCTGAATACCAAAAGATGAAAGCCATCACTTTGCCTGCAAGACAGAACCACCCTTGCTTTCTTTAGAGGTGGGGATCCATGATGTTTCCACTGCTTTGACTGTTCTTTGGTTTCTGGTTGAAAATGAGCCCAAGTCTCATCCATAGTCACAAACTGCTGAAGAAACTTCAAGATCTGCAGAAAAATGGCCAAGATCGTCTCTTGACATGTTAAGACACTGTCATTTGTGATCAGCTCCAAGAAGTTTTGGGACCCATTGAGCAGAGACCTTTGTCATTTGAAGATCATTGTGAATAATGGCATGAACACGTTCCTGGGAGATGCCCAACTCAGTAGCAATGTACCACTCAGTTAGTCGTCGATCCTCCATTATCATGTCATGGATTCTGCTGGTGGTTTCATCTGTGGTTACCGTTCTTAGTCTTCCTGGACGGGGATCATCTTCCAGACTCTCCCTTCCATCTTTAAATTGAGTTGGCCATTTCTTCACTGTGCTGTAAGAAGGGGTACTCTCCCCTATAGTCTCTACCATTTCCTCATGGATCTCCTTTGATGATAAGCCCTTGATACGGAGGTAGTGAATAACTGCTCAATGAGAAATTTGATCCATTTTCTCAATTTCTGCCACCCCTTACCACTTCAGTAGCCTGTTAAAAAAATTGGTTGCAGTTAATTTTTTGAAACTTGATGTTTAATCTTACATTAACCTGATCTACAAATGCACCTAATATCAGCTGTGTGTTTGAAGTAATAAAGACACAAAATAAATGACCATTTTTCTCAAGGATGACACTGTTCTCATTTTTAGCCTTATGTCATGTGTGTTTGAATGAGTGTGTCTCTCTAATTTGATGAGTATTGCAATCTGGCAATCTCATGGTCACCTGATTGTATCATGATTCACCACCAAGTATTATCAGGCCTGTATATATCATTTTCATGGCTTTTAACAGTATAACAGGAAGAGAGACAAATGTGCCTGCTGAAAGTAATACAATTTTTATCAGAGAGAGATAGCATGAAACTGAAGATGAAGGGTAAAGAAAGGAGGGGAAAAGTGAGACAACAGAAAGAAAGTAGAATGAGACTGATAATGAGAATGAAAGAAGGAAACAGAAATAGAAAAGAGAATCAATTCTTTCACTACCAAACATATGACAGCATATACAGAAACAGCTTCAGGAAAATTCTGCAGGATTTTAGCATACAGTTTAGCATACTAATAAACCTGACCAGATTATGGTAAGGGACACAAGATAGTGGTACATAAAGAGACAAGACCTGCACCTCTTATTATAAAGGCAGGTTTAAAACCAAGAGAATCCCAGTAATCTTTAAGCTGGTCCTGGGCAAGATAAGAAGAAAGCACATTAAGTGAGGAATCAGATATACTTGGGTATACAGATGACATTGTTCTAGTCGTCTAAATAGGTCTTTAGGAAACAGCACAGAAAATAATCCATTATTATAAACACATAGTGAACCATTATAAGACAGATTAAATGCCCATAATAAAAGTGGGAATTTTCTGCTTCTAGTAACAGAAAGTGAAAATTGTACAAAGATCTGGATTCTGCAGTAGCTGCAACAAAGTGGAAACTGAAGCAAGAATACAGTTAGGAAATAAAATTTACTATACTCTACATCATTTAGTATGTCCCATGTGGAACTTTTAAAATAGTATTATCTTACATCCTTCATGTGCAGCTAAACGTCACATATGAGTTTTTCAATCTCATCAAGGGATATTATGTCCACTGAACTGGCCTCTCTTAACGATGTCCTTTTTATAGTTTCACGTGGTCGACCTCTTTTTCTTTGGCCTGTTGTGTTCCATTTGACAGCTTGTTTGGGGATCTTCTGATTGTTTCTTCTCACCACATGACCAACACATGTCCATCTTCTTTTTCTGATCACCCATGAGACAGGTTGTTGTTTGCTTATCTGTCTTATTTGTTGTTCTTGAATTCGTTCCACTTTATACCGAGTATTTTCCTGAGGCATTTGTTTTCGAAAGAGTCTAATTTCTTGTCTGTTTCTTTAGTTATTTTCCAGCTTTCACGTGCATAAATGAAGGTGGTTATTACATTTGAATTGAATAATCTTCTTCTTCTTTGTTCGCTTCTACCACCAAGACAGCTCCGTGATCCTCCTGAATTTACTCCTGTGGTCCCCGAAAGGACCACACGAGATCCACAAGAGGTTCAGAGTATCGCAGGGTTTGGGCCTGTATTCTTGATGGGTTTCAAAAGCTGGATTGCGTGACACCGTGGTTTTCGTTGCATCAGTTTAATCTAGAGTTGGAATTTCTCACCGGAAAACCTCGACGTGTTTTGGGATACATGTGTATCCCTGCCGGGTGAGAGGTGGTTGCCCATCCAGTCCAGTGTTGGACTTTCTCACCGGAAGACCTCAGCGTGATTAGGATACGCGTACATCCCCGCCGGGTGAGAGGTGGTTGCCTATGTAGACTGCCCTGGTCCAGTGTCTCCGACTTCAGCATTTTGTGGTCGTGGTCGCTACCCTTCCTATTTGTGACCAGGACGGAGCTTTTGTCCAGGAGGACGAATCCTTGCCACTAGTAAGTTTCATCCCTGGGTTGAGCAGGTTTAGGCATATTATCACAGTATGGGCGTGTTTAGGACGTGACCGACCTCTAGAGCGGAGGTGCCATGACATGCGTAGCCATCAAGTTTCACCCCTGGTTTAAGTCGGTTTAGGCATAATTCACCACTATGGGTGTACATTGGACGTGGCCGGCCTTTAGAACAGAGGTGCTGTGGTATGAGCAGCTCTCGCCGCGAGACCACTGGACATACCGACTAAGCTTCACACTATCCTTTCCATCACCTTTTTCACATCGGCGCCGCACGGCAACCCTGATTTCTTTTTCGCATTTTCTTCATTGGCCGGGAGGAGTTTCACTCCACGCTCGGCGTTCGAACAATCTCGCCAGCAGTGTCTTAACCTCTGGGTTAAACCGGTTCAGGTATTTCGCCCGATATGAGTGCATTTAGGACGTGGCCGACCTCCAGACCAGAGGTGCCGTGATTTGACTACTGTTTACTTCGCTTAATCCTTTCTTTCACCTTTTCCACAGGCAACCCCATTCTCATCTTTCTTCACTGGCCGGGAGGAGCCCCACTCCACGCACGGCAGCTGAAGAATCTCGCCAGCAGCGGTAGATGAGCTACCAAACGGGACTGTCATCTACCCGAAAGCATCTGATTTTCAGGCGCCAGATATTCGCCTTCGCTCCTTCTCCTGTCAGTTTAAACAGTTCTGCCACGAGAAGGCCAGAGCTGGACTTGACTGTCAGATGTTATTTGAGACACGCGCCATTGGAGTGGGGAGCGTATCCACCACCCCACCTCCGGCTATAACAGTACTTAGAACCTGAATAATCTTAACTTGGTATTTGTGTTTATAACTTTTGAATGCCATATGTTCTCAATAGTATTATGCTGGATGATTAGTCTTCTTGTGGAGTACAATTTTTCATTATAGAAATTACTTGTTGTTGGTGCTATAAGACAACCTAATTTTCTCTGTTACTCACTAAGAAAATTCAACAAGACTCCCAAGCACACAACTCCGCAGAATAATATTGATAAAGCAACTTAACTGAACTTTGCAGTCTCACAACATAAACAAAACTTGTCAAACAATGAGGGTTTCAACAAAGCCAGTGATGTAGTTTTACATCAGGCAAGGCAAGTTTATTAATGAATAGAATGAAGGGAGAAATTGTGAGGATGAATAAACATCACTGCCTCAAGGCAGGAAACAGAGAACACAATGACAGAAAAAAAACTTCCCGGCGAGAGGACTTCGCCATATGGGAACAAAGCCATGGTTAAAAAGAAAAGTTACATACTTACAATTCACAATGAATACAACCTCACTTCCAACTTCCCAAAAAACTAAAATAACTCAAAACACTGACTAACTCATAGCTATCAACTTGGCTCTGACCTAACCCATTCTCTGACTATCTCTAGCTCTCCTACTTCCAAAAATCAGATTTTAAATCTCTGCTACAGGCCACAAACACGGGCCTAACACCGTATTCCCCAATATGCCTTAATGGCATGGAAATGGGAATTTTACCTTACGGCCCCCAGCTATCCCGTGATTCTCATTTTCTCTCCTGCTATCAACAGTTGCATGAATTCCACTACTAATTTTTAGCTTGCGCTATATTTCAGTACAAATTCTCGTGGAAAACTTTCTCAAGTAAACTAAGTACAGAAGACTTCTAAATCATTTATCACGAGCTTTTTTCCCCCCTAAATTCATGTGAGCTGTAAACAAGACAATCAGGGGAGAAGTACTGCAAGTATTCGTACTTTACTGGTTATGACCCTTACACTAATGGCTAATCTGTCATACTTTGCTTCCCTGAAAGCTCTCTTGAGGGCCTCTCGATTGAAAGCTCGATGACCTGCTGCTGATGCATTCATTCACAATTCGTCAGTAATGTCTTGTTGCCATCTTTGCACTGGTCTTCCCCTCCATCTTTTTTCCCATTATGCACCCTTCCAAGACTATCTTCTCCAAATTCTCATGAAGTTAAGATTGATATATTTGTTCTTTTTTGTGTCCGTGGAATTTGTAAGACTCTTCTGTAGCATCTACATTCAAAGACACTGATGTGTTTCTCAGCTGTTTTGTTAAGTGTCCAAGTTTCACGCGCATATGTTGCCAACGGAAAAATCTATGCCCTTAAAAACCTATTTTTTTTATAGTACTGTCTGACCTTCTCCACTGCTTCTTTAGTTCTTTCAACTTCTGAAGTGAAACTGATGGTTTCTTTTTAATCTCCCATTACTCTACATCAGTTATTAAAATCTGTTACCATATAACATATATGAATCACTGTAGAGACCAGTATTCCTGTGTGACCCAGAAACAAGTCGTAATTCTTTCTATGTTGAGGCACATCATTGTGTCAACTTAGGAGCGGGTCATGGTGGCTATGTTGAGGCACAGCATTGTGTCAACTTAGGAGCGGGTCATGGTGGCTATGTTGAGGCACAGCATTGTGTCAACTTAGGAGCGGGTCATGGTGGCTATGTTGAGGCACATCATTGTGTCAACTTAGGAGCAGGTCATGGTGGCTATGTTGAGGCACAGCATCGTGTCAACTTAGGAGCGGGTCATGGTGGCTATGTTGAGGCACATCATCGTGTCGACTTAGGAGCGGGTCATGGTGGCTATGTTGAGGCACATCATCGTGTCGACTTAGGAGCGGGTCATGGTGGCTATGTTGAGGCACAGCATTGTGTCGACTTGGGGTTATGGTGGCTATTTCTTTCAGACCCTGGGTGGAGTCAGAAGATAACAGGGGGAGGGGCCGCTAAACTTAGCAGACTCCACCGCCATGGGACAGTGGCGATCCCTTCCCCTCCCCCCTCTAAGCCAGGTTAGGCTGTATCTGGGGATACCAATGGAAAGGTGGGACAGGATCTTGGTCAGCTTTGTTCGTCAATCCCGATGCTACTATGGATCGCTAACTGCCAAATCGGGCATTGTTTTTTCAGCATGGAATAACTCGCACTCACACACAAAACAGTAGTGTTTTCAGAATAGTCTTTTAAAAAATATAAAGCATTCATAGACGACACAACAGTAACAACAACCAATGAAGCACAGGCACGAAGGATGTTAGAATGTTTGGATAGCCTTATCATATGGTGCCGCATGAACTTCAAACCAAATAAATATGCCACTCATAAAGGGGAAAGTGATAGAAAGATCGTACACAGTGCCAAATCAAATAATCCCAACTTTAGGTGAAGAGCCTTGGGAGAGTATATGATGCATCCACGAAAGACTCAAACGCGGTGACGCAGGTCATAGAAATGACACAGAATGGGGTGAACATCATAGATAAAAGCAGGCTACTGTGGAAGTTCAAAATATGGTACCCCCCAGTTCATACTGATTCCACAACTGATGGGGCCACTACTCATTTATGAAGTTAGTACCAGCACAGTAGAGGCAGTCGAAAGAAAGATAAATAAATCCATAAGAAAATGGCTGAGTGTGTCACCATGATTAACTGTACTGAAAGAAGTGCAAACTGCAGATACCATTCAAATCTGTGGTTGAAGAATACACGGTAGGAAAGACAAGGCTTGCAGTGATGCTACAAGAATCTATAGATTCGGTGGTACGAAAACTGCAGCCAACACTTAAAACTGAAAGAAAATGGAAAGTAAGCGAGGACGTGACAGCAGCCAGGGAAACACAGGAGCTGAAAGAAGTAATAGGATACACCCAGACCAACAGGAGGGGATTTGGTCATGGTGAAATCAAATGGTGGTCAAAGTCCTCCTGTAAGGAAAGAAGGGATATGATCATCAGCAAAGTAAGGAATTCAGAGGATGATAAGCAGGTTCAGAAGGCAGTCCAACAGGCACAGCAAGGCCAATGGACAACATGGGAGGAAGTCCTGAAAAGATCACTAATATGAAATGACATCCGGAAAATGGCACCTCTGAGACTCAACTTCATCAAAATATCTACTTATGACCTTCTGCCCACAGGCTCTAGTCTACACAAAAAGAGTGCATCAGAAGACACAACGTGCCCTCTCTGTAACGAAAGGCAAACATTGGAGCACGTGCTGTCAACATGCAGAGTAGCATTAGCCCAAGGACGCTACACCTGGCGGCACAACAGAGTGCTGCAGGAACTAGTAGCCATTGTAGACAGGGCGAAAGATAAAGCAAACAACGCCAAAGGAGTTGAGGTCCCATCTAAGTACTTCACATGTGCTGGTACGATATCGAATATCGAAATCAGGAACAATTCCCTTACCATCACTGCTAGATGGTGGAAACGACTGGGATGTACTAGCGGACCTAACAGGAAGAAGAGAATACCCGACTGCCATCAAGAACACAGGAATACGACCGGACATTGTAGTGTACTCCATAGAAAAACAAGAATTAATAATGATCGAGCTTACGAAATAAGAATAGAGGAGCAGTATTTATTCAAAAGTGAGAGGTACAATGATCTGATCAAGTAACTAAGGCAGAGGGCAGGAGTCAGGGTAAAAGTGATAGTGGTAGACATGGGAGCGATAGGATTCGTAGCAACATCAGCGTACGACCTATGTAAGAAACTGGCATAAAGGGACAACCAAGAGTAAGGGCAATGAAAAGCCTTTCAGAAATAGCAGAAAAGGTCTCATGCTGGCTGTGGAGCACGCGAAACAAGCATTGAGAACTTGAAATAATGCTTAATTTCGTTTGTCACAACCAATACCGGTCCTCCGTAGCTAAATCGATAAAATGCACCTCAAAGTGCAGTGCCACTTGGAAGATCGTTGGTTCAATTTCGGGACGAGGGAAAAAAAACCAACAACTTCTTACAAAAGACCTCTGGGAGTCATGACAAACTACCCCCCCCCCCCCCCCAGAGTGTCAGGAGTTTAACAGGGCCGAAACACTTGTCTGATGGGTGGTTTGGGGGGGGGGGAGTACTTCCTCTGATGATCAGAAGGAATTGTGTTGTTTTTCCGCTCTCTACAATAGAGTTTCCTGCATACATGTATTTTTTTATGTAAATCCGATCGGTTCGTCTGCCAGTACATGATAGTAAGTGGTGCTAGCATTTCCTGTCAAACTTTTACCTTGACAGAGAGACAAAGGCTATGGAAGTAAACCCCACAAAACGAGTCAACGGCTACGGTAGTAAATCTTACAAAATGAATCAAAGACTTCGAGAGTCAGTCAGTCAGTCATTTGCATATCCCTTGCAGAACTCTGCCTCCTAACAGCTTTCCTGTAGGCCTCTCGGTTGTAAGCAAGATGCCCTACTGCTGGTGCAGATTTGCAGATTATCAACGATGTCTTGCAGCCATTTTCGCCTTGGTCTTTTTGCCTCTTTCTTTTTCCCATTATGTACCCTTCCAATACGGTCTTCTCTACATTCTCTTTGTGTCCAACGTATTTAAATTTTCTCTTTTAGTCCCCTTAATTAGCCAACCTTCTTCAATATTATGTTATTGTAATATGTATGTATTTGTTGTTTTTTGTGTCCATGATATTTGAAGAACTCTTCTGTAGCATTTACATTCAAAGGCATTTATGTGTTTCTCAGTTGTTTTGTTAAGAGTCCAGGTCTCACAGACATATGTTGTGATGGGAAAGATGCATGCCCTTAAAAACCTTATTTTTGTAGTTCTGTCTTTCATCGCCACACATTCTTTAGTTGTTTTACTTTCTGAAGAGCGATAGATGTCCTCCTTTTAATTTCACTGATTGTATCTACATTATTAGTTAGTAGTGATCCAAGATATTCAAAACTCTCCATTTCTTCCAGTTTTTCCTCACTGATACATATTTTAGCTGCCTTATTTGTTTTGTCAGTTGTCATCAGTTTAATTTTGCTTCCATTAAAATAAAGGTTTTTCTCTTCGCTGTTCTCACGAATTGACATAATTAGTTTTTCCATTCCTTTTTATGTTGTGGACAGTAATGCATATCTAATCTCTGGTATTTCATAACCTCCAATTGTTATGGCATCTTAATATTCTTTGTCTACATCTTCTCTAACATTCGTCATTATATTTTCAGTATGCACGTTAAATAAGTAAGGCGACAATATGCACCCCTGACGGACCCCTTGTTTTGTCCAAAGAAGTTGTTGTTTCACCATTTATTCTCACTGCTGCCTGTTGGTCTAGATACAGCAGTGATATTATTATTACGAGAGTAAATCCTAAAACAAGGAGTCACAGTATACAAACGGGTGTAATCCCAGACGAAAGGAACCATAGCCACATCATTGGCTTGCTCAAAGGAAACAGGAATCGCAACGAGCAAGTCACCGAATCATAGCACTCCAAAATATATATGGAAAAACTGATGGAAAGAAAAAAAAATGGAACTGTGGCCAGGAAAATCACACGTGCCCCTGAAAATAGTGGGAAACTGCTTAACACAAATGGGAGGATGCAAACAAGGAAGAACGCAACCATAATGGCGTATGAAGTATATGAAGGGTTCCAGAAGAAAGATGAATCGATACTGGTGACTCTCGACCTACACTATGTTTTCAACGGAGTGAATTACACCAGCCTACTCACATTATTGCTGGAACTAGGCACCGACACTTGGCTCGTCAGATGAACAGCTACAACAATCATCAGCAGAAATCTGGCCATGAAATACAGATCACGTACATCCAAATCAACCAAAATCTACCCAGAAATCCCCCAAGGATCCCCTTCTCACCAGTATTATTCAACATACACACCGTGAGACTAGCTCAACTGAATCAAACGGGCCCTGATCGGCTTTTAACCTTAATGTATGCACAAGGTCGAAACCGCCAAGAAGTTGCAAACATAATACAGAGACAAGTGAATCTCGTCACAACATGATGCACAGAAAAAAAAACAACCTCACAATGGGTCAGCTAACTCAACCGAAGCCAAAGTATTATTATGTTCCATGCATAACTGAACACCGAAAGCCGAAATACCAGGGATGCACTATGAAAATACCAACATAGAAAAGTGTCACACCCTAAAATATTTCGGGATCGCCTTCGGCAGATGCTTATCCTTCCGGTAACACCTGGAGAGACATTATCGAACGCAAAGAAAGGCATAGCAGCACTGAAAATAATAGCAAACATGATTCTGGGACAAAAAAAAAATCTATTCTTAACAACGAAAGCGCCAGTAATGTCATCAGCATACTCACCTTATCAACAACTCTGCTAGAAAGAATTCAGAATGAAGCAATTAGGACACTGCTTGGAAGTCCAAGAACACCGATTGAACACACTGAGCATGAAAATTCAACGTAAATGGGCCGAAGTAAAAGAGTACATACGGATCAAGAGCATGGAAGACCTACCCACTGAAAAAAAAGAAGAACGAGATTCAGATACACAACGGCACTCGGGTGAAAAGAGCCCAATCATTGACGGTGGATGCCGAAAAGACTATAGGGCATATATGCAACTCTGAGAAAATCTCCATGGGTGCCGACTGGAAAGATGCCCAAAAATATCCACAGCTTACCGAAGTTCGTATATGAATTGATAGAGATTGTCGCAACTGGGTGGTAAGACCGGCAGCATCAAAGAGGAAATCATTAAAAAGTTCAACCCGGATGACCCTATAATTTATATAAATGGATCGGTCACGTGCGGACAAAAAGAAGCGGATGGGGAATCGTGGTCTATCTCAGTGGACCCCCTCCCTCCCCTTTTCGTCGGTGAAAGCATCCAGCATGAGGATGGAAATCGAAGCAACCACTCGAGCCATAAATTGGCTAGCAAATCAACAAGCATAATGAACCATAATCTTAACAAATTCATAGAACATGGGGAAAAAAAGATGAAAACCAGATGATGCGTCTCGAGTTTCTTGCCAAACCAAAGGAATCGAAGATCTCCTCCCTAGCATGGATTTATTACCCAGGACATGCCGGCATCAAGGACAATGAGATGGCAGATCAACCGGAAAATAAAGCAACAATCCTGTGCACACTACAAATGGACAAATCAGACATCATAACAACCATTCTATTGAAGTTACAGAAAGAAGAGAAAAAAAAAAGAATCTTTCACTTATTTTCAAAGAAATATGTATAACAAAGAGCAACGGCAGACAATCATAACTTTCAGGAAAAGACCATGCTGTACATCCAATTCGCCGTTGGCACTTTCACTCAATATATATTACGAACAACACTTCTGGCACTTTCACTCAACATATATTACGAACAACACTTTTGGCACTTTCACTCAACATATATTATGAACAGCACTTTTGGCACTTTCACTCAACATATATTATGAACAACACTTTTGGCACTTTCACTCAACATATATTATTAACAACACTTTTGGCACTTTCACTCAACATATATTACGAACAACACTTTTGGCACTTTCACTCAACATATATTATGAACAGCACTTTTGGCACTTTCACTCAACATATATTATGAACAGCACTTTTGGCACTTTCACTCAACATATATTATGAACAGCACTTTTGGCACTTTCACTCAACATATATTATGAACAGCACTTTTGGCACTTTCACTCAACATATATTATGAACAGCACTTTTGGCACTTTCACTCAACATATATTACTAACAACACTTTTGGCACTTTCACTCAACATATATTACGAACAGCACTGAGGTTTAAGTCCGAGCACACTTAAGAATGTCCTGAGTGCATGGAGTGCCATCTGTAGGCCAGCAGCAGAGCGTGACCATTCTTCAAGTTCCAAGTTCTTGTCCATTTAATCAGGCTGAACCTAGGAGCGCCAGCGGAAAAAAAAAAACTAGAAAGCGCCCCAATAGGTTCAGGCTACACTGACCCTGTTAACCGTACACTAATGCAGTCAGAACGGAAAACTTTAAGGTAGTTTTGTGGAAAGTAAGATTAACTTGAAGTTTTGGCAAGAAGTTCGTTTAAAAAAAAGAAAAGAAAATCATTTATATTGTTGCAAAAGTGTGTGCATAGTTGTCTGAATTTTATGTCTATGATTCTAAGGTGAGCACTAGAACCAGTGACTTGTGAAACACAATCAAATTCATTTGAAGATGTTTTATATACGTATACTGTACCTATGAAATTAGATGGAGGTGTATGGTTCAGTTCTACAAAAAGACAGTAAGCGTGAGGAAAATGGGCAGAAACAAGAATGGAAGAAAGCAAGCTGTGTGCATACAAATGAAGAACATAAAAGTCTTACATTTCGGGAAAAGCCTTTTTCAGATATGACATACAAAAATAACACAACAGATACAAACACGAAAAATAAAAGACAAATATAGACTTAGCTTTTTGATCTTCTTCTAGTAAGAAAGTCGGGCGCAAAATACGTTCAGGTAGACGTAGTACAGTATAAAGTGAAAGCCAGCGACTGGATGAAAGATATTTTTAAGAGATGACGAAAGGTACAAGAGAAAGTCGTGTCCCCTGATTTAAGGTGACATCTAGTATGTATGTGAGGTCCTTGTACGCCACCGGTGGAGGTTCCACAAAGAGTTTTCGTGTCTCTGTAGCTTTATTACTTAACGATTACAAAGTTGTGACGTTTCGGCGTGAGCCTTAATCATACAAAAACATACAGAACGAAGAAACAGAGAGAGGAGATAAAGTATAGATTCACATGATTGCTATATTTTAAAAAAATTTAAATAGAGCACTTAGCTGAAATTTGTAAGAAGATGTGACTTGTCTGACGATGTGTGCCAGAAATGGGCATAGTAGAGCACATAGACTGTTTAAATGGATACCTGTGATATGTGGTCCGTGGGTCGTAACTGGGAGTGGTGAGTGGGTAACCGTGGAGGAGAGAGAGAGTGATACAATGTTAACCTAGCCAGGAGAAGTTGAAATAGATGATTATAGTTAGGGTAGAGGGGTTGTAAATTAATGCTGTGATGAGGTTCTGAACTATGTGTAACAAGTAAGAAGTGAGTGGAGTTTAGTGGAGACGGATTATAATTGTTGAAGAGGAGAATGTTAGGTGCAGCTGAATACCAAGTTTAGCCCTTGTGGTTCCAGCGTCCCATAATCCTGAATGCAGCGGTTCTCAAGCGCTAGGCGGCTTGTGTCATCTGCGTGACATTGTTTGGTGGCTGTTATCAGAAAATCATGAAGAGTGAGGATAGTTCTAGGAAAGATTATCATATTCGTTTCCCAGACTACCGGGCAGGTAACGCAGAGGGGGCAGTTACATTTTCTAGTGCCAACATATGTAAGGCTCCGTTTCAAGTGGCCGTGGACGAGGATGTCCTTAAGGTTTGGCTCACGTTTGTATGCTAATAGGGATGGATGAGAGAAAGTGTCACGAGCTCAAACTCGACCCAGACACTCGTGACATTACTTACCACCCCCATAGTTTGGCATCTTGTTTCGTCATCTCCATCTCCTCCAGACCGCTCCAGAAAATGTAACACCCCCCCCCCCCCTGCTGCGTTACCTGCCCTGTAGTATGGGAAATGAAAACGGTCGCCTTTCCCAAAAATATCCTCACTCTTCATGACGGATTCACATGCGAGTCTCGTAATGTGATATATATGTTATCGTATGCAAAAGATTCAGGATAACGTATATTGGTGAGGCTGGCCTCAGATTAGAGGACCGCATCCAGAAACATCTGTTTGATATCGCCCAGCATGCTTCGAAACCAGTCCCAAATCAGTTCAATGGCCCCAACCACACAGGCAAATCTGATTTTCTGGTAACAGCCACCAAACAATGTCACGCAAATGACACACACCGCCTAGCGCTTGAGAACCGCTGCATTCATGATTATGGGACGCTAGAACCACATGGACTAAACTCACTATTCAGCTGCACCTAACATTCTCCTCTTCACCAATTATAATCCGTCTCCATTAAACTCCACTCCCTTCTTACTTGTTACACATAGTTCAGAACCTCAACACAGCATCAAATTATAACCCTATACACTAACTATAATCATCTATTTCAACTTCTCCTGGCTAGGTTAACATTATGTCACTCTCTCCCCTCCACGGTTTCCCCACTCACCACCCCCAGTTACGACCCACCGACCATACATCACAGGTCTCCATTTAAACCGTCTATATGCTCTGCCATGCCCATTTCTGACACACATCGTCGGACAAGTCACATCTTCTTACAAAGTTTCAGCGAAGTACTCTATTTAGCTTTTTTAAAATATAGCATTCATGTGAATCTATACTTTATCTCCTCTCTCTATTTCTTCGTTCTGTATGTTTTTGTATGATTAAGGCTCACGCCGAAACGTCACAACTTTGTAGTCGTTAGGTAATAAAGCTGATCCTACTTTTTTCCCTAGTTTATACACTCTGGGCATCAAGTGGAACGAATTCAAGAACAATGCAGAGATAAGACAGCTGACTGAACAACAACCAGTCTCATGGGTGATCAGGAAAAGGAGATGGACATATGTTGGTCACTTGATGAGAAGAAATGATCAGAGAATCCCAAAACAAGCTATCAAGTGGAACACAACAGGCCAAAGAAAAAGAGGCAGATCGCGTGAAACTCTGAAGAGGACATTGTTAAGAGAGGCAAAATTAACAGGCATAAAATCCTTTGATGAGGTTGAAAGACTCGCCGAAGACATGAAAAATTGGCGAACTACTTTGCGAGCCCTATGTGACATTTAACGGCACGGAAAGGATATAAGATACATTCTGGTATAACAGCTTTACAGCAGTGCCTCGTGTATAGTTGTATACTTATACACGAATTATTCTCGTGTGCCAGGCTCGGTCTGGATGAGATGGAGATGACGAAAGAAGATGCCAAACTATGGGGATGGTAAGTAATTGCCAGTTTTACTCTGTCCGAGCTGCAAGATGGTTTAGTAGTTAGAGCTTCTTGTCGTGAAATACGGCTGATCAGTCCAATGTCTCGGACGAAGTGAGAACATGTTTCGGATAGCCTCCTTGGCGAATGATATTAAGCGTCCTCTCTCTCTCTCTCTCTCTCTCTCTCCTCTGTGTGTGCGGTTTTTTTTTAGGCAAGACTCAGACAAACTGCTCGGATGGAAAATCAATGTTAACCCTGTGGAAACATCCATGAGGGAATAAATCCGATCCATCAATTTCAGAGTCATCACGTGACAAAACATGGCAGCGACAGCTGTGATACGAATCTTTTGTAAGAGGCTGAAGTAGTTTGAGATGTTAGTTTTTAAATCTTCACCGCGCCCCCCACCCCAACGTGGGAGATGTGGGGTTATAATGTCACAGAGCAAAGTAAACTGAGAACTATTTACTTAGTGGAAATATTTCTTCACGATAAATATTTTAGAAAAGAGCAGCAGACATGGATATTGTATGTTAGTTTATTCTGTTTATATTTTTCTATGTTTTCTTATATACTTTTTTCAGAAGTGTAATTTTTCTCTTCCTTGTTTGCAGTTTTGCTGTGTTCGTATTATGTCTACTGTTTTCATTTACATTAATCAAGCATTCATCGAATTTAAGCTTTTTTGGGGGCAGATATTCGTGTGTTTATTATAACGAAAAGAGGTTGTAATGGATGTGCCTTTATTATATACTCGGGATTGCGCGTTCAGTGATGCTTGACGATTTATTCCCTTACAGGTACTGAAAACAAACTGGAACAAACTGAAGAAACTATACAGATAAAGCAGGAACTGGACCATAAGGTGGGATAGTTTTACTTTCATATTTTATAATAACAAGGTTATTGAAGAGACCAATAAAAGAGGATTGGAGCTAAACAATAAGGCATTCCGATATCTTTGTGTTAAAACTAAGGGGAAAAAAAAGTAGGAACAACTTTATTGATTAATGTGCACACAGTAGTGATGTTTCCACTTGCTCCTTTTTTTTGTGTGTGCATAATTATGCAAAAACTTACAGGACACAGAAATGAGGATGTATCTTATATCCTTCCTGTGCCGTTAAACGTCACATAGGGCTCGTAAAGTAGTTCGCCAAGGATGTATAAAATAGGAAAAAAAGTAGGAGCAGTTTTATTACTTAACGATTACAAAGTTGTGACGTTTCGGCGTGAGCCTTAATCATACAAAAACATACAGGATGAAGAAATAGAGAGAGGAGATAAAGTATAGATTCACGTGAATACTAAAAAAAAAAATTTTGTTTTAAAAGAGTACTTAGCTGTAAACTACAAGGTGTGGCTTGTCCGGCAGTGTGTGTCAGGAATGGATCTAGTGGGACATGGAGACTGTTTAAATAGAGACCTGTGACATGTGGTCAGTGGGTTGTAACTGGGGGTGGTGGATGGGGAACCAGGGAGGGGAGAGAGAGTGACGCAATACCGACCTAGCTAGGAGAAATTGAAACAGATGATTGGGGAAGAGGGGTTGCAGAGAAAATAGTGGGGTTGCAGAGTGATGCTGTGAGGAAGTTTGAAAAGTAAGTAGGGGTGGATTTAGTGGAGAGGTACTATAATGATTGAAGATGATGATGTTACGTGTAACTAAACAGCGAGTTTAACCCATGTGGTTCCAGCGTCCCATAATTTTGAATGCAGTGGTAATTATTGTGACAGAAATAAGGAAAGAAGATAAAATATAAATTTTAATGAATTCTATACAACAAACAGGAATGAAAAAAAGATAGAATAAATGGTGCACGTCTCTTTGACTTGTAAGAAGCTGCATCCAGAACTGTGTGTGATAGAGTGGTTAGGTGGAGACTTACTATGTGTAAGAGAGGGCTGGGACCACAGAACGAGAGAGTGAGAGAGTGATACAGTGGTAATCTAGCTGAGTGAAGGGTGGGTGGAATATGTGAATGTGGTTGGGATAGATGAGTTTCTGAAATATGTGTTGCAGGTGAGGAAGAAGTAGAACTCAGTACAGAGGGAATACGATTGTAATGAAGGGGAATGTGAAGTGTAGCTGAGTTTTGAGTTCAAGTCACATGATTCCAGCATCACATATTCCTGAATGTAGCGGCTCTCAAGCACTAGGTGGCTTCTGTCACCAGAATGAGATTGTTTGATGGCTGTTACCAGAAAATCAGATTTCCCTCTGTGGTTGGGTCCATTAAAATGATTATAGACTGGTTTAGAAGCATGTTTGGAGATATCATACAGATGTTTCAGCATGTGGTCACCAAATCTGAGATCAAGTTTCACCAATGTCTTATCCTACAACTTTTGCACACAGTGACATATATTACTTATCAGGACTCTCATGTGAGTCACTCATGGAGAGTGATAGTTTTGGGAAAGATAATCATTTTCATTTTCCAGACCATGGGGCAGATGACACATTTTTTTGTACCAATAAATCCAGGAAGCAAACATACTATATTGAATAGTCCTGGATGTAAATTGTGAGGCAGTTTTCAGAAGCTTGTGAATTTCAGATACAAAATAAATAAACATGAATTCCTGTGTGTTGTTCTTGTATTTTCAGTAAAAGAAATCCAGATATTGAGAATAACATCTTTGTGTTTTCAGACATCAGGAAACATGAAAATACCTGTCCCATTCATGGATGATTTAACAGTGCAGGAAATTAAACCAGACCCAGTTGTGAGTTTACTTTTTTGTTTTGTTTTAATGTTGTAGTATGCAGACATAGAAGAATATATTTAGGTCTCATGTTTGTGACATGGAGTTGCTTAGAATCTGCATTAGTAAAAGCAGAAAATGTACAAGAAGGTGTGAGAGCAAATTGAGAAGGATTAGCCATGGAAAACTTTAGACAAAGTTACATATCTTTGACTCTGGTAAATAAGAGCTGTCTGGCTATAGGGAACAACACATGAATTGCCTGACCACAATGAGACAACAGAGAAACTATATATGTAGTGTTTTGTGATGTAACGTTTACATGGATGAGTGATTAGGGAAAAAATGCTTTGCATAAAGGATAATCCAGAATCAGACTGAGATGTTTATGTACTGTTTACTAACAGAAAAATTCAGCAAAGCTGTGTGGTGCAGTTTAAAAAAAAATAGAGGAGGGAAAGAAGGATAGCTTAGCAGAATGAGATGAGTTTAATTAAATGGTTACAAATAAATGACAGCAACCCAATATTTCAGTAAAATATTTCAGTAATGCCAATATCAAGGACAATAGAAAAGATGAAACAGACACATACAGACAAAACAAATTTACTCAAGTTCCACCTTGCACAGATTAGAATTCCACCCACAGACTGTGGAGCAAAGAGTGAAGTAAATGGAAAAAGGCAGGAGTAATGGACAGGAAAGAAAGATATAAAGGAGAGTGTTGTAGATAAAAAGAGTTATGCAGAGGAAGCTGAATTGAGAGTTTGAACCAGCTAGGAGAGTAGGATAACAAGCTGGCACATGGAAAAGATGAAAAAGTGTAGTAGAGCAAGTGTACTCACACAAGAAGAAGAGTTAATCTGAGAAAACTGATCTGAGAATTCAAGCTGACTGGATTACTGACAGAAGTAAAATATAAAACGAACTGTGCAGCATTACTATCAGGCGTTTACATGAGGGCTGTTCAAAAAGCATCCGACTTCTGGTCGGGAAAAATACAATAACTTACCCTGAGGTCCGAAACTCTAATCCCCTTCTAAGTACTCTCCTTGAGACTGCACACACTTCTGCTGGTGGTCCCACCATTGTTGGAAGCATTTCATGAAGGCCTTTTTTTGGAATAGAGTACAACTCAACTGTTGCATTCCACATATCTTCTCGTGATTCAAATCAGGTCCCTTTCAGTAAAATTTTCAATTTGGAGAACAGCCAAAAATCACAGGGAGACATGTCAGGAATGTTGTGTTTGGCAAAAAAGCCTGAATCAGGTGCGAAGAATGGCCTGGTGCATTGTCATGACAAAGCTGTCAGGTTCCCTTTGCTCACATGTCTGGTCATTTTCATCACATGGCATCACTGCAGACGACAGATGACCTCCAGTTAGTGCTGTTTTGTAATGTTTTGGGCCTGTGCTTCGTGCTCATGATGCACCACCCCAGAGAAATGACCAAAGTCCACACTTGGTTGATAACCTTGTTAATTCAGTTTGTTGAGGGCCCATTGGAACATGGTCTACTCTTCACCGATGTGCAGTCATCTTTGAAATGATTGTACCCCTCCTTAATTTGTGTAATGCTAATGTAATTATTGCAAAATGCCTGTTGATTTTTCCACGTGGCTTTCTATTGGGTACCAGCAAGCTTTTGGTAAAATTTGGTGCAGTACCACTGCTCAAACCATTCTGTCATTTTGTGGCTAATGAAAATCCAGTGGGCAGTCACTACACTCACTCACAGGCTGCCTGGCACTGACTGACCTAGTCTGCAGGCATGAGAAAGTTCACGCATGCACATGTGCCCTACACTCTTCCCATGAGAGGACACCTCCTGTGCTCGGTTTATTTCCACAGGAAAAATTAATGTCTGACACTTTTTTTCACACACCTCATATGTACAGGTGTAGATGTATTTTACTTATATCTGATGTTTTGTGATGTAATGTTTTATATCTGATGTTTTGTGATGTAATGTTTTATATCTGATGTTTTGTGATGTAATGTTTTATATCTGATGTTTTGTGATGTAATGTTTTATATCTGATGTTTTGTGATGTAATGTTTCCACGGAGAAGTTATTATGAAAAAAACAGAATATATGAATGATAGACCCCGTATATAATTGATAAGTATGGTTTACTGACAGAAATGATTTACAAAATAAATTCTAAGTGTCATTGCTGTCAGATGTTTATGTGTACTTTTATTTCACCTATAACTAACATAACTTTACTTCAGGCAGCAGCAGTAAAGATGAAAATACCAATTCCATTCATGGCTGATGTAACAAAACAGGAAATCAAACAAGATTGTGTGAGTTTTATTGTTTGGTTGGTACATAGTCAATTTTGACAAGATGTGTACATCACAAGTCTCCATTTAAACATTTTCTACACCCTACCATGCACACTTCTGAACACAGCCATCTTCTCTCTCTATTTCTTCATCTTGTGTGTTTTTGTATGATTAAGGCTTACACTGAAACATCACAACTGTGTACTCTCCCTCTCTCTCTCTGAACCTTAAGTGTCCAGGGCGCATGGGGCTTCCGCAAGGGTTTTCCACAAATGCCTGTCCTTTGCCTTTTTTTTCTGCTCTTGCCCAGGTGAGCCCTCTATTGCTCAACATCCTTTCTGTTGCTCTTCTCCATGTCTCTTCTGTTCCCCTGTGGTGTCCATCTTAGTGCTATTTTTGAAAGTGAGTTGTCAGTCATTCGAAGAACATTTCCCAACCATCGCCAGCATCTTTCCTCAATAATTGCTGTCAATGGCTTCATCTGCATTTCTGCCAACAAGATGTTATTTAACTGTTTACTCATTAAGTAATAAAGCTGTTCCTTTTTCCTAGTTTATACATTTTGATGACGGTGAAAAACCTTGAGGTAATTCATATCTCAACACCACAGTTCTCTTTAGAAGCACTGAGGCTACCCCACTGCATGATCCAGAAACTATAACATTTGTCATGCACTTATGGAATGATGCTGCTGCAAATGCTCTATGGTTATACCTTGAGAAAATCATAAACAAAGCACTTTTAGACATGAGAGAAAGAAAAATGACGAGAGAATTACCTGGAACTTGAACCCTGTACTACTACTTTCCTCAAGGTCTAACCCGCACAATACTGTGTTCTCTTACTGTACATAAGCCTTGTTGTTTCTTGTTTGTGAAAATGTGTATCTGCTATTGTATCAATCTGTAGCAGAAGAACATGTCACAGAACAAAGTAAATTGAACTGAGAACTTATTTACATAGTGGAAACAGTTGTTTAGTGTTTTAGGAAAGAGAAACAGACATGGATATTGTATGTTAGTTTATCCTGTATATGTTTTAATATGTTCTCTATATACTTTTTTTCAGATTGTTGTACATTTTTTTTTCTTGTTTGCAGTTTTGCTGTATTCATATTAAGTCTACTATTTTCATTTACATTCATCAAGTCTTCATCATATTAAGCTTTTTTGGGCAGATATTCGTGCATCTAAGGCCAGTGATTTACTGCTGATGAGAAAAATGTAAAAAGGTAAAGGTAAAATGTAAAATTCTCATTAAGGCATAATGGGGATTAGATGTTAGGTCCATATATTCCATGACCTTCGGCACATGAAAGGGTGATGTAATCAGTATCACACCTGGCCGCTTTACCTTCCTAGATTTCTCTAGTACCCATTTTTAGAGGCTGGGTTGACCCCAGAGCCTTTTTGATGTGTACCAGAAAAAAAAATCCCTCTACAGGGTTTGAACCCGGTACCATCGGATTAGTAAACTGAGCGCCTAACAACTCAGCTAACCAGGCTGCTGAGAAAGCTGTATTATAGTAAAATAATATTTTGACCCTTGTTTGAAGCAGAAACTATTTGACCTGTTTGTTTTGATACTGTATTACCAGGAAGTTTTATCACAGTTTCAGACTCTAAATAGTACAGAATTCCGGCAACAAAATATTCCCTGCACAAGAATACCAGAAATAAAACAAGAACAAAGTCCACATGGAAATGGTAAGATTGTTAAATGGAAAAAGATATAAGGTATATCCGATATTAATTGGCTCAGAAAATTCATAAATTTGAATATTCATGTTTGAAAGAAAATTCAAACAGTAAAATTGTGAATATTTATATAAATATTACTGTAGATTGCCAACTCTGGCAACATGTTACTATTTCAAGAAAACTAGGACTGAATAAGAATGGCAACTGCCACTTTTGGTAAAATTAAGGAAAAAAAGGCATAGAACAACAGAATTTGTATTGATGCCGAAAGACCTGGACTGGACAACATCAGCCAAAAGTACCAAGAGACAACAAACCTATGTTAACACCTACCTAAGGAAGATCCTTCAGATTAGATGTCAGTTAACATCACCAATGAAAGCTGTGGCAGAAAACGAACCAACCCACAGTTTCTTCTTCTTCTTCTTCATTCGCTTCTACCACCAAGACCGCCCTGTGATCCCACTGAATTTATGCCTGTGGTCCTCATTAAGTCCCGTGGTCCCCGAGAGGACCACAAGAGGTTCAGAGTATCATAGGGCTTGAGCCTGTATTCTTGGTGGGTCTCAGAAGCGGGATTGCGTTAACCCACAGTTAAAGAAATGATAATGAAAAGATACTGGATATAGATAGGACGTATACTTTGAAAAAGAAACCTACCACTAACATAAAAGGCTCCCACTTGGAACCCCCAGGATAATAGGAAACGAGAAAGACCTAGAAATACATGGTGAAGGAGTCTCGAAGCAGACATCAGAAAGATGGACTACACGTGAAGACGAATAGAAGAAGCAGCCCAGGACAGAAATAATTGTAGATCCTTTGTTGATGGCCTCTTGCCTCAGACAGGGGTAAAAAAAAAGGGTGTGATCGGCAAGACCTGGACTGAAGGCATCAGGACAGACTTTCCACTGTCGCCATGACATTGACCCATTTGTACAAAATCCATAACACTTTGTCTGTGAGGCAGTTTTCTGCATTATCATAACATCATTGTGCTGGAGCACCCAACTTATTCACCTGACCTGGCTCACTATGATTTCTGCCTATTCCAAAAGATCAAGTTGTTACTCAAGGGAACCCGTGCCTTTTTTTTTTCTTTTTTTGTCAGTAGAAGATGTGAAAGCAAAAATAATGGAGGTCCTCGAAGGCATTTCAGAAATTAATCTGCAGAATTGCTTTGAATGTTGGCAGCATTGTATGCAGCTCTCGTGTCAGCTCAAGTGGGAAAAACTGTTTTGATGAAGGCTGGAGAAGTTTTCTGTCATATTTTATTCAAATAATTTTTTAAAAAAAAGGTTAATTTTGACTCATCCTTATTGGTCAACTGGGACTTACAATATGAACATTCTGAAGTTGGAATGTGTATTTTAAAGAATGTTTTATCAGCCGAGTGTATGCAATAATATAAAAACAAGACAGGAACAAAGTACATCGCTTAAATAGGAGAGAATATAAAAAAAAATTGTAGTTATACCCAGAGTTACATCACTTCTGCTAAACAGTTAGTGGACATATTTTGACATGTTACACTGGTCACACTGTTTTGAAGGATACAAGTATGGCATTTTTCTGACCAAAGCTATCATTGATTCATTCTCGAAAGCTGCCAGCCTCCACCCAACTCGTACAAATATTTTAGTGCTATTGTATCTTACTGGAACTGTGAACAAGAAGTTCCTAAATGTTGAAACTCGGTCATCATATTGAATTGGAAGTGGATTATTGAGGACCCCCAAAAAAAACAAACTATCTGCACAGACTCTACCACTGTGAGGATCATGGTGAGTCTTGTCCATTTAGTCGGGCTGAACATAGGAGCAACAGTGGAGAAACTAGATAGGGTCTTGACCATCTCTAGTTTCATTGATCCTGATAACTGTATACTATTACAGTCAGTGTGGAAAGCTTAAAGTAGTTTTATAGAAAGTGAGAGTACCTTGTTAAAAGATGTCAGTGAAACATGGGAAAAGTTTATGTTAGGTTTAAATTTGATGTTATTCATTCTTTTAGTGATGGAGACAAAAGTCAGGGGGTTAGAGTTTTCCCTCATGTTCTGTGGAGTACATGTGAAGAAAGGACAAGGTGTTAACCATGTAGAAATGTTTGAGAGGAATAAATTCTGATTCATTAATTTCAGGGAGATCACGTGACAGAAACAAGTCAGGCAGAAAGCTATTGTGAGCAGTGGAAGTAATATTGTAGAGTTTCAGATGTTGATTTTAATCTTTCATCTTTACAAGTTAGTGAAATTTTCCACCCGGTGGGAGCTGTGTGGTAATGGTGGACTTGGCTGTGTTTATTATAATGAATGTGGGTTGTGATGGCGGCACCATTCTTTATACTTGGAAGTGATCATTTAGTGATGGCTGACAGTTATTTCTCTCACAGGTACTAAAAACTGTGGAAGCATGGAAGAAAGTGAAGAAGAGACAGCACAGATAAAACATGAACTGCGTGATGAGGTGGGTGAAGTTTACTTTCTTGTTGTAGAATAACAAGGTTATCAAAGAGGGTTAGAGCTGAAAAGCAGCAAGACAGAAACAAAGAATGATTTACTGTTCCAGTCATTCGCTCATGTAAACTTAATGAAAACAATTAGATAACAAGTAATACAAAAAAGATAGAAGGTTTAAGGATTGTGGTAAAACTGGTTCTAATAGTATAGAGATTATATATTTTTACCAAAAAAAAATTTTTTTTTAAAGTGTGAGGTAAGGGACTGACAAAAGAGGTAGTGAGATGACCACATAAAAATGTGAAACAAATAGTGACAAATCAATATTTCATTGTCATGTCTTTATATCAAGGGCAATGAAATAACAAAACAGCAAATAAAACCACAAAAATGGCGCTTGACTGGCAGAGATCCTCTTGGCTAGGATGTCAAACACGGAATGCATGTAGACAGTCAGTTAAGAGTGAGAACATTGGGGGGGGGGGGGGGGGGGGGGGGGAAAGGCTTTTGGCTGAAAAATGAGATTACAGTACCTCAGCAGCCAAGCTGGCAGACCAGACTGGCCAATTATGTGACACCTCATTCTCTATAAGGCATTGATAGTGGCCAAGCCAGCGAGAATAGTGAGAATATCTCTATTCTCTTCATACAAAGAAAAGAGTGCAGTACATTACAATCTTCCTCCAAACTCTGTGCCATTAAATGCTAAAATTAACACGAAAACCAAAAGAAATGTTGAGAAATAATCCCAAAAAGTTGTCCACAAATAATCCATTGTACCTTATCTCTCCCCGTGCCACAGAAAGAAAAGCGGACGTTCAGTTGCTTACCAGAGTAAAAGCGCGGGTCTTGATATGTTAGGGAGTATAGTTGTAAAATGGAATGGAAAACAGTATTTACATGTACTTCCGTGTACTTAATATGTTTCAAAGTATAACTAAATGTATGAAAATTTCATAAATGCAGAGTTTTTTAGGAAAAAATAAGTAATGTGATGTTTTAGACAATGATTGTGCCAAGCTCACCATCGGCTAGGTCTAGATCTACACTACTTACCGTCTAAGATGTCTAGATCTACTTGTCAATCTCGTATTGTGATTCTATGTTGCATTCTCGCTAAATTAATGTCTGAAATAACCTCCTAACTACTTCTCCAGTCGTCTAATGTGTCTAGATCTACTTGGGATACATTCAAGAGCAGTGGGGTGGTCACAGGCCATGTCCATACCCCTATCTACAACATCAAAAATTGAAAATTTTCTATGTTTCTTTTCCTTTTTCTTGCTCGGCATCGCTTGTAACTAAGCACTCTTTCACCATTTTGAAAAGTGTCACTGGAAACGCGGACGAAATATGTACAATCTAAATGTTACACGGGTTCTTTTACTGAAACAAACCATGATCGAAATTCCGACCATTGGTACGCAACAGGGATACCGGAAGGATCGAAAAATCGACCGCTGGCACGGGAAGAGTTATGCCGAGAACTTATCAATCACCCCTTATATAAGGTACATAAGGAAGGATATAAGACAAGACACAAACAATGGTAACATCAAATAGAATAAAAATACTAAAGAGCAATATGCATACAGATGAAATAAAACTTGCACATGTAGGTAAATTCAGTTTAAAACAACAATAATAGCAAATGCTTACAAGAAAATAAGTCATGAATACAAAATGCGAAAGCAGACCTTTTTGAAGAAGAACATAGCAACTAAAAATATATGCTTGCAGGGAGAAAGTTTATGAATAGAGCTGATATTACCCTATGATTGTGAGACTTGAACAACAGATAACACAAAACTGCAAGCGATAGAGGTGTGATTTTGAGGGAAGGATGCCGCAACAAATGAAGTTTTCAGAAAAGCAACAGAACTTCAGACATTAAGGAACTGACAGTCAAAATTATTTGGACATATCATGAGAAGTTAGAAGTTAAATTGCCTGACAGTTACTTCAAAATTCACGGAAAATAGAAGTAGAGGGTAAAAGGTAAAATTCCCATTTCTATGCCATTAAGGCATATTGGGTAGAACTGCGTTAGGGCCGTATTTTCCATGGCCTTCGGCAAATGAAAGTGTAACTTGGTCAGTAGAGGGAGATGAACAAAATGTTTGATTAGAAAAACTTAGGACCACACAAAAAGGGATAGGCTTGATCACCAAGGCCTGTTGGCATGAGATTAGATGAATGTGTTGTTAGCATTGTGTAATATAAGAATGAAAATAATGGATGTATGAGGACAGAGGACATTTTCTTTTGTCTCAGAGAGGAAGCATGCTCAAATCTGATAAATAAAGATGAATTCTTGTCATATGTTCTTGTAATTTTTGGTAAAGGCTATCCAGATTAACAGTTTTTGTCTCAGACATCAGGACTCATGAAAGTGCTGGTCCCATTCATGAATGATTTCATGAAGCAGGAAAGTAAACCAAACCCTGCTGTGGGTTTACTTTTGGGGGGTTTTCTTTTTTTTCATGGTACGAAGACATGGAAGAAAATATTCATGTCTTATATTCTTATATATGTGTTATGGGATTGCATAGAGTATATGCCAGTAAAAGCAGAGAATGTACAGAAATGTATGAAAGCAAAGAGCACATAGGGGTAGCCTTGAAAAGGTTTAGATGGAGTTATATAGGTGTGACTCCAGTAAATTGAGAAACTAGCTACAGAAGAACGACACAGGAACTGCTTCGCTACAAATTACATGATGTTGTGTGATGCAGTGTTTCCTTCTGCTTGTGTGGCACCATGGCTGCACACAGAAAAAAAAAATCACACAACACATATAATTTCATATGTTGCACACACACAGAATAAGGAAACAAAATTGCTACTTTCATTTTTCAATTTCCTAATGTAACTCTGTACTGTAGGAGTGCTGAAGAAAAATACGATGAATTAGATGTGTTTGTTTTCCTGATTTCTTTGCATTATGGTATTTCTTTCTTTGATAAGTTTACATTATGCTGGTTAATTTGACATTATGAAGCATATTTGCAAACTGACTGAAACTTCTGTGCACAAATTGCAAAACTTTAGAGGGAATGTTGGTGTGATATAGTGTCTATGTGAATGATAAATTATGAAAAAATCAAAAGCATGAAGAAATAAACTCAACATAAAATTGTTTTCTTTATGTACACTTTACTTACAGAGGTAGCATATTAAAAAGAGCACTGAGTTAGAGGTATACATTTATTCATTCATTTGCATGTTCCTTGAGGAACTTTGCCTCCCTAACAGCACTCCTGTAGGCCTCTCAGTTGTAAGCAAGATGCCCTGCTGCTGAAGCATCCATTTGCAGATCATCAACGATGTCTTGCAGGCATCTTCGCCTTGGTCTTCCTCTCTTTCTTTTTCCCATTATGTACCCTTCCAAGACGGTCTTCTCTAGATTATCATGACGTTTAATGTGTCCAGAATATTTCAGTTTTCTTTGTATAATCCTCTTTACTAGCCAGCCTTCTTCAGTATTAAGTTTTTGTAGTATGGATATATTTATTCTTTTTTGTGTCCATGATATTTGAAGAACTCCTCTGTAGCATTTACATTCAAAGGCATTTATGTGTTTCTCAGCTGTTTTGTTAAGTGTCCAGGTCTCACGGGCACATGTTGTGATAGGAAAGATGCATGCCCTTAAAAACCTTATTTATGTAGTTCTGTCTGTTCATCTCCACAGATTCTTTAGTTGTTTTACTTAATGAAGAGCAATAGATGTCCTCCTTTTTAATTTCCCGCATTGTATCTCCATTATTAGTTAGTAGTGATCAAAGATATTCAAAACTCTCCACTTCTTCCAATTTTTCCTCATTGATACATATTTCAGCTGCCTTGTTTGTTTTGTCAGTTGTCATCAATTTAGTTTTTTTTTGCATTAAGATAGAGGTTTTGCTCTTCGCTGTTCTTACAGACTGACAATTAGTTTTTCCATTCCTTTTTGTGTTGTGGATAGTAATACTGTGTCATCAGCATATCTAATCTCTTGTATTTCATAACCTCCAATTGTTATGGCATCTTAATATTCTTTGTCTACATCTTCTCTAACATTCTTCATTATATTTTCAGTATACAAGTTAAATGAGTAGGGTGACAATATGCACCCCTGACAGACCTCTTGTTTTATGTCAAACCATTTATTCTTACTGCTACCTGTTGGTCTAGATACAGCAGTGATATTAACTGTATTAAATGTGTTGGAAATCCCATTTTTTCCATTATTTCTCAAAGTTTCTGGTGTTGTACACAATCAAATTCCTTTGAATAGTCTATAAAAGATAAATATAGATTCACATTAAACTCTCTGCATTTCTGTATTATTAATCTTATATTGAATATATCTTCTTCTTCTTCATTCGCTTCTACCACCTAGACCGCCCTGTGATCCTACTGAATAACCTGTGCTCCTCCATAGGTCCCATGGTCCCCCGTGTAGTCCCCAATGGACCACATGAGATCCCCGAGAGGACCACAAGAGGTTCAGAGTATCGCACGGCTTGAGCCTGTATTCTTGTTGGGTCTCTGAAGCAGGATTGTGTGACACTGTGGTTTTCATTGTACCAGTTTGATCTAGAGTAGGACTTTCTCACCGGAAAAACTCGGCGTGTTTTGGATATCAGTACATCAGTAGTCTGTGAGACTTTACTATGAAGTCTATACGAGACTTTACTATGAATTACTATGAAGTCTATATGAGACTTTACTATGAAGTCTATACGAGAATTTACTATGAAATCTATATGAGACTTTACTATGAAGTCTATACGAGACTTTACTGTGAAGTCTATATGAGACTTTACCATGAAATCTATACGAGACTTCAGAGTACATGCTGCACACAGCCGATGCTGACTCCGACGCCAGAAATAGTCTCCAGGCCAGCTATTAAAAAAAAAACATGTTAGTAGAACAATTGTTCTGGATGAATATTTCAGGAATAAAAGCAGACATGGATATTGTATGTTATTTTGTTTATATTTTTATATATATATATTTTTTAAGATATATATAAGTGTATTGTGTTTTATGTTTTGTGTAATTTTGAAATGTTCATATTATGTCTGCTAATTTCTTTTGTATTCATCAAGTTTGTGATACATTTAGCTTCCTTGGGCAGATAATGGTTTTCTAAGATATGCCATTTACTGCTGGTGAGAAAACTGTACCTTATTAAAATAATATTTCCACCCTTGTTTGAAACAGAAACTATCTGACCTCTTCATTTTGATACTATATTACCAAGTAGTTTTATCACATTTTCAGACTCTGAACAGTACAGAGTTCCAGCAACAAAATACTGACTACATGAAAATACCAGTAATAAAACAAGAACAATCAAGTCCATGTGGAGATGGTAAGATTGTTAAGTGGAAAAGATAAAAGGAATATTTGCTTTGAATTTGTATTAGACTGAAAAATTAAATACAGAATTTTGAATATTCAGATTTGAAAGAACTCCAAAGTCATATGTATACAAAGTTTAAGGTTGGTACTACTACTACTTTGTACATGTGCTCAGGTGCCCTAAACTGCACCAACTACAAGACACTGAGAAGCAATTACTGGGCCAGTGAAACCACCAGAGAAGATAAGCTCTATGGTTCCATACATGATCTACCAAAAAAAAAAAAAAAACAGTGAAATTTATCCAAGAGACAGGACTGCAGTTATAGACAGAAAATGTTTATGAAGAAGAAGAAGATTAAATAAATAATTTGATATTTTGTCTCAAATTTCTGAAAATAATTACAGCATTGCTGTCAAATTCTTACTTTCAGTAAGTAGTGTTTCTTGAATTTCCTGTTCATAGCTTGCCAAGAAAATCAAATATTTATATTTAACTGAATATTTGGAGCATGGTCTTTTGGTACATATCTTTGAAATAGTAATTATTAAAATTTGTCTGTTGTGAATTATCTTGACTTCCATTAACAGTCCTTGAGTGTTTAGCAGAGAGAATTTGTAATAAATAAATAAGGTCAGAGTTCATACATTTCCCAGATACTTGAATTTGATTTCTTTTTTTTTTTTCTCTTATACATTCCAGAGATACAATCGTGTCCTGTGTGCAGTGTTGTCCTTCCAAAACTTGATGTCCTGGATGAGTATATGAAGGTAGTTGATAATGCTAAATTCTGGAAGCACGATGGACATCAAGATCTTCAAGAGGTACTGCCTCAAGACAGGAGAATTAACATGAGCAACATATTCAGTGCAAGCAGTGATACTAAATTTCCTTGTACAGAGAGTGAAACTTCCAGAGAGGTGAACATAAAAGATACAGAAGCAAGTATAAATTTAAGAGACCGTCAAGACTGCACAATAGATATTTATAGAACTCAGAGTGAATGTCGCAGAAACAAACAAAATGAGAACTGCATAAAAATTTCTGACAAGGCATTATCTGTTGATGAGAATAGAGCTAACATCAGTGAGTGGAACACAGTTGGTAGAATATGTGATGCTAATAAAGGTAATTTACAGACCTGCACAAGAAGGCAAGCAGGCAAGAAATCTTACAAGTGTGATGATTGTGGTGTAGGATTTTGTCAGCTAGGTCAGCTACGAAGTCATATGATTATACATACAGGAGACAAACCATATAGATGTGATATATGTAATATATGTTTTACTCGGAGAGATTGTCTACAGTCTCATAAAAGAATACATACAGGAGAGAAGCCATACAGGTGTGATATTTGCGATGTACGTTTTACTCGGAAAGATCATCTTCAGTCTCATAAAAGAATACATACAGAAGAGAAACCTTTCAAGTGTGATATTTGTAATGTATCATTTACTCACAAAAATAGCCTACAAAGACACAAAAGAATACATACAGGAGAGAAACCGTACAGGTGTGATGTTTGTAATGTATCGTTTACTAACAAAAATAACCTACAAAATCACAAAAGAGTACATACAGGAGACAAACCCTACAAGTGTGATGTTTGTGATGTATCATTTACTCGCAGAAGTAACCTACAGAAACACAAAAGAATACATACAGGAGAGATACCTTACAGATGTGATGTCAGTGATGTACATTTTACTCAGAAATATGACCTACACTATAATAAATTAATACATACAGGAGAGAAATCTTACAAGTGTGATGTTTGTGAACTGTCATTTACTTACAGAAGTAAACTACAAAGACACAAAAGAATACATACAGGAGAGAAACCTTACAAGTGTGATGTTTGTCATATGCATTTTACTGAGAAATATTACCTTGGAAGTCACAAATTAATACATACAGGAGAGAGACCTTACATGTGTGACGCTTGTGGCATATCATTTACTCGCAAAGGTAACCTACAAAGACACAAAAGAATACATACAGGAGGCGAGAAACCTCACAGATGTAATGTTTGTGATGTACTTTTTGCTCAGAAATGTGACCTACAGTACCACAAAAGAATACATACAGGAGAAAAACCATACAAATGTGATGTTTGTGATGTATCATTTAATCGCAGAAGTAACCTACAAAGACACAAAGGAGTACACACATGAGATAAGTCTTACAAATGTGGTGTTTGTGATTTATCATTTAATCTCTAAAGACACAAAGGAGTACACACATGAGATAAGTCTTACGATTTATCTCAGTCTTGCAGTTTATGATGCGGTGGCATACCTAGCATATTTAACAGCAGATGCAAATGATTAGTTTGTTGTTTTGTTTTGTTTTTGCAGACCCCTCCCACAATTGTCTGTAGTAATAACAATTATGTAACTAAATGAATAGTATAGATGACCTGAAGAAGATGTATTGTGAACATTTTGTTTTAATAGTCCACTATACATAATTGTACCAGTCAGATAAATTTACACATACAAAAGAAAAGTACATGCATTGAAAGTTCTAATAGATTTCACACAATAAAAGCAGTGGAAATAAGGTTCAGAACGAAAATATCACTAACAGTAGAACATACAGATAGTATGCTATCAGAAATAAATGTTGAATATTCATGAGTACATATAAATTAAGTTGAGAACACAGTAAATCAGTTAAGCTCCAAGTTCATTTTGTAAGACAAACCTTGCTTCACTCTGTTTTGTAAGACAAACGTTGTTTCACTCTGTTTTGTAAGACAAACTTTGCTTCACTCTGTTTTGTAAGACAAACCATGCTTCACTCTGTTTTGTAAGACAAACCATGCTTCACTCTGTTTTGTAAGACAAACCATGCTTCACTCTGTTTTGTAAGACAAACCTTGCTTCACTCTGTTTTGTAAGACAAACCATGCTTCACTCTGTTTTGTAAGACAAACCTTGCTTCACTCTGTTTTGTAAGAAGCTGATGCTTGCTCCCAGGATGCTGTTTTTTTTTAAAAAATATTTCACTCATATTTAATTTGTCAGTATTTTGTCAGTAATAAAGACAAAAATAAATTGTCATGTTCCTCAGTGTTTAACACTGTTCTCTTTTATAGCCTTATACTTGTATGCTGTATTTTAGAATGAATGTTGTATATGGCTGTCTGATTTGATGACAGTCTGCGTGTTCTTGTTGTCTGTTCCTGTGATGATCACTTTTAGCTCTGATTTACCCATGTGGGGCATGCAGCATTGGGACAGATGGCCCTGGCAGTTGCTGGGTCACATGAGTGCTCATTTAGCAGGGATTTGGTTGTAGTTGTGAAGCTGTTTCTCTTTATTCTTCCTCATTCCCTGACATTTATTCTCAAGTGTATTTGATGGTCTTCTAGTTTTTTAGTTTTTCTGCCTGCTTTTGGACTCTGCAGTTTTTTCTGTCATCCGTCGGCTCGAGGAATGTGATCTTCTTTATATCTTTGATATGGGTGGTTCTGATACCTTTTGTGATAGTCTTACTGTCTGATTCTGGAGACAGTGGACTTTGTCAGAGTTTGACTTTGCAGCTATCCTGTACTATAGAACAGGTCTCACGTGCTGTATAAAGTATCTTCGAGATATTCTCATCTGCTCCCCAGGTGGATCCAGTAAGTTTTCTCATAATGACTATCCTGGTTTTTACCTGCTGCTGTATAGGCTCCGTCATCCACCTGTCAAAGGTCACACCTATTGTAGATATCATGGGGCTTCTTTCATTTGTTAGGTATGGCCATTTAATGTTAGACTGAGACTCTGGGCTTTACTGTAGAGCAAGAATACTGTGTAGATAGTTTTCCTTTCATTCATTTTCACCCACCATTGTTTGAACCATTCCTCCAGTGTTGTAAGGGCTCGCTGCATCAAACTGCTGGCTGTTTTCATTTTTCTGCATAGATCCTCAGGACTATGTTGTCTGCGTAGAGGGACTTCTTTGTTTGCTCCTACCACCAAGACCGCCCCGTTATCCTACTGAATTTACTCCTGTTGTCCTTGATAGGACCACAAGAGGTCCTGTGGTCCTCCTCTTGTCCCCGAGAGGACCACAAGAGGTTCAGAGTATCGCAGGGCTTGGGCCTGTATTCTTGGTGGGTCGCAGAAGCAGGATTGCGTGACACCGTGGTTTTCGTTGCACCAGTTTGATCTAGAGTTGGACATGGAGGAACTGAAGCACTCTTCTGGGGATGCCTTATATGATGTCACTGATGTACACAAGGAACAGATTAAGTGACAGAACAACACTCTGGGGGACACCTTGTTCTAGGACTATTTTTTTGTTGCTAGTGTGTCCCTGATCCTGGACACTGAGAGTTCTGTTCTTGAGATACTGGCTGATCCATGTGTACATACAGGCTGATCCATGTGTACGTACTGGCTGATCCATGTGTACATACTGGCTGATCCATGTGTACAGTCTCTCACATATCTGGTGTGTTTTGCACTTTTATTCTTAGCCCATCTCTCCATACTTTGTCATAAGCTTTTTCCAAGTTCACCCAAACAGCAAGAGTGTGTTCTTTCTCAGTCTCCTGAGTGATATGGGTTACCTGATCTTCTGTGGATCTGTTTTGTCTGAATCCCGCCTGTTGGTGAATCAGTAGTTGTTTACCCTCCAGGTGCCATATCAGTCTGTTATTCACAATTTGTTTCATCAGCTTCTTCCATACAACTCAGGAGACTGATGGGTTTGTAGCCATCAAGATGGTTAAATCTTTATCTTTCTCTGGGATTGGTATTAGTATGGCTTCTTTCCACAGCTGGGATGTGATGCAACTCTTCCAGCTATAGTTTAGTATGTCAAGTAATTTCTGCTTTGCTGTCTTGCTCAGTCCCGTCAGCATTTTGTTTGTTATCCCATCCTTTCCTGGTGATTTCTTTTTTCTTGAGAGATGCAAGTGCCATTTCTAATTCTTGCATAGTTTAGGATTGCCATCATATGTTCTTCTGTGGCACTGTAAATAGTAACTATCTGTTCTTCATCTAATGATGCTTCTTTGTCCAGTGGCACATTACTGTGGTTTATCAGAGCATAATGTTCCATAAGGGCATTTCTTTTTTGCTCCATTGTAGTATATTTAGGATATTCTGTTTTTGGCCAATCGTGTCTACCCTTGCCCTCTGATCCTTGGATCCATAGAACGGGGGGAGGGAACCAGTAGCTTGGGATGGACCCTTTCTAGGCATATGGCCCAGTTCTCTCACCTCCTATTGGGTCTCAACGAGTCGAACACCATATTTCTTTCATGATATCCTTCTCATCAAATGGTTTGCGCTGCACGGTTTTGCTGAACTTCAGCCCAGAGTATCCTACTTCAACACGCACTTCTGTCAGGTTGCTCTCTTTAGCCAGTCTCCAACCTGCCCGTAAGATAGCAGGTTGTTTGGGGTCTCTGCTGGTCCCCCCCCCCCCCACAACCTAGGCAAACAAGTTTTCCTCCAACTGGGAAGTCTGTGGATTGTTTTCCAACCCCAAAATGGAGTCCGCTGACTTTCACTGCTTCCCAAACCCCAGCCCAGCCAAGACTGATCTTTATTTGCCCTTGTAGTGGTGCCATGCAACTCAGCAGGTTCCCCCTCCCAGATCAGGGTCCAAGCACAGTCATCCTGTTCCCCGCCACCTGCTGTCTCTTGGCACACTTCTGTAGACGGGTTCTTTTGCTTCAGTATAGGAGCCATCATGTTCAGACAGTCACATCCTGGTCTGGCTGCGTCTGTGTGTGGACCTCCCTAGCATTTAGATTGTAGCGCCTGTTCCACTCTTGGGTACGTTCGGCCTTGTGTGTGCCGATATATCAAGAAAGGGAATTGAAGGCAGTCAACCCCCACCCCCAATCCACAGGTGGTTCTTGTAGAAGGAGATGGAGGAGCAGACATGTGATGATAGAAAGAGCCTCACTCCAGGGCGAATGAGGGTTGGTAGATGGGGACTTTTAGTTGTTCTGCACTGCTCATCTTAAAGGTCGCACTCAAAAACCGATTCTGCATGAACTGGGGCACCACGGGTAGATAGAGTTTTGGGCACAGTAGTGTAGAGATTGCCACATGTAAGCGATCAGCACTGGTAGGCCGAGCATTGGTCCCACCCCAGTCTCTATACCTGGTAATGGGAGGCTATGGTTGAAACGCTTTATTACCTTTTGGGGGTAGAACATTATGATTTCATTCAACTTAAAAGTCAGAATAGCGAAAGAAGCCAGCCGTGCTTTTGCTGCAGTAGCAAGCAGCCTCACAATGGAAACCATGGCTGTGACAGAAGCTCTGGGCTGACTTAAGTCACAAGACTACACCCATGCACGCATCTTGGGCAACTTGATGAACATGAGAGCAAATGCTAAAGACAACCAACAGCCTCTATGTGTATGTAGTCAAAATCGCAGAAACGGGGTAAGTTTGTGGATGAAATAGCTAAGAAGACTGAGCAAATTCTGACAGGTGGAGAAGCGAATGAGCAACAAGTCTGAGATAAGGGTGAAGGTTAACATCAGGGATGAGTAAGGCAATGTATTGATTACTGATGAGCAGAAAGTGACTGCATTTTTCCGTAGGTATATTGAACAAACGTATCAGGGTAACCTTGAGGAAAGTGTAGTGATGAAAAACAATATTCGGTTTTGTACAACAGTTTCTGGAGGCTCCAGTAGAGGAGGTACACCAGACAGTAGTCTTCCAAGAATAGGGCATATGGAGTCCGTTATGAACATCTAAAAGAAGCTGAAAGTGAGATGATACGGAACAAGACAGAAGAATACAACCAAAGCCTGTTGACTGGTAAAACACCACGTGTGCCCAAAAACTGGTAAAGACAACACCAAACTATATCACATTATAACACTGCAAAATATATGAGGCGAAGTGCTTGAGAAGATAATAGCCAAAGAAGATAATAACCAAAGAAAATAATAGCCAAGTGAATGTCGTCATTTCTAGAGATTAGTAAGCTGCTACCTTATGCATTAGGATGTTATCGTTCATGTAGAGACACAACCATCAATACTGGCATGATATATATGAGGGATTTCAGAGAAAAAGAAGAAACTGCGGTTGTGACTCGTGATCTCGAAGTTGCATACAACAGAGTGGCTTACACAACGCTGTTGACGTTGATGCTGGAGAGTGGTGTAGACACATGGCTTGTACCATGGATAGCCTCCATGCTATTGAAAAGAACAGTTACCCTGAGGTACCGATCATGAATCTCAGAGCACAATACTATTGCTACAGGGCTACCGCAGAGGTCTCCATTGTCGCCTGTGCTCTTCAGTATATATTCTGCAGAAATTGCTTGGCTACACTGGGAGAGTCCAGGGAGAATTATGACATATCATCTACTTTCACAAAACACATTTGTGTTTTTTTTCACTTTCCTCATTCCCTCTGTCGTTTTGTAAAACTGAACTATACACTTCTATCTACCTTTATTACTAAAACCATACACTTCTATCTACTTTTATTACTAGAACCATACACTTCTATCTATCTTTATTACTAGAACCATACACTTCTATCTACCCTTATTACAAAAGTTTGGAGCAAACATTTATTGTTAAAAGTAGGATTAACTGACGGAGAAAAAAGTAATATCAGATGAAACATTGGTCCATGGACATTCCGCAATGAAATCAGCCATGGCCATGCATTTCTGCCAGGGCTCCACCAGCATGAAGATACCGTCATGGTAGAAAGTAGTTTAGACAGATCGTAACCAACCCCAAACAGTTGATTTCACAGCATCATCATTCGCATAGTGTGTTTCCCGCAGGGCATCCTTCAGACACTCAGACAGCCGATAGTCTGAAGATGCAAGGTCAGGCCTTAACAAAAGTTTAAAAAAAAAGGTAAAGGTAATCATGTCATGACTTAGAAGCACATAGGGATATAGTGTTAGTGCCCATATTTTCCTTGACCTTTCAGCACAGTAGAGGGTGATATGGTCAGTATCATACCTGGCTGCCTTTCCTTCCCCAACTCCAGAAGAAGTCGGGTACCCATTTCTACAGCTGTGTGACTGGGGTGCCTCTGGTCGGATTCGAACCCCCGACCTTCGCCATGAGAGACCAGTGCACTAACCACTTCGCCACTCATACACCCACAAAGGGGCAGGGGAGTAATTCCCAACTGTATTCCTCGATTGCAGTGACAGTGCTTTGAGCACCATATGGGAGCGCATTGTCATTTTGCAAGATGACATGTTGCTTGTGTGAACACTTCTCACAGATAGCTCGACGAAGTTTTTGTGTGTGTGCGTCTTTTTTAGTGTGACAATGTACCGTTCTGCACTCACAGGTTCACTGTGTTCCAGAAAATCCACAAGAAGTCATCCCTCGCTGTCCCAGAACTCTGTCCCCATCGCCTAACCCATAAACGTGACTGTGCGAGCTTGATTCTTCTCCTTCTTTGAAGAAGAAACAAAGTGCCACTCCATACTCTGCCACTTCGCTTCTGGGTCGAAGTGGTGCAGTCACGTTCCGTCACCTGTGAGATTGTTGGGTAAACAATTCCTCACCTTGTGTCTCACATCGATGCAAAAGCAACGCGGCGATTTGCATGCGAACCATTTTGTGTTCGTCCGTGAGGGTCGTGGTATCAGTCTACAGCAGTTTCCGATACCCAAGCTGTCTGATCATTTCATCGACACAGAAAGTCAATATAGTTTCTCTCACCGTGATGCAGCGGTCTTCCTTAACCAGCATGCCCCTTCGTTCACAGTTTCCTTCCCTGCTGGCCTTTTATGTCTGTCACCAAGACACTTGTCAACAATGACGGTATTGCCATCTCGAGAACGTTTTCCCATCGTCTGACAGTGTTATCTCCCTGTGTGAGATCTCCACGGAATATCTGCAAGCGTCTGTGGATACCAGCAGCCGAAACACCGTCACACATAAGGAACTGAATTACACCATGCTGCTGAAACGAAAGATTTTGGGAAGCCATTTTTCAAACGTGACTTGTCAGTGTGTAAATAATATTAACATTACTTGTGCAAAAACGAATGGTTTGTCCAATGAAACCAAATACATTTCTCAGAATTTTGTTAACTCAAAACAAATTATTAAATGGAACACAACAGGCCAAAGAAAAATAGATCGACCATGTGAAACTCTAAAGTGAACATTGTTGAGAAAGGCTAAATTAGTGGGCAAAAAATCCCTTGATGAAGTTAAAAAACTCGCTGAAAACAGAAAAAATTGGTAAACTACCATATGAGTCCTATTTGAAGTTTAACAGCACTGAAAGGATCAAAAGGATCAAGACGTGGTTACTACTTGCTTAAAACTTTTGGAACGATCCACACACACATATGTGCACGCACGCGCGCGCACACACACACACACACATACATATATATATATATATATATATATATATATATATATATATATATTCTGACATCCTTCCCGTGCCGCTAAACGTCACATAGGGTCTGCGTGGTAGTTCGCCAAGATTTCCTATTTTCGGCGAGTTTTTCAATCTCATCAAGGGATATTATGCTCACTGAACTGACCTCTCTTAACAGTGTCCTCTTTGTAGTTTCACGTGGTCGATCTCTTTTTCTTCGGCCTGTTGTGTTTCATTTGATAGCTTGTTTGGGGATCCTCTGATTGTTTCTTCTCATCACACGACCGACACATGTCCATCTTCTTTTTCTGATCACCCATGCGTTGTTCTTGAATTCGTTCCACTTTATACCGAGCATTTTCCTGAGGCATTTGTTTTCAAAAGAGTCTAATTTCTTGTCTATTTCTTTAGTTGTTTTCCAGCTTTCACATGCATAAATGAGGGTGGATATTACATTTGAATTGAATAATCTTAACTTGGTTTTTGTGCTTATAACTTTTGAATGCCACATGTTCTCGAGATTCTTGAAGGTCAATGCTGCTTTTACAATTCGAATTATGACTTCCTTTCTGGTGTCACTACTCTGGTCTATGTAGCTGCCGAGATGTGCAAACTGGTTTGCTTCTTCAACAGCTGTTCCTTCTATGTATATTTGTCCTTCGTGGTTAATGAGAAGTTTCATTATTTTTGTTTTATCCTTATTAATTTTAAGCCATATTTCACTAGCCATTGAAGATAGGGTATCTGTTTTTTCTTGCATTGATTTTACATTGTCACTGATAATAGTTATGTCATTTGCAAAATCAAGATCGTCCAGTTGGGTCTCATGTACCCAACCAATGCCCGTTTTATCTATGCAACATTGTTTTCATTATGAAGTCTATGGCAATTCCAAAAAAGGAAGGGAGATAATATATACCCTTTTTTACGCCTGTTTCAATCTTGAACCATTCACTCATTCCTTCTTCTGTGTTGACTGCACAAACATATCCATGGTAGAAGTCTCTTATGTTGTTGACAATCTTAGATGGTATTCCATATATTCTTAAAATTCTCCACAATGAATCTCTGTGTATGCTATCAAATGCCTTTTTTGAAGTCAATGAAGCTCAGGATTAATGGTCTTTGCTTTTCAATGTGTTCTTCAAATATTATTCTTAGAGTAAAGATCTGATCGAGACAGCCTCTCCCTTTTCGAAATACTGCTTGTTCTTCTCTCATTGCAGCATCCGCCATGTCTTGAATTCTATTAGGAATAACTTTGCACAATACTTTTGACATAACTGATAGTAAGGTTACTCCTCTCCAGTTATTGCAATCGCTAAGGTTGCCTTTTTTTTCGGTATTTTAACAATGATTCCTTTTTTCCATTTAGAAAGGACCTTTTCTTCTTTCCAAACTTTATTTAACATTCTCTGTAGTTGGTTCATGTTGTCAGTGTTAATAGCTTTTAACATTTCGGCTGTTATTTCATCTTCACCTGCAGCTTTGTTGTTAGCTATTAGATTCACTGCTGTTTCAAAATGTATAAACTAGGAAAAAAAAAGTAGGAACAGCTTTATTACTTAACACCTACAAAGCTGTGACGTTTCGGCGTGAGCCTTAATCATACAAACACACACAGGACGAAGAATTAGAGAGACGAGATAAAGTATAGATTCACATGAATCCTATGTTTAAAAAAAATGAATAGAGCACCTAGCAGTAACTTGAAAGAATATTTAACTAGACTATGTAGCTTTTCCGACGCTCGTTCAGAAATACGCTCGTTCAAAATGTGCTACGTTCAAAATGTGTTCGTTCAGAAATGTAAAGAAATGCGCATGGTGGAGCGTAGAGAATGTTTAAATAGCGACTTGTGATGTGTGATACTGGGGTAAAGCTGGGACGACCATCCCCAACCCAGCGCGTCACAGGTGGCGGATGGTGAACGTCCTCCAGATAAGGAGGATCCCTGTGAATAAGGGCTTACCCAAATAAGCAGGCACGGACCAACTGCTGGTAGTCTCAGAGAACGATGTGGGGTGCTAGGTGGCTCTACTAAAGTGCCTCATGTGCTCAGTGAAGGGAATACCAGGCGGGCAAGAGGCGCTTTTCTCGCTCCCGCTGCCTTGCGGGTAGGACAGGGTGTCCAAAGGGTAGCGGAGAGTCCGTACACAAACCGACAGAAGGCAACGGGAAACCACTGTTGTAGCTCCCAAGAATATTAATAGTTACGCTTGTACAGAGCATGAACAACGTTAATGGATGTTCCTCTGGAACAGCCTCGTCCGGTAAGGCAGCTCACGAGCCACAAGTGAGGCCAGATCGTCATCAAGCTACTGGTGGCAAATCTAATAAGTTCAAAATAGCAACATGGAATATTAGAACTCTATTCCAGGCTGGACAATTAGAAAATGTAAAAAAAGGGGGAAATTGAAAGGATGAAGATCAATATACTAGGAATGAGTGAAGTTAGATGGGCAGGTGCAGGGAAGATAAGCTCTGATAAATATACAATAATATATTCAGGAGGTGAGAAACATGAACGAAGAGTAGGTATAATATTTGATGAGGAAACAGCAAGGACAGTTGTGAGATATTTTAACATCTCGGACCGAGTCCTACTAGCCCAACTGAAAGGACGACCAATAAACATAAATATTATACATATGTACGCTCCAACAGCTGACAGTTCTGAAGATGCACAAATATGTTATTATGACATAGAGACAGCCCTTAAACACACAAAGTCACATGAAGTTACTATAGTGATGGGAGATTTTAATGCCAAAGTTGGTAAAGGAAGAACTTCAGACATTGTTGGTGATTACGGACTGGGGGAGAGAAATAACAGAAGTAATAAATTAATTGAATGGGCAAAAATACATAGCATGGTTGTAGGAAACATCTGGTTTAAGCAACATCCTCGAAGACCGGCAACGTGGTGCAGTCCAGACAAAAAAGACTTTTAATCAGATAGACTACATATTAATCAACAAACGATTCCGCAATGCATTACTGACAATAAAAACCACACCAGGAGCTGTTTGCAATAGTGACCATGACCCACTATGTGGAAAAATTAGAATAAAGCTAAAAAAAGCACGCAGAAAAGTGAAAAACATCAAATTGAATACAGAACTCCTTAAAAATGACCAAGAACTGCGAGAACAATACAGAGTTATTATAACAAATAGATACAACGCAATAACAAAGATAAGTAGCGTAGATGAACAATGGCCAATGTTAAGAGATTCTATCCACCAAACTGTAAGGAGATAATACCACCGAAAAAAACAAGCCCCTAAAAATAAATGGATGACAGACGACATCTTAGGACTGATGGACAAGAGAAGAAGGAGTAAAAATAACCAAGAAAAATATAGCAAGATAAATAAAGAAATAAGACACAAACTCAGAGAACCAAAGGAAGTGTGGTTAAATTAACAGTGCAGACAAATAAAGGACTCTCATAATACAGACAGCAAAAACATGCACAAACGAATTAGTGAACTCACAGGCAGGAAGACAAAATATACCACAGGATGCCTGAAATCAAAAGAAGGTAAAATGTTAATGGGAAAAGAAGACATTGTGGAGAGGTGGACAGAGTACATCGGTGAGCTATATGGTGGAGGAAGACCAGAAATAACACCGGATACCGAAAACTGTGATGGACCGCCAATACTTGAAGATGAAATCATAGATGTCATCAAACACATGAAGAAAGGAAAAGCGACTGGGCCTGATAATATAACGATATAAGAAATAGAAGCACTAGAGGAGACAGGAATAAAAATAATAGCCAAGTTACTGAATGACATTTACAACAGTGGTTATATTCCCAGTGACCTGATTAAATCCACGTTTATAGCACTACAAAAGAAACCAGGTGCAAAGAAATGTGATGACCACCGGAATATCAGCCTCTCATATCACATAACAAAGCTACTTCTGAGAATTATTATGAAAAGAACAAGAAAAAAGATAACAATGGAAATAGCAGATGAACAGTACAGAAAGATCTCTACTTATGCTTCATTGATTACACCAAGGCTTTCGACAAGATGAAACATGATGAGATTATTAAAAGACTTGAAAACATAAACATAGACAACAAAGACCTGAGGATTGTAAAACATCTATACTGGCAGCAGGAAGCAGCAGTATGAGTTGAAAATAAAATTGGTAAATATCACCCAATAAAACTGAGTGCGACAAGGATGTGTACTATCTCCAGACCTTTTTTTTTTTTTCTCTGTACAGCGAGAATATTCTAAGAACGATCATTGGAGAACCACGTATAAAAGTAGGAGGATATAATATTAACAACCTTCGGTATGCTGACGACACAGTACTGATAGCTGAGAACCACCAAGACCCGCAAAATCTCTTGGATAAAGTCGCCAAAGAAAGTGAACAGAAAGGCCTTACTTTGAACATCAAAAAGACAAACTATAGCTGTATCTAAAAAACATAACCCACTAAAATGTGTATAAATTAAACGGAACTATTCTAAAGCAGGTGCAGAAATTCAGATACTTTGGAGCAGTAATAACTTCAGATGGGAAATGCAAAACAGAAATTAAGAACGGAATAGGCCAAGCAAAGATTGTATTTCAGAGAATGAAAAACATATTATGCAGCACATTCTTATCAATGGATGTTAGAAACAAGTCCTAAAATGCCATATTGAACCTACCTTGTTATATGGAAGTGAATGATGGACAATAGGCAGGTCTGCACAAAAATCATTGAAAGCAGCAGAAATGTGGTTTAGTAGAATAATGTTGTGAATCCCATGGACAGCAAAAATAATTAATGGAGAATGTTTGAGAAGAGGCGGAGATAAAAAAAAATCTTGTCAAAAAAAAGAAGAGAGAGACAATGTACTTTCATAAGACATGCAATGGGAAGAGGGGGCATTGAAAATATTATAACAACAGGAAAAATAGAGGAAAGAAGAGCCAGGGGAAGACCAAGAGAAATTATGCTGGACAGTCTGACGAGATGGTATTAGAGTAGATCACTAACTCAGCTAATGGCCTGCATGAAGGATCGTGTACTCTAGAGAAGCATAATAGCCAATGCCAGTCTGCAAGGCACACGATGATGATGATGATGATAGATGGATCGTAACTGAGGATGGTGTGTAGGGAATCTGTTGAGGGGAGAGAGAGTGATATAGTGGTAACATAGCCAGGAGAAGGTGAAATAATGATTATGTTTGGGGTAGAGGGGTTGTAATGCGATGATGTGAAGAGATTCTGAACTATGTGTAACAAGTTAGAAGAGAATGGAGCTTAATGGAGAGGGATTATGATTGTGGAAGAGGAGAATGTTATGTGTAGCTAAAGAACGAGTTCAAACCGTGTGGTTCCAGCGTCCCATATTCTTGAATGTAGCTTGTGTCATCTGCGTGACATTGTTTGATGGCTGTTACCAGAAAATCAGATTTGCCTCTGTGGTTGGGGCCATTGAAATGATTCGGGACTGGTTTCGAAGCATGCTAGGTGATATCATACAGATGTTTCTGCATGCAGTTCCCTAGTCTGAGGCCAATTTCACCAATATATGTTATCCTGCATCTTTTGCATACGATGACATATATTACATTACGAGACTCAAATGTGAATCCCTCATGAAGAGTGAAGATAGTTTTAGGAATGGTGATTGTTTTCGTTTCCCAGACAACAGGGCAGGTAACACAGCGAGGGCGGTTACATTTTCTGGCGCCAACATATGCAAGGTTCCGCTTCAGGTGGCTGTTGGCGAGGATGTCCTTCAGATCTGGCCCACGCTTGAATGCTAACAGGGGTGGATCAGAGAAAATGTCACGGGTATCAGAGTCGAGTTGGGTTAGTGGCAGATGACGATAAAGAATTTTCTTAACCATCTGACCATGCGGGTGGAAATGCAGTACTAACTTAGCTCTGTCAGATGAGGTAACAGGCTTTCTTCTGAATGTTTCTTTGCGGCTTTCTAGTATACGGCTGAAGGCTTCAGATTTTCTGGGTAGTGGCGATGACGGAAAAATTCTAATAAATTGTTGGACTGATCTATAAAGTCCAAGTTATCCTGACATACGTGGCGAGGACGGAGGAGTTTGGAGTATTGGGATGGAGTTCTTACATACTTCAGGATGGGAGGAGGTGTAAAGTAAATATGTGTGGCTGTCGATGGCTTGTAAAATACAGAGGTAACAAGCCTGTTCGTGCCAGTAGAAATTTTAATGTCTGAAAGGTTGACAGACTTGTCAGAGATTTCATAAGTGAATTTTATGTTATTATTAAGTCAGTTGGCGAAATCAATATTTTTTTGGCTCGTCAAATAACACCGACGTCGAAAAAGTAATGGGGAAAAGAAGGGATTGATAGGGTAAATCAGAACAGAGAAAGATTGAATTATGTCTAACAGAAGGCATGGTCATTGGAGGAACATTATTTCCGCACAAAGAGATACATAAAACAACGTGGGTATCTCCAGATGATAGAACCAGAAGCCAGATAGATCATTTTTGTATTAGAAAGCAATTCAGAACATCTCTGTTGTTAGTAGTCTGGCCTGCAGAGAGCAAAGTTTGGATGTTGTACGAGTGTGCAGCGGGAAAATCCTTTGAAAAGTTGCACGCATTTGTTCTTGTAGTGAACGGATTGGTAGGAGACGCAGAAAGAAGGAGGTGGGAGAGAGAGAAACCGTTATATTTGATGTTATGTTATTTATTTAATATTTAATTGTCGTGTTTAGGGACTTTGTTAGTCAATTTCATGCAGTGTAATTTCATCCAGGTTGACAATTAGTTGTGGGAATGGTAAGTCAATTTCAAAGTCTATCAAGTCTTTTAGGTGTGGTCGATTAAGTATTTCTTGGAAGTGTTCGGCCCATGTTTGCTTTTGGTCTTAATGTTAAAAGTGTGCCAGTTTTGCTAAGGACTGGTCTTTCTTTGGATGCAGTAGTACCTGTTAGCCTCTTTTGTATGTTGTATAGAGTTTTGCTGTCTCCTGTATTTGCTGCCTTCTCTGCTTCTTTCATCATATTGTCCATGTATTCTCTTTTATCTCTTCTACCTGAACTTTTGACTTTATTGTCCAGTTCTTTGCATGTTGCTTTTGCTAAATCTCTTCCAAGATCTGTCTTTACATTCAACATAGCTAATTTTGGGTGCTTGTCTTTCGTGTATGGATTTCCATGTGTTATCTGATATCCATGCTTTTCTACTTGCTTTTTGCAGTCCAGCACTTGTTTTAGCTGCTGTAATTATGACTGTGCTGTAAGAATTACATAATTCATCTATATCTGTCTCATCTATATCATTGAATGCAGTGAACTGTTTGGTAAGTTCCAGACTGAAATTACTCTTAGTATTTTCATCCTGTAGACTATGACTGTTTATCTTTCTGAGTAATGCTTTCTTGTGTTTGCTTTTCAGTTTTAGTCTTATTTTCCCTATACACAGATTGTGACCGCTGTTGATGTCTGCACCCCTATATTCTCTTACATCTATCAGAAATGTTCTGAATTTCTTTCTAATACAAAAATGATCTATCTGGTTTCTGGTTCTATCATCTGGAAATATCCATGTTTTATGTATCTCTTTGTATGGAAATAATGTTCCTCCAATGACCATGCCCTCTGTTAGACATATTTCAATTAATCTTTCTCCATTCTGATTTACCATATCAATCCCTTCTTTTCCCATTACTTTTTTGACGTCGGTGTTATCTTTTCCTACCTTGGCATTGAAGTCTCCCATGCCAGACAACTAAGATGTCATGTTTAGGGACTTTGTTAATGAGTTGTTGTAGTTGGTGATAGAAATTATCTATCTTTGTTCATCATCTGCGTTGTTCGTGGGTGCATAGCATTGTATGATTGTCATTCTTCCATGCCTGATTTGAAATCATGCTCTTAATATACAACTGTTCACTGGTTCCCATTTTGTAAGGCTCTTATCTGCTGCAGTTGGCATAGGTATACTTACTCCTTCCTGATGTTTCCCATCATCTCTGCTTGAATGTATGATTAACTTACGGTTTTCCCCTGATCTTTTCCCTGATTCTGGTCATCACATTTCACTGATGCCCAGAACATCTAAGTGATATCTATCCATTTCTTGGATTACCTGAGCAGTTTTTGATGGTGCTGCCATTGTTCTTACATTCCAGAATCCTATCTGTGTCATATATTTTAGGTAGGTTACTGTGTTCTTTCAGTTGTTGTCTGGGCTTGTCTGAGTTGGTATTCCCGATTGATTGTATTGCGAGTTTCCGTAACGGTTGTTTTCTTCCCCATCGGAACACAGCAGGCCAAAGAAAAAGAGGTCGACCACATGAAACTCTAAAATGAATGAATGATTGAATGAATGATCTTTATTTTTAAAGGGTAAAGAATTGAGCACGCAGCCCTGTCTTACATTCTGCCATTCATCACTCCATCTTTTATTCTTCCCACACACTCGATTTAATACAAGTATACAAATTACATTAGGAAAAAAAAAGCATATAAAAAGAGTGTAAGATTAAACTATTACATTCAAAGTAAAAGAGAAGAAGTAATTAACCTAATAAAATAGCTCTCACACACACATATACGCACTCAGACATATACACATAAACAAAAATACATTTTCAGTACAGATCTTCTAACATACATTTTTTAACAAACATTAAAATAATTTCTAACAATATCTAACAAGTTACTTTTCAAACTATGTCATTTTAGTACTTGATGAGTCATAGGTTGAGAAAGTGCTGGTTATTCTATGGAGGCATATAGTTACAAGCAAGTAAATAATGAAAAAGGTTTGAGTTAAAGGATGAAGTATTAACAATGGATTTTAAATGGTAAGGGATAGTGTTCCAGAGTGGTACTGCAGAGTATGCAAGGCTTTTCTTGTACAGATCAAGCCTGGGTTTAGAAAGAAGACAGTTTTTTAAATGTTGGCTACAGTTTGTACTGGGTGTTTGTCACAAATAAGATTTAATGCTCGCTTGTGAAGTGAGTGGAGCCTTTTTGTGTTGAGACTGAGCATCCATCCCAGATTGTGGAACAGTAATCTAAGTGTGTTTGTATATGTGATATGTAGTATATCTTTCTTGTGTCTTTGTCGATAAAGTGTTTAATTTTGGCTAGTTGGTAAACTTTCTGTGCAGTCAAATTTGTTAGGTTATGTACATGAGAATTCCAAGTTAAATGTTGATCAGTGATGAGTCCTAGAGTTTTATGTTCATGAACATTTTCTTTTGCCTTAGTCCCAGCACAAAGCTGTAGTGAAGTTTTTGTTGCATTCTTCAGTTTCTGTCTTGTAGTGATGAGCATGGATTTTGTTTTGTTGGAGTTTATCATTCATTCATTCATTTGCATGTCCCTTGCGAAACTTTGCCTCCCTAACAGCACTCCTGTAAGCCTCTCGGTTGTGAGCAAGATGGCCTGTTGCTGATGCATCCATTTGCAGATCATCAACGATGTCTTACAGCCATCTTTGCCTTGGTCTTCCACTCTTTCCTTTTCCCATTATGTACCCTTCCAAGACGGTTTTCTTTAGATTATCATGACGTTTAATGTGTCCAGAATATTTAAGTTTTCTCTCTTTAATCCTCTTTACTAGCCAGCCTTCTTCAGTATTAAATTCTTGTAGTATGTTTATCAACATACCATTTTTATTACTCCATTTAATCAAACTGTTTACATCATTTTGGAGTGTTGTCTGTAGGTTATTTAAGCCATAGCCACTATTGTAAACAGTACAGTCATCAGCAAAAAGATCACATGAAGAGTGCTTTAAATGTGGTAGTAAATCGTTAATATAGATAGCAAAGAGAAGAGGACCAAAAATGGAGCCTTGACGAATACCAGTATCAAGCACAGAAGAGTCAGGTATTTTGTTTATAAAGCAAACTACTTGTTTTCTACCTGAGGGAAAAGATGTAATAAATTTTGTCAGGTCAGGATGTAAACTGGTCCAAATTAGTAGGCATACAACCCCTTGATGAGGTTGAAAAGCTTGCCAAAAACAGGAGAACTTGGTGAACTGCCATGTGAGCCCTATGTGACATTTAATGACATGGGAAGGATATAAAATGTAAGAAGAAGAAGATACATTTTCTTACACCACTGATGTTAACCATGTAGACGTATCCATGAAGAAACATCGGAAAAACAGAGGGCAAAAAAAGCAATACAAGGATACGCTCAGAACCTCACTCAAGGCCTTCAGGATAGACACAAACTCTTGGGAGTCCAAAGCACAAGTTCGCCCATCATGGAGGGCTATAACCATCCTGGGTGCCTAGAGAGCTGAGCGCTCAAGAATTGAAGTGCCCAGCACAAACGCACAAAGTGAAAAGCCAAGACTGCACAGGCATTCATGACCTGAACATGTATGTTCCGTGTGTGGCAAAACTTTTGAAGCTCATATAGGGCTAGTTGGTCACGCACGGACACACCTCACGCCTCACCCTATTTAGACCAAGATGAAGCTGTAGTCATCATTGAAGATGATGGATGAACAACAACAACATCCATGAAGGAAAAAATCAGATGCAGTAATTTGAAAGAAACCACTTAACAAACGTGACAGCGACAACAATGGAAGATATCTATTATGAGTGGCTGAAGTAATCGAATTTCAGATGTTAGTTTAATCTTTTATTTTTACAAGAGAGTGAAATTCTCCTTTTAGACGCTGTGTGTTAATGATGAACTTGGCTATGTTTATTATAATGAAAACGGGTTGTAATGGCGGCGTCATTGTTTATAACAGGAACTGCACATTTCGTGGTGACTGACAGTTAGTTCTCTTACAGATATGGAAAACTGTGCTGGCATGGAACAAACTGAAGAAACAGTACAAATAAAGCAGGAGCTGGACGATGAGGTGGGTTAATTTCGCTTTCTTAAAAGTAAATAATAATAAAGAGAACTGTAAAAGAAGATTAGAACTAAAAAGAACCAACAAAGAAAAGGGGGTGTATCAGTTCTGTCTGCTGAAAAAGAGTAGATGTGTCTGGAGTTAGTGGATGCTAGTTCTTCCCATCTAACTAGAACTAAAACGCAGCAAGACACAAATGATGAATGGGCTATTGTTCCATTAATTTGCACTTTTTCATTGAATACAGCTGAGTAAAAATGAGTGTATATCAATTTATACAAAAAGTGCACTGTATAACATCGTCTTTCTACCAACTCTGTGTCATCAGTATCAGACATGGACATTAAATGCACAGCAGAAATGAAGTATTGGAGAAAAAATGCGAAATGTAAGGATAATTTATCTCAGGACAAGAGTTAGAGTAACGCCAACATTAAAAGCTACGAGTATATTCAGAAATTGTTCATTTATTCATTCATTTGCATGTCACTTGCAGAACTTTGCCTCCCTAACATCTCCCTTGTAGGCCTCTCAGATGTAAGTAAGATGCCCTGCTGTTGTATTAAGAAACTACAAGACAAATATCTTGGCCACGTATAAGTTTTATTGATAGAAGTAACATATAAGTTTTACTGATAGAAGTAACGTATAAGTTTTACTGATAGAAGTAACGTATAAGTTTTACTGATAGAAGTAACATATAAAATGAGTGGTGAAGGACACTGCTGTCAAAACCACATAGAGGTTCAAAATCAGACTCGAATGTCATTGCATTCAGGACAGCTTTCATTGCTCCACTGCATACCACAAGATCCATCCAAGAGTATGTTTGCCAATGATTCCCATCAAGTGTTGATTCTGTGTGATGTGTTTTCTGCCACACAATTCAGATTTCCTACAAGCACTCTTAATTTGTCCTAGCTCCAGCAGTAGCTTCACAGTTAGAATGTTCTTCCATCCACTCTTCATTTTCCCGCAGTCTTTCCAATACAGCTTTAGCAATGTCGCCATTGTCAGTCTGCCATTTATTTTAGCCTGTCCAGCAAGTCTATGTACCACATCATTGCCATGTACTCCTACATGCCTAGAACAATAAAGCCATGTTAGGCTTCTCCAAGTCACACCCTGGGAGTTCCTGTACTTTTAGTTTTCTCTCTATTCTTCACTAAGCTGTCTTTGATCATCCCTGTTTTGACTTCCCTTGTGTGGGTGATAGATCCAGTATAGAACTAAGATGTTAATGTAAGGTTTACTGAAAGAAAAAAATGACAGCCTATAAAATAAATGCTGTATGTCATTGCTGATAAATGCTTATATGTAGTTTTATTTCATCTACAACTAATGTGATTTTTTTTTTTAGGTATCAGCAGCAGCAAAGATGAAAATGCCAATTCCAGTCCTGGCTTATGTAGTAAAACAGGAAATCAAACCAGATTATAACGTGAGTTTTATTGTTTGGTTGGTATAAATCACAGTTTTCAAGATATATTCTGCAGCTGGTTATCAGCCTGGTAATATTTTAAAGTAAACTTGAACATTGCGGTTCTCATGTGGAATAATACTGCTAGATACATAGCAGATGCTATCAGTAATGAACTGAGAATTGTCTGTTTAGTAGAAAAAATTGTTCAGGATAAATAGCAGATCTGGAACTGTATACATTAGGCTACTCTCTCTCTCTCTCTCTGTCACTTTTCTTTCTCTCTGTCATTTTTCTCTCTCTCTGTTCTCTCTCCCTCTCTCTGTTCTCTCTCTCTCTCCCTCTCTCTGTTCTCTCTCTCTCTCCCTCCCTCTGTTCTCTCTCTCTCTCCCTGTCTCTGTTCTCTCTCTCTCTCTCCCCCGCCCCCTTTTTTTTGGTGGGCTTTTATATATATATATATATATTCTTATTAGTCTACTAATCTCAGTATGTGAAACTCTGAAGAGGACATTGTTAAGAGAAGCCATTTCAGTGGGCATAACATCCTTGATGAGATTGAAAAACTCTCCGAAGACAGGACATCTTGGCAAACTACCATGCGGGCCCTATGTGTCGTTTAACGGCACTGGAAGGATGTAAGATGTAATTTCCTTTGCGTTCATGAAGATTCTGATATTAAACTTCCTCTGGCAGTTGTTTTTTTTTTCGTGTATATATATCCTCAGTTTATTGCAATTAAAAAACTATACTGTAATAAAATAGTATTTCCACCCTTGTTTGAAGCAGAAACTGTTTGACCCGTTCATTTTGATACTGTATTACCGAGTAATTTTATCACGTTTTCAGACTCTGAACAGTACAGAGTTCCAGCAACAAAATACTGATTACATGAAAATACCAGAAATAAAACAAGAACAATCAAATCCATATGGAGATGGTAAGATTATTAAATAGAAAACATCAGGAATATTTGATTAGTTATGTGTTTGGCTTAAAAATTTAGAAATTTGAATATTTTGGCATTTACCAAAATTATAGAATTGTGAGGATATTTATTTTTATTGATATTTTCACTTGACTCTTGACTGGATAATATATTCATCAATAGAATTCAGGGGCCACAATCATTTTCCAGGCTTCTTCTTCTTCTTCTTCTTCGTTCACTTCTACCACCAAAAACCGCACTGTGAACCTACTGAATTCACACATGTGGTCCTCGTTAGGTCCGGTGGTCCCCTGTGTGGTCCAAAATAGACCACATGAGTTCCACGAAGGACCACAAGGGGTTCAGAGTATCACAGTGCTTTAGCCTGTATTCTTGGTGGGTCTCGGAAGCGGGATTGCGTGACACCGTGGTTTTCATTGCACCAGTTTGGTCTAGGGTTGGACTTTCTCACCGGAAGACCTCGACGTGTTTGGAATATCAGTGCATCCCCGCTGGGTGAGAGGCGTCAGCCCACCCAGGACAGAGTTGGACTTTCTCACCGGAAAACCTCGACGTGTTATGAGATACCCGTGTATCACCGCCGGGTGAGAGGTGGTTGCCCATCCAGTCCAGGGTTGGACTTTCTCACCGGAAAACCTCAGCGTGATTAGGATACGCAGACATCCCCGCCGGGTGAGAGGTGGTTGCCTATCTAGACTTCCCTGGTCCAGTGTCTCCGACTTCAGCATTATTTTCCAGGCGAGATGCAAGAAAAAAAAAAAAAAAAAAAAAAAAAACATATTTCTGCAAATGTTAAAATAACCACCAAGGTTAGGTACATTAATAAACCACATGTCTTGTTCTTTAGCATTCTGTTTTAGGCACTCTAAATCCCAAGAAAATCACGAGAAAGTTGTTAGTGATTTGCTCGTTTCACCCTGCGAAGGAGACATTTCCTGCAGTGACAAAAATGTTTTGCACGTGCAGCCTATGTAGTACTAAATACATTTCAGTCACTTTTTTTTTTCAAATTATTTTGAGTGGTCATGTCTGTGGGGCTGCTTAACAATGCCTCAGAGATGATGACTAAGTGATGCTGACATTGGTTCCTAGAAGGTGGCCAATGCAAGAGATTGCCAGATAATTTGCAGTCACCCACTTGGTCATTCAAAGGCTGCGAGATCATTTTATTAACACAGAACTGTAGAATAAGTCAGAAAATGTGGACATCCAAAATAACAAATGTGCAACAAGATCAGTGTGTTGTCCTAATGGTACTGAGAGATAGAAGATTCACTGCCAACACAATCAGGCAATCTGTGAGCAATAAGCAACATCACTGTCAGGGACCAAATGATTTGCAACAAGATTCATGAGGCAAATTTTCACTCAAGATATTCTGCAGTACACCCCCACCTTACACAGTCCATCATGCTTCTTGTCTTGCTTGGTCTCAACTTCATCTAGCATATACCCACCAGCAGTGGTTCACGTACTCTTTACAGGTGAGTCAAGGTTCATAATGTCATTTAACAAAGGCAGAATTTGTGTGTGGAAATGGCTGAGAGAGTGCTTCAGTGTTGCCACAGCACCAGCTATAGAGGTGGCTCACAACACCCCTGCATTGTGTCAGAGGAACCTGACGGGGATTAGGTGTATAGATGACATAGTTCAGCCTCTTGTGCTCCCAGCACTTCAGGCTATTGGGCAAGGTGCTGTGCTCCAAGATGATAAAACCTGTCCCCACAAAGCTTGTGTTTTTAATGACTTCCTCCAGCAACACTTTTTCACCAGGATGGGCTGGCCAGCACTGTCATCTGATCTCAGCTCTACTGACCATCTCTGGGACATTTTGGTACAATCAGCAAGAGGTAACCATCCACCAGCTGGTGATCAGAACAAATTGTTTCAAAACCTCCAGCAGAAGTGATAGGCAGTTCCTCCAGTACACTGTCAGAAGGTTGATTTTATCCATGAGGCAATGTTGTCTGGCTTGTATCAGTGCTTGTAGTGATCACATATGTTACTGGCCATCTTTATTTCAGCTGCCAGCATATCTGAATTTCAGAAATAAGGTCGTGTCCAGATAACCAGCAACTACTCCCATACAAGTTCATTATTCTTCATGAAACTGTCACAGTCTGCTGTCCAAATAACTGAAGAACAATGTGATTAAATATAATTCATTTCGAGTTTTCATATTTTTAATATGGTGAGATTTGGTAAGTGGTCTTTTGAGTAGTATAGTAGCACACATAAATAACAAAACAAAATCCAATCCAACAATTTGAGATATCCCATGTAACAGTAGGAAGATTTCAGACCTGACAAAGAACGAATATGAGTTACTAAAATAAATTTATAGAGTTTAAAACATAAGAATTTAATCTTTCCCACTTAAAAGGGGATTAACCTCTCACGTGGTGGAAACTTTGTGGTGAAAGACTTGATTATGTTTGTTACAGTGACAGCTTATTGTTATGGTGGCACATTGCTTGTACTACAGACTCCCTATTTATGATGGCTGACAATTTATTTCCTCATAGGTACTGAAAAACCTGCTGGTATGGACCAAACTGAAGTACCTTCACAGATAAAGTGGAAACAGGACAGTGAGGTGGGTTCATTTTACTCTCTTTATAACATGTTTACTCTTGTTTTATAATAATAAGTTTATCAGTGAAACCAGTGACTTTAACTTTTCCTGTCCCTGGGTTTATGAGTTTTTATTTTCCTTCCCAACCCCCCCCCCCCCTTGTGCCAGACAGTGGAGTGTGGGAGTCTTTTTTTTCAACTGCTCTGTAGTTCTGTACAGAATGTCGGTGATGGAAGAGTTTGATAGTACGGTAGAATCTCTCTTAACCGGCACCCAATTAACTGGCAATACCAGAACAATGGCACTTTCAAAGGTCTAATTTTAAACTGGAATAAGCCTATGAGATAAGAAAAAATCCAATGGGCTTGCATTCTGGCAACACTTTCATATGTACAGTCAAGTCACATGACTCATGAACATATACTTCACACAGTACTCAATAATAAACACAATTAAAAAAAAACAAACTAAGAGATCTTGGATTTAATAACACCCTCGGAGAAGGTTAGTGATAGTGAAGAGGAGGTGCAGGCTTGGGTGGATGTGGTAATTCCATTCCCATCACTCTCTCTCTCTCTCTCTCTCTCTCTCTCTCTCCTGACAACGAAATAATTGAACATGTACTGGGAAAGGAGAAAGATGATGAGGAGGATGATAAAGATGGGAATGATGACATGCAGACCAAGAAAGTACGTGGAAGGAAGCAGCTCACAAAGGATTGCAGACTTTTGTAAGATTTGCCGAGAATGTTCATCTATGTCAACACATGATGTTATGATGCTTCACTGTATGCATAATGAGTTGTTAAAGCTCTGATGACAATCTTATGAGCAAACAGACATTCAAAGTTATGTTACATCATCACATTAATAAATTCACAACAACTTTCATGTGATAATATGAACTGTAATTTTTCAATGCTGCTTAAATTTGATTTTGTGAGATATAAAATCATGTGTTTTGTGTTTTATTTTTTTAAAATCTACACAATTTTTTAATGTTATTTATTTAGTTATGGCCAGTAGATTGAAAAACACAAACAACAAACTTTGCATACTACAATTTCTACAGATAGATCACAGAAAATGGAACAAGTAAGTTCTCAAAATATATATGGCAAAATCTCATATCCAGATTCAGTGAAGTCCCATTGTGTCCAGTTAAGAGAGATTCTGCTGTATCAGGTTCCTCTGAAGATCCTTCCTTCACTGCACTCCAGCCCAGCAGGTGGTGTTTCTTCTTCTTATCAGATGCAGTGCATGCAGTGTGTGATCAGCAGTCACTTTGTGTAAGTGCTTATTGAGGGTGGTGCATCCTGTACGCAACCTGGAGATTGTGCTTTGATATCTGTAGCATAAGTTGTTGATATGGTCTTCGGGGTTGAGCTTTGGCAGGTATGCATATAGGGATCTTCCAGTAGGGTTGCTGGCCCAGCAGGCCTTTCATTGCAGCTTACAGTTGTTGTGTGTGTTTAACTGTTCTCACATTGATAGGGATGTGAGGCTGTGGCATAATGGCCTGATCTGTGGCAGTGTGCCAGCACATTCATTACCTCTGATATGTGCCCTGATATCCACTGTAGAGTGATCATGATGTCATAGGAGGCATGTAGGCTTATTGAACTGATTATGTTAGTTGTGTTCAGCCATTAGCATCCTGTTGTCAAGGACTTGGAGATCTGACTGGAAATATGAGAAGGTACCAAGTAAATTTTTGTTTTTGTATTTGATAGTGATGGCTGTCCGAGAGGCCTACAGGAGTGCTGTTAGGGAGGCAAAGTTCCGCAAGGAACATGCAAATGAATGAATGAATGAATGGTGATGGCCATCAGGGCTGCTAATATAGCTAGAATCTCAGCATCATAATTGGACTGTGAGATACACAAGAAGCAGAAATGTGGCTTGTTGTCTTGTATGAAAAAATTAAGAGTATCCCTTATCAAGCATTGTCTGCTTCCTTGACAGTGAAAGCAACAAAAGGATTGGAGTTAAATAGCAGCAAGAAATAATCTTAAACTACTGAAGTCAAACTTGATACAGATGGAAAGATGCTGACATAACTGTGTGAATTCTGATACAGTAAAACAACAGATGGCAATAGATAGCAGAAATCAATCAATAATAAGTCTTCTTCTTCTTCAGCTTTCCGAGCCATTAAGGCTCATTACTGCAGATTAAGTTCACTTCCATTCCTCTCTATTCCTAATCTTCTCTCCCCAGTTGGTGACACCAATTTCTTTTATATCCTCTTCAGTGTTGTCTTTCCATCTCTGTCTTGGCCTACCCCTTGGTCTTGTTTCCCTCATCTCATATGCATACATCATTTTTGTTTTGTCTGTTCTCTGCCATTCTTTCTACATGCCACAGCCAGCGTAGTCTGTTCATTTCAATGATAAATAAAGCAAAATAATCTTTTCATAAGATAGAGAAACTGATGATAATAAAACTTTTTAAAAACTAATAAAAATTTGATACATTAGACCAAATTGTTGCTCATAACTTGTGAGAAATGTCGTCTAAACAGTATTTACATGCACAAAAACTGATGTATGAGGTTCTATATGAGAACAATTAGGGAAGTCTCTCAGGGGGCTCTTGTCATTGCTGCCCAAGACAGAAGCAGTTCATTGGAATATCCAAATCAACAAGAAGCCTCAGCTAGTAAAGCTGAAGTTTACAGAAGCTGCAGTTGTTAGCTTTACAGCTCTTGCATCATACAGATCTTTTATGTCTGTGTTTCATTTTGTTCTGACAAATGACATTACATGTATGTTCAATAATTGCTTGTTGAATTATTATTTGACAGTATTGCATATTGTCTTTTTATAATTGTTCTGGTCTTATATCTGTTCAGTTTTTAAAACAGTTGTGCTAAACCAATTCTCTGTGATGATATGAAAATCCTGTTTTTTTGTTATATGATTTTACATACTTTTTTTGTGTTGTATAATTTTACATTTTTGTTTATCTGTATGACTGTATGATTATGCATGTATAATCAATGAGTAATAAAAATAAGTTGAACAAATTTAAGTTAAATTGAGAGTATGTGTTATCCTTATTGTATCTGGGGGTCAGTCAGTCATTTGCATGTCCTTTGTGGAACTTTGCCTCCCTGACAGCTTTCCTGTAGGCCTCTCGGTTGTAAGCAAGATGCCCTGTGCTGCTTATGCATCCATTTGCAGATTATCAATGATGTCTTGCAGCCATCTTTGCCTTGGTCTTCCTCTCTTTCTTTTTCCTATCGTGTATTTGGGGTAAAGTTCCATTTTTAAAATTTTTCGAGTACCCTTGCTATCTGCTCAGGCGATACATGATGGCTAACTTTCAGGTATTCCCTGACAAAGAGTTGACATGCAGGTTTCAGGTACTATCCTGCCAAGAGCTGGTGGTAAAATGCATGTTGAACTTTCAGATCCTCGTAAATTCTGACTGTGCCAAGGAACCCCAGTGTTGCAGCTGCCTGCTCATGGAGCTTTACTTGCAGCTCTCATAACTGTCCACTCTTTTTCTGTGAGTGGACTGACATTAAGTATTTGCAAATAAGTTTATTCATCCTGGGTGTAAATAATTATTTTTGAAAATCATTTGGATACAATCTCAATTCTTCCAGTAGATCAGATTGTTAAACTGCTTGCGGTCAAGTCCAATAAAAATATTTCCTTTGCTGCAACTTGCAGGATGTGAATTTTTTTTTTTTCCTGGAACAGATAAAGGTGAACATGACACTTCCATTCCTGGCTGATTTAATAAAACAGAAGAGCAAGCCAGATTATGATGTGAGTTTTGTTGTTTGGTTTATTTTTTAGTCACTGTTTGGGAAAAATGTGTAATGTAACAGCCTGTTACTAGTATTGTTCCGACGTAATTAAGAGGCTGGTAGACTGTGTTGCCCTTGTTAAATGATACTCCTGCACACAATTCTGTGTTGTCTGAAGTAGGAGAATGTGTCATGGCACAAACTGTGAAGTGAGCTGAAAACTCTATACCTTGTTTAAACAGTTGTTTAGGGTTAAACATCTTGGCAAGGTATGTAGATCTGTATAAATATGTTATCATGGAATCTTTAGATTTTTGGAATGTTTAGAACTTATGTTCCCAGGTATTTTTTTTTGTAAGTTAGAAAGCAAACTTGGCCTTTAGTAGCTTTATTTTCACATTGTACATAAAAGTTTCATTTCCATTTAAAAAGTTTGTACTGTGCTGATATGGAGCATTCATGGGCTGAAATGTATAGATTTTTTCTGTGCTGTCTTATTGATAATTAGAAAATTAAACGGTAACAACATAAAATTTCCTCCATATGTTGGCAACAAATGTATATATTCACTTCATTTTCATTACAGCATGTTGTTAACAGATTGTTAAATTTTCAGACTGCAGACAGAAGCAATGCAGAATCTCAGAAACAAATTATTGACTCTACAAAAATGTTAGAAAATGAGGAAGAACAGTCATGTACACATGGTAAGATCATCAAATATAAAATGTGCAAAAAAAAATTTGATTCAAATTAGTATATGTAGAGTAATGATTAATCAGAAGGATATGGTTGAGTAGGTCACCGATTGATGACTTTGTGACCTAATGACAAAGATGACACTTTGGTGAAAGACTTAAGTACAAGTACAATGATTAAAACAGAAGAAATCTTGTGAAAAAAAATGTCCCCAAGCAGTTGCTACAGACACAAAACTTTGAGAAAGAGCTGCAGTTTGGGCAGAGACAACGGGGGCTTCTACAAGGACTTTCAGTTAGTGCAGATGTTGGATTTATTTGGTTTAAATATCAGGTTCATGTCAAAAATCACTGATGCGTGGTTAAACTCAGAGGAGAATAGTGACAGAAATTTATGTGAGAGAGAGATAATAGAATCGTGGCTAATGGGAGGTTTCATCTTGCACTTTGCAATAACTGTTTGACTGTCTCAAAAATGAATATTTAGGCTAGTGAAGAAATACATCTCTCTGTCTCACCCCTCCCCCAACCCTTTTTCTTTTTTCTGCTGCACAAGATGAGTCATTGACAGAAAAATAGTGAAAAATGAAACAACACATGCAGCTTTCATACTTTAATTTCAGCAAGTGAGGGTGGCTTATTTGCTGTCAGTCAGAAACTGCATACACTTAGTACAGGATATTAGTATCAATTTTAGCCACAATAACTGTCAGTTAAAAAAAAAAAACAAGACACACCTCCGCTCCCTACATGTAGTATTCATACTACTTACTACCTGCTGTTACAAATAAGGTATGCAGCACAGCCGCTTTGCTTTCAAGGGTAAAAACTTTGAATAAAATGGCTTCTGTAGTTATCTTTTGAACATCTTAAAGGGTTGGGCATTGCACCATCTTGTGAGGAAATGAGAGTCAGCATTATGTTACTGGTCATGTCTTATGGTAAGATTGGGTGGGTTGGTTTGATAAAATATTCCAGAATGTGGATGGAGAAAAAATATATGGACGTTGTCTAAAATACAGACACATTTATCATTGCTAGTTACTATAGTCCACATATCATTCATTATTTATGGTTCCCTGTTGTTATTTTTTTATTTAATGTGTATGTATCCAGTACTTCAGTTTTCATTCTTCACTATCTGTTATATGAGTACAAATTCAACAGTATAATATCACAAGAGTATAGAACATTTTAGCCTTAGTTTCCAAACCTCAACACTTGTAAAAAAAACCTTGCAATGTTCCCAGAAATTTTTCCCTGTATCTGCACCTCACTCATGTTTCCATTGTTCCTTGTATGGACACATACAGCTCAGTGTACTTGAAACCACTTACTGTCTGTCACTTCTCTCTTCCCAAGAAACTTTCAGCTGATGCAGTTGTTTTGTTCAACAGCATCCATTACCTTACTTTTTTTCCCTGCATCTACATATATAACTCCAAAGAGGTATTAGAGGACAATGTTCTCCATGCTTGAGGATTTGGATTATGCAGATGATAAAGCATCCATAGTATATACTTACCACCACATACAGGAGGAAAAAAGCACTCTAGGTACAAATGGCAGACTCGTGGAGCTAAACATCAATATAAAGAAGTCAGAAATAATAAAGTAAACATAGACAACCAAAGCCTAACAGAAGCAGATACTTCAGCAGCATACTAAACTGGATGAAGGAACAAATAAAGAGTAGAATAAATAAAGTGAGAGCAGCTTTCATTAATCTTGGAAATATCGAGAAGTCCTCCCAGTACAGTACTAGAACCAAACTATAGCTGTACTAAGCTTGTGTGTTATTCGTACTGTTCTATGGAGCAGAGTGCTGGAGAACAACTGAAAAGGGGATGGGCAAACTATCCTTGTTCTACATAACCTGCGTGAGAAAGATTTTGCATGTAAATATTTACTGGCCATAGAAAACAAACAGTAGAGACCTACATGCCCAGTGTGAACTGGAAGATATGCCATCATAGCAAAAAATGCTGGAATTGAATCTGTCATGTACTCCAAAGAGAGCCCAGCAGTATTGCTAAAACAGCTATGTGACAGACACCCAAGGGAAAAAGAAAGAGAAGCAGACCAAAGGCTACCTGTCGGAGAACTATAGCAGCAGAAATGAGTAGCATGCAGCACAACTGGGGCACAATACACAGGCTGGTCACAGAACATGAGAGATACAGAGAATTTGTTGCTGCATTGGAAGATGTCACAGGGCATACTGGACGGTGATTGCTTAGCCAATCACTAACCAAGGACGTGGATGGATGGATGGACACATACCACATATGAGTGTAAATTGGAATAAATTGAGTTATCATAAATGAGAAATAGATTTGCACTTTCTTAATCATTAATAGTGATGCACCGCCCACAAATTTGGCAATTGGGGCATATACACCACTTGCCATATATAATGGCATTGCATCCAGCATTTCTAGGTAAACTGGAATCACTTTTTGTAAAGTTTTATTAAATAAATAAGTTTGAATTTATTGTAAAATTTCTGTTAGTAAATACGGTACCAGTTGTATATTTCTACTTTTAACACATATTCTTGTTTCATGCATTTACAGTGTGTATTTGTCATGGAAGTACATACATGAAAGACAAGCAGCCAAATTAGACATGTTGAATGTAAAGACAGATCAAGGAAAAGATCTGGCAAAAGCAGCATACAAAGAAATAGACAAGAAAGTATGTTGCTTCAGCTAGAAGGGATAAAAGAGAATACACAGACAATATGGCAAAAGAGGCAGAGAAAGCAGCAAAAACAGGAGACAGCAAAACTTTATATAACATACAAAAGAGGTTAACAGGTACTATTACATCTAAAGAAAGACCAATCCTTAGCAGAACTGGAACCCTATTAACATCAAGTAAAGACCAAAAGCAAAGATGGGCTGAACACTTCCAAGAAATACTTAATCAACCACACACAAAAAAGTGATAAACCTTGAAACCGACTTACCAGCCCAACAACTAAATGTCAACCTAGATGAAATTACATTGCGTGAAATTGAAACAGCAGTGAATTATATGGCTAACAACAAAGCTGCAGGTGAAAATGAAGTAACACCCGAAATGTTAAAAGCTATCAATAGTGACAACATGAGACAACTACAGAGAATGTTTAATAAGATTTGGAAAATCACTTCTAAATGGAAAAAAAGGAATCATTGTTAAAATACCACAATAAGGCAACTGTAATAATTGGAGAGGAGTAACCTTACTATCAGCTGTGTCAAAAGTATTTTGTAAGGTTATTTTGAATAGATAGTGGATGCTGCAATGAGAGGAACAAGCAGGATTTCGAAAAAGGAGATGCTGTCTCGACCAGATCTTTACTCTAAGAATAATACTTGAAGAACATATTGAAAAGCAGAAACCATTAATACTGAACTTCATAGACTTTAAAAAGGCATTTGATAGCATACACAGAGATTCACTGTGGAGAATTTTAAGTCTATATGGAATACCATCTGAAATTGTCAACATCATTAAGGACTTTTACAATGGATATGTTTGTGCAGTCAAAACAGAAGAAGGGATGAGTGAATGGTTCCAGATTGAAACAGGCATGAAACACGGATGTATACTGTCTCCTTTGCTTTTTGGAATTTAGTAGACTTCATAATTAAAAAATGCTGCACAGGTATTGACTGAGTACATGGGACTCAACTAGAAGATCTTGATTGTGCTGATGACATAACTCTTATTAGTAACAATGTGAATTCCTTGCAAGAAAAAACAGATATCCTGTCTTTACTGACTAACTTCTTCTTCTTCATTCGCAGTTTACTGACTAGCAAAATAAGACTTGAAATTAACAAGGAAAAAAACAAAAATAATGAAACTGCCCAAAATGGAAAAATACACATAGAAGGGACAGATATTGAAGAAGTCAATCAATTTGTATACCTTGGCAGCTACATAGACCAGGATGGTGACATCAGAAAGAAAGTTAGAATTAGAATTGCAAAAGCAGCATTAATCTTCAAGAATCTTGAGAACATATGGCATTCAAAAGTTATAAGCACAAAAACCAAGTTAAGATTATTCAATTCAAATGTAATATCCACCCTCATTTATGCATGTGAAAGCTGGAAAACAACTAAAGAAATAGACAAGAAATTAGACTCTTTTGAAAACAAATGCTTAAGGAAAATACTTGGCATCAAGTGGAATGAATTCAAGAACAATGCAGAGATAAGACAGATGAGCGAACAACAACCAGTCTCATGGAGGAAAAGGAGATTGACATATGTTGGTCACGTGATGAGAATCCCAAAACAAGCTATAAAATGGAACATAGCAGGCCAAAGAAAAAGAGGCAGACAACGTGAAACTTTAAAGAGGACATTAATAGGCATAAAATCGCTTGATGAGGTTGAAAAGCTCGCCGAAAATGGGAAAAATTGGCGAACTACCTTGCAAGCCCTATGTTACATTTAACGGCACGTAAAGGTTATATAGATTTGTCATGTAAAAACTGAATATTTATATATTACAGAATATTTAAAATTTGGTCTTCAGAATGTATCTAGTAAATTGTAGTATTTCGTACTTGTCCATTTTGAAGCATTTTGACTGTCCTTTAAACAACTCCTTAACTTTTGGCAGACAGAATTTATATTAATTTACATACCTTCATATGTCATGCTATTTCACAAATACTTGAACTAAAGCCTTTTTTTTTCAGGGACATATTCTTGTCTTCTCTGCAATATTTTCTTCCAAAACCATGAAGCCTTAGATGTTCATATGAAGGTAGTGCACAATTCTGACTGCTGGGAGCATGATGGACATCAAGATATTCAGAATTTGCTGCCTGAGGACAAGAGACTTACCATGAACAGCATATTCAGAAAGTGTGGTTATGTGAGTACTGCACAAAGAGTGAGTGAAGATTACAAAGATTTCAGTGATGAGGATGAAGAAGAAACTATAAATCTCACAGACAATCAAGGCAGAAGAACAGATATATTTAGAGAAGTGAGTGAATGTCAAGAGAGCATTCAAAATGAGGATGGTATAAACATTTCTTATAAAGTATTACCTGAGTTTGGAAAAAATGCTGGCATTAGTGAAAATGATACAGTTAGTACAATGTACAGTGCTGCCAACTTCCAGACATGCAGAAGAATGCCATTGGAACAGAAATCATATGGATGTGATGTCTGCAGTATTGGTTTTTCTCAGAGCAGTAATTTACAGCAGTGTAATAGTATGAATACAGAAGAGAAACCTTACAATTGTGATATATTTTTTATTCAGAGAAATCAGTTAAGGTGTTATGAAACAATAGATACAGGAGATAAACCTTACAAGTGTGGTGTTTGCGATATATCATTTACTTGCAGAGGTGACCTACAGGTACATAAAAGAATACATGCAGGAGATAAACCTTACAAGTGTGATGTTTGCAATGTATGTTTTACACAAAGAAGTCACCTACATACACACATAAAAATACATACAGGAGATAAACCTTACAAATGTGATGTTTGTAATGCATGTTATACACAGAAAGGTAACCTAAACAGTCACAAAAGAATACATACAGGAGATAAACCTTACAAATGTGATGTTTGCAATGTATGTTTTACTCAAAAAAGTCACCTACAGGCACACAAAAAAATACACACAGGAGAGAAACCTTACAAATGTGATGTTTGTGATGTATGTTTTGCACGGCGAGATAACCTGCAAGAACACAAAAGAACACATACAGGAGAGAAACCTTACAAATGTGATGTTTGTGATGTATCATTTACTCGCAAAAGCAACCTACAAACACACAAAAGAATACATACAGGAGAGAAATCTTACAAGTGTGATGTTTGTCATGTATATTTTGCACGGCGAGATTACCTGAAAGCACACGAAAGAATACATACAGGAGAGAAATCCTACAACTGTGATGTTTGTCATGTATGTTTTGCTCAGCGACATAACCTGCAAGAACATAAAAGAACACATAAAGGCGAGAAACCTTACAAATGTGATGTTTGTAATGTATGTTTTGCACGGCGAGATAACTTGCAAGAACACAAAAGAACACATACAGGAGAGAAACCTTACAAATGTGATGTTTGTGGTGTATCATTTACTCGCAAAAGCAACCTACAAACACACAAAAGAATACATACAGGAGAGAAATCTTACAAGTGTGATGTTTGTCAAATATGTTTTGCACGGCGAGATTACCTGAAAGCACATGAAAGAATACATACAGGAGAGAAATCCTACAAGTGTGATTTTTGTCTAAAATGTTTTTATCGGAGAAATCACCTGCAGTGCCACAGAAGAATGCATACAGGTGAGAAACTTTTCAAATGTGATGTTTGCAGTATGTCATTTACTTTTGCAAGTAATCTGTATGCACACAAAAGAACACACGCAGGAGGGAAACCTTACATGTGCAATGTTTGCCATGTATATTTTGCACAGAAACGTTACTTACAAGAACATAAAAGAATGCATACAGGAGTTAAACTTTATAAATGTGACATTTGTGATGAATCATTTACTTGCAAAACTACTCTGAATACACACAGAAGATTTCATACTGGAGGTAAACCTTATAAGTGTGATACTTGCGGTATGTGTTTTACACAGAAGCATCACCTACAGTTTCACAAAAGACTACACACAGGTGAGAAACTTTTCAAGTGTGACATTTGTTGTAAATGTTTTACTTGGAGAGGTCAACTGCAGTGTTACAAAAGAACACATACAGGTGAGAAACTTTTCAGGTGTGATGGTTGTAACATTTACTTACAGAAGTAGCCTATATATACACACTCAGAAGAATACATACAGGAAAGAAACCTTACAAGTGTAATATTTGTGAAGTTTTATCTTGAAAAGTAATTACAGCATCACTTCTTCTTCGTTCGCTTCTACCACCAAAACCGCACTGTGATCCTACTGAATTTACGCTTGTGGTCCTCATTAGGTCCGAGATCCACGAGAGGACCACAAGGGGTTCAGAGTATCACAGGGCTTTAGCCTATATTCTTGGTGGGTCTCTGAAGCGGGATTGCGTGACACCGTGGTTTTCATTGCACCAGTTTAGTCTAGGGTTGGACTTTCTCACCGGAAGACCTCAGCGTGTTTAGGATATCAGTGCATCCCCGCTGGGTGAGAGGCGGTAGCCCACCCAGGCCAGAGTTGGACCTTCTCACTGGAAAACCTCGACGTGTTTTGAGATACCCGTGTATCACCGCCGGGTGAGAGGTGGTTGCCCATCCAGTCCAGAGTTGGACTTTCTCACCGGAAAACCTCAGCGTGATTAGGATACACAAACATCCCCGCCGGGTGAGAGGTGGTTGCCTATCTAGACTTCCCTGGTCCAGTGTCTCCGACTTCAGCATTTTGCGGTCGTGGCCGCTACCCGTCCTAGTTGTGACCAGGATGGAGCTTGTGTCCAGGAGGACGAATCCTCGCCACTAGTGACTTCTACCCCTGGGTTGAGCCGGTTTAGGCATTATCCCAGTATGGGCGTGTTTGGGACGAGACCGACCTCTAGAGCAGAGGTACTGTGACATGCATAGCCTTCAAGATTCACCCCTGGTATGAGCCGGTTTAGGCACAATTCACCAGTATGGGTGTATATCAGGCGTTACCGACCTCTAGAGCGGAGGTGGCATGACATGTCTAGCCATCAAGTTCCACCCCTGGTGTGTGCCGGTTTAGGCATATTTCACCAGTGTAGGTGTATTTCGGACGTGGCCGGCCTCTAGAACAGAGGTGCCGTGGTATAGCTCTTGTAGCGATACTACTGGACATATCAGTTAAACTTCACTTTCCACCACCTTTTCCCATTGGCGCCGCACAGCAACCTTTATTTCTTTTCCGCATTTCTTCCTTGACAGGGAGGAGCTTCACTCCATGCGCAGCATTTGAAGAGTCTCGCCAGCAGTGTCTTAACCTCTGGGACAAGCCGGTTCATGCATTTCACCCGATATGACTGCACTCAGGACGTGGCCGACCTCCATTACAGCATCACAAACTAACACATACTTTACATGAAACCTTACATATTTTACTCAGAAATCTCACTTACAATCTTACAAAAGAATACATACGGGAGACATACAAGTGTGATGCTTGTGATGTACTATTTACATGCAGAAATAGCCTACAACATGACAAAAGAATACATACAGGGGAGATACCTTACACATGTGAAGTTTGTGGTGCAGGATTTTTTTAAGAATTATGTTCTACAACAATACAAAATAAAAATTCAGTAAGAAAGTTAACTTTACATGAACTTACAAATGCAATGATTTTGGTTCCAGTGTTTTCAGAATAATAATTTTCAGTATAAATGAATTACACATGTACTAGTAAAATCATATATGATTACATTGAATGTGGCATTGGAATTGACAAATATACATACAGGAGAGCAGAATACAGGAACAACTTTTGTATTTTTCTTTGTTTTAATAAATACATCCAACAAGAGTGTGAAGGAAGACTTACTGGAGAGTTAGTTATTTATAGATGTTATGATTGTTGTTTAAGGTATATTGACAGATGTGATATGATACATTTATAAAACAAAACCATTTGAGTGAGTTTTTCATTCATTCTTTCATTTGCATGTCCTTTGCAGAACTTTGCCTCCCTGTAGGCCTCTCGGTTGTGAGCAAGATGGCCTCCTGCTTATGCATCCATCATCAACAATGTCTTGCAGCTGTCTTCGTCTTGGTTTTCCTCTCTTTCTTTTTCCCATTATGTACCCTTCCAAAATGGTCATCTCTAGATTATCCTGACGTTTAATGTGTCCAGAATATTTAAGTTTTCTCTCTTTAATCCTAACCACCCTTCTTCAATATTAAGTTCTTGTAGTATGGATATATTTCTTCTTTTTTGTGTCCATGATATTTGAAGAACTCTTTTGTAGCATTTACATTCAAAGACATCATTCTCAGCTGTTTTGTTAAGTGTCCAGGTCTCACAAGCATACGTTGCGATGGGAAAGATGCATGCCTGTAAAAATCTTATTTTTGTAGTTTTGTCTGTTTCTCTCCACAGATTCTTTAGTTGTTTTACTTTCTGAAAAGCGATAGATGTCCTCCTTTTAATTTTCCTCATTATATCTCCATTATTAGTTAGTAGTGATCCAAGATATTCAAAACCACTTCTTCCAATTTTTCCTCATTGATAGATATTTCAGCTGCCTTGTTTGTTTTGTCAGTTGTCATCAATTTAGTTTTATTCGCATTAAGATAGAGGTTTTGCTCTTCGTTGCTCTTATGGACTGACATAATTAGTTTTTCCATTCCTTTTTGTGTTGTGGACAGTAATACTGTGTCATCAGAATATCTGATCCCTGGTATTTCATAACCTCCAGTTGTTATGGCATCATAATATTCTTTGTCTACATCTTCTCTAACATTCCTCATTATATTTTAAGTATACAAGTAAGGTGACAATATGCACCCCTGACGGACCCCTCGTTTTATGTCAAACCAAGTTGTTGTTTCACCATTTATTCTTACTGCTGCCTGTTGGTCTAGATACAGCAGTGATGTTAATTGTATCAGATGTGTTGGGAATCCCATTTTTTTCCATTATTTCCCAAAGTTTCTGGTGTTGTACACAATCAAATGCCTTTGAGTATTCTATAAAGGATAAATATAGATTCACATTAATATTTCTTCATTTCTCTATTATTAATCTTATATTGAATATATGATCTCTTGATCTTCTTCCTTGCCTGAAACCAGCTTGGCCCATATTGACTTCTTCTATTTTCTTGCGAAGTCAACCCAGTATGATTTTTAACAGAATTTTACTGGCAGGACTAATCAGGTCAACAGTTCTGTAGTTTGTGCATAATTTCAGGTTACCCTTTTTTGGCAGTGGTATGAATACAGTTCTTTTCCATTCTTTTGGCCAAATACTTGAATGCCATATCTTTTTACATAGTGCATGATAGATTGTTGCACACTCCTTTCCTCCTGCTTTATAATAAATTCAGCTGTTATCTCATCACATCCTGGTGATTTACCATTTTTAAGATTCTTTATTGCCCATAAAACTTCTTCTATTGTTAGTTCGGGTTCTTTCTCCTCCAATAATAATTCACACTGTTGATTTCTGCTTTCACATTTGGTTGTTTCATACATTCCTCTGCAATATTCCTTCCATCTTTCTAGAATTTCCTCTGTCTATGTCAAGGTATTCCCTATCTCGTCACAAATTACATTTAGCTTAGGTGTGACATTTCTCGTCAATGTCTTCATTTCTTTAAATATTTCACTATCTCTTCCACACTTCTGATGTCCTTCTATTCTTTCACAAAAAGCTTGTATATATTGTTTTTTGCCTTTTCTTATGTTTCTTCTTACTTCTTTTGTTAAAGATTTATGTTCCTCTTTGTTGTTGTTTGTCACTTTTCATTGCATCTTCATTTCTCTAAGTTGTATTATCAGTTCTGGTGTGGCTGCTGTAATCCATCCATTCTTTTGTGTTTTCTTTACCAGAACCATGTCTTTAGCTGTTGTTATTAAGATATCTCTGGCCTGCTTAGCCAATTCATCTGGTGTCATCTCCTGTACAGCCATCAGGATTTCTTTTCACTTCTATATCATATTGTTCTGATATTTTTGTAAGATCAAAGCGGAGTGGTCTTTTTTTCTTTATTTTTATTATCATAATATTAACATAATTCAAGAGATGCCTTACAAAGTACAAATACAACAGATGAAACTTTGTCTTGGAACGTTAAATAAATATGACTAGATTTACCTGTCATAAATGACTCCATATGTTACTGTTAGTGTTTTGCCTGTCATGAATATAACTCATTTCACTGTCAGTGTGTCTGTCTGTCATGAATGACTCTATGTTACTGTCAGTGTCTTAAGGCAACCGATCACCTCAACAGCATTGAAGCTGTCCATTGACCCAATCTTGCATCTGCCCCAAACTCCATCAGAAGTGTCAACAGCATTGTACAATCCACTCTGTTTTATACATCCTCAAGATCAAGTGCCACAATTATGGTTTCATCTTTTCTCTGAAATCCTTCATATACATCATATGCCAGGATCACAGCATTTTTGGTTGTGTCCCTTCCTGGACGATAACTTCCTTGTTTATTTGATAGTAGCCTGCTGGTCTCTAGAGAGCTGATAGTCCCAAGCTATAATCCTCTCAGCTGCCTTGCCATATATATTTTGAATTGTAATAATTCGATATCCACTCAGTTTTGTATTGTCTTTTACTATTTTTGGCAAAGGAGTCGAGTAACTGTACAGCCACTCATCAGCTATTACACCAGTCTTCAAGCTGTGGTTGTAGTCTTCTGTCGTCTACAATACAACATTGTCATCAACTTCTTTGAGATGTCCATACCAGATGTCATCATTGTTTCGCTGTAACAGATCCCATACTTTCTGTGCGATAGTACATCGCTTCTCGGCCTTTTGGCTATTTTAATCAACAAACCCTCACCACACACGTGGTAAAATTATCTAGCAAGCCCATGCGGGCAAGAAAAAAAAAAAGATGTCATCAGGACTGGGTATGCCATTTTTGGCATTCTTAATTGTCTGTCTTACCTCCTCCACCTCTATTGAGCTTTCCAGAATTTGTACAAAATTCGATGTTACGTTTCTCGTCCTTAGATGCTCTTCATTGTTACCCTGATCTGATTGTTTGATGTTGCCTTAAGATACAGAACATGGATCTTAGGGGCCAGATCCATTGCTACGGGGCTGGCTCAAGGGTCCCACTTGTCTCTTGCACCGCTCAATGTATACTGTTCAAAAAAAAAACGCAACAAATATGATGTTGCGATTTAAACTGAAATTTGCTGATCAGACAAGGGCAAATTGCTTGAAACGTTCACTTGGACATGAACTTCACATACTGACCTGAATTGTACTCAGCAGATGATTCACGAGCACAGAAAAGCGATACTAGTCAAAACAACAATTTTGACAATAACTCATGACAGTTTTGTGAGAATCCCATGAAACTTACTGAACACAAAACTCACTGACCATGTTATTGATTGACACTCCTCGAATCAATTCATTTGAAAATTCAGTGCGCAGTTATGGCTCATCTCACTAAAGAACAACTCATCATCATTGGACGTTTACAGACCGGATAGTCACAAAATGTAGTGGTGAGACAATTTAATGTGGTTAGAAGCACCATTAGTTGCCTTTGGAGACGATTTCAAGAAACTGGCTCAGTTGCAGACCGGCTGCACAGTGGGAGACCCATAGTCACAACTCCTGCCAAAGACCACTTCACACGGCTGCATCACTTCATGAATCAATTTGCATCTACATCCTCAACAGTCCAGTCAATGACAGCAGCTCGTCGAATTTCAGATCACACGGTCAGGAACCGGCTGCACGACGGTGGTCTTTGAACTAGAAAACCCCTACAGAGATCCTGTTCATACAGGACGGCATCAGCAGAACAAGAATGCCTTGTCAAAACTGGCTTACAACACGGGAGTCACTTTGCACTGGATTCACTCCCAATGTGTGGGATACCAGGCAATGAGAAAGCTGACCGTCTGGCCAAAGAGGGCATTGAAATTGAGCAACCAGACATACTGATCACCTATAATCAGAAGAAAAGCATGATAAAAATCTACAGGAAGCCGCAAACACCACTACATCCTAACCCTAACGTAACGCTAACCTTAACCTAACCCTAACCTTAATCTAACCCTAACATAACCTAACCTAACTAAAATTAACTCCAACCCAAAAATGAACACCAACCTTAACCCTAAAATTAACACTAACCCTAAGCCTAACATTAACCCTCAACTTAACCCTAAACCTAACACTAACCCTAAACTTAACACTAACCCTAAAACAAACCCTAAACCTAACACTACAAGTAGCCATAACCCTAAAAGTAACCATAACCCTGAAATTAACCCTAACCCTAAAATTAACCATAACCCTAAATTTACATTAACAAGAACCCTAAAATTAACCCTAACCCTATCTCTAAAATTAATCCTAACCCTAAAACTAACCCTAACCGAAACCTAATCTAACATTAACCCAAATATAACACTAACCATAACCTTAAACCTTACCCTAATCTAACACTAACCTTAATCCTAACCAAACTTTAACCAGACCCTAACATAACGTAACCCTAACTTAACACTAACCTACTCCTAATCCTAACTTGACCCTAAGCCTAACGCTAACTCTAAACCTAACCCTAAAATTAACCCTGTCCCTAACCCAAAAATTAACCATAACCCTAACCCTAGAATTAAACCTAACCCTAACCCAAAAACTAACCCTAAAATTACCCCTAACCCTAAAATTAACCCTAAAATTACCCCTAAAACTAACCATAACCATAAACCTAACTCTAAGCGAACTCTAACCCTAACATAACCCTAACCCTAACCTAACTCTAAACATAACCTAACCCTAACCTAACCCTAATTCTATCCTAACCCTAACTTTGCCATGAGAGACCAGTGCACTAACCACTTCGCTACTCAGGCACCTGGTAGCAATAGGTTACATAAAAAAAAACTATCCTCAAAAGTACTGGACATACATATACACAGATGGATCAGCTACAAATGCTACAGAAAACAGAGGTGGAGGCATATCTATAAAATGAAAACAAAAAACAAGTAATATATATGGCTATATCAACAGGTCATCATCATCATCATCATCAGGTGCCGTGCCGACTGGCGTTGGCTATCATGCTTCTCCAGAGTACCCGATCCTTCATGCAGGCCATCAGTTCAGTTGGTGATCTCCTCTTACACCATCCCGTCAGACTGTCCAGTATCGTTTCTCTTGGTCTTCCTCTTGATCTTCTTCCTTCTATTTTTCCTGTTGTTATAATATTTTCAATGCCCCCTCTTCTCATTGCATGTCCTATGAAAGTACATTGTCTCTCTCTTATCTTTTTGACAAGGTTTTTTTTTTGTCTCTCCAGCTCTTCTCATACATTCTTCATTAGTTATTTTTGATGACCAGGGGATTCGCAACATTCTTCTAATAAACTACATTAGGTCTTTGCTTGGCCTATTATCAACAGGTGCCTACTCCAATAACTACACAGCAGAGGCGGAAGCAATAAAAACAATGAAAATAAAAGAGCACAGAAACAAACTGAGAAACACTGTCTTTTTTTCACAGACTCACAGTCCGTAATACGAGCAATGAAAAAGACCTGGACGACCTGACAGAAGCCCTATTACTAGCAAGCATAGTATTCATTAAAGCAGTCATATTGCAGATATCCTCTCATTTCCAAGGAAATGAAGAAACAGACAGACTGCAAAAGAGGGAAGAAGAATGCAACAGATTGATAGAATGACAACATATGAACAAACAGAACACAAACTAAAAGCCGTGTATAAGGACAAATAGACAAAACACCATCCCACGGCAAAAATGGATGATGGTTACTACAAACTCTCAAGAAATGACCAAGCGATAATCATCTGACTGAAAACAGGACGTTCCAGGCTGAGACACCATATATACCAGAAGCTAAAAATTGGCACAACAGACCTACGTGCCTGTAGCAAAGAACGACAGACACCACATCACATTCTCCAGAGCTGCCAGCTACACAACACAATTAGGCAGCGGACCTGACCAGACCCCCAGACAAGAGAAGCTCTGTCGTGATGCTTTGATGCTGAAAACCTGAGACAAACTGCACATTTGTGAGAGAGATTGGTGCCAATGTCTAAGTGAATGACGAGGAAGAAGAAGAAGATATGCACCACCACTCTCATGCTCGAAGTGGTGGTTGGATAGGCTCCTGATTTACTCGCAACCAGTCTCTGTTGCAGTAGATGGCATAGTCCCATCCTCGTTTTAGGCCTCATCCCATGGACCCATCTGTGAAGATCACAGGGTCATGTGGTTTAGAGTGATGCTGAATCCATTTCTGCAACTGGGCTTCTGCTTTACCCTGGGCCCCAGGCTCAGCATTCAAGGCTCCATTCATCTCATATAAATTTATACTCGGGTCTCTGTATCCTTAGAATATCACTTTCGCTGGAGCTGAAGTTATAGTCCACCAGAACACTGACAAACTCATGAGTTCACCAGACTTGCATTTTCAGTTTCACAGTTAACTTCATCCAAATAAGGTAGCTTGTACTCTTCTGAAAGAAGTGTTTTCTATGTCCTTCTTCTGTCTCCCTGGAACTTCGAGCTGTTCTTCGCCGCTGATGCAATGAATGTTGAGGCACAGTACTAAGGCATGCTAGTTGGGTTTTTTTTTTCAGTCCTTGAAAGGAGCTGAAAAAAAAACAAAACAGGTGTACCATGTTTCTTTAGCAGATTCCGTCACCATGGGAACTTAAGCAATCCCGAAGCCATCAGTCAGACTAGGCCTGTAACAGAGGGTACCGACAGAGAGCTGTGACTGCGTCTTGGTCGACTACTGTTCACCAACCCTGGCCCAAACATGCCAGCTATGGATCACTAACTGCCAAATCAGACAGAGCCTTACTTTGGCCACTTTATACTCGTAACATAAATATTAGGCATGAAACCCGTAGTTGTTTACCAAATTTTATTATCCGAGCCATCTGGACGGCTTTTGTTTACGTCACAGGAGCAAGGTGGGGCCATCTAGGGCTTGTCGTCATGTTGTTTGCCAAATGGTACCCTTTGTCATCGCCTCTTTTTCTCATTTCTCAGCCAAACGATCTGATGTCCTCTGTTATACAGTCTTATATTTTGCCACCTTCTTTCCTGCTTAGCTTCCTCGTTCTTTATTTTTTTTTTTTTTTATAAAACCATACACCTCTGTCTACCTTTAGCAACTGGTTACTTTGTTGGTTGATCACCCGTCTGGAGCTCTTGACGAATCGTTCATTTTTCGCCACCCCATACTCTTTCATCGTGTACTCTGGAGAAGCATAATAGCCACCGCCAGTCGGCACGACACCTGATGATACTCTTTCATCCTTGACAAACGACGCTGATTCGCAGTGGTTAGTAAAGTCCTTTGTTCAACCATCTTCTCTTACAGCACTGATGTTACCTTGTATAAAATCGGAAAAAAAATTAGGAGCAGCTTCTTCGTCCTGTATGTTTTTGTATGATTAAGGCTCACGCCGAAACGTCACAACTTTGTAATCGTTAAGTAATAAAGCTGCTCCTAATTTTTTTCCGATTTTATACATTCTGGTATCACAGCTTTACTGCAGTGCTTAGTGTATAGTTGTATACTTATACACCAGTTATTGTGTTACTGATGTTACCTTGTAGATGTGTCCGTGAGGGGACAAGTCCGATCCAGTAATTTCAAATAAACCACGTGACAAACATGACAGCCACAACTGTGGAAGTTATCTTTTGTGAGTGGCCGAAGTAATAGTTTCAGGTGTTAAATCTTTCACTTTTTATGAGAGAATGAAATTCCCCTCCCCGCTGTGGACGAAGCGTATTAATGATGAACTTGGCTGTATTTATTACAATGAAAACAGGTTGTAATGGCGGCGTCATTGTTTATAACAAGAACTGCACATTTCGTGGTGGCTGACAGTTAGTTCTCTTACAGATATGGAAAACTGTGTTGGTATGGAACAAACTGAAGAAACAGTACAAATAAAGCAGGAACTGGACGATGAGGTGGGTTAATTTCGCTTTCTTATTTTATAATAGCCCTGGTAAGCTGAGTGGTTAGGCGCTGGGTGGTACCAGGTTCAAGTCCCAACAGTTGGATGTTTTCTGGTACACACCAAACAGGCCCCGGGGTTGACCCAGCCTCTAGAAATTGGTGCTAGAGAAATCTAGAAAGGTAAATGCAGCCATCACACCTTCATATGCCGAAGGTCGTAGAAATAGGGCCTAACACCGCATCGCCAGTGGCATGGACGCGGGAGTTTTACATTTTATAATAACAAAGAGAATAGTAAAAGATGATTAAAGCTGAAAAGAATCAACAAAAGACAGGTGTCATCAGTTACTGTATGCTGAAGGAGATTTTAAAGGACAGATGAATCACCTATGGATGTGACTGATTATATATCAGTTGATACAAAAAGAGCACTGTGTAATATGATCTATCTTCCTCAAAACTCTGTACTGTCAAATGGCTTGGCCACATTAAACTACTGCTGGATAGCTAAAAGAAAACATTTATGAGACTAAACATGATGAGATGATATTCACATTGGAGATAAAGAAACTTTAAATATCCCCAGATGTGAAGCAAAATGTCAGTCTCTGTCAATAAATCTATTATAACTGTAAGGTACATATGGAAGGATATAAGACTAGACAGCAGCAATGGTAATATCAAATAGAATAAAAACATTAAAAACCAATATCTATGCCAGTGATATGAAACTTGCATGTAAGTAAACTCAGTTATCTCTGAACAACAATAATGGCAGATGCATACAACAAAGCAGGTCATAAATATAAAAGGCAAAAGCAACTTTTGTCCTTTTAAAATAAGAATGTGACAACTAAGATCATATGTTTGCAGTGAGGAAGTTTATGTATAAAACTGATAAGGACATCAGATAAGGAGCACCCATTGTACCAAGAGCTGCTGAAAAAGAAGGGTGACAGACTAAAGAAATCATGGATGGGTCATGTAGAAGTCATTGTCAAGCTGGTCTGTGAACCTAATAGTATCGGCCCTGGTGAGGAATGGCTACCTGTGCCTCCAGCATTCAGGAGCACCTTCTCTTGAGCTGTCAGTGAGGAATGGCTACCTGTGCCTCCAGCATTCAGGAGCACCTTCTCTTGAGCTGTCAGTGAAGAATGGCTACCTGTGCCTCCAGCATTCAGGAGCACCTTCTCTTGAGCTGTCAGTGAGGAATGGCTACCTGTGCCTCCAGCATTCAGGAGCACCTTCTCTTGAGCTGTCAGTGAGGAATGGCTACCTGTGCCTCCAGCATTCAGGAGCACCTTCTCTTGAGCTGTCAGTGAAGAATGGCTACCTGTGCCTCCAGCATTCAGGAGCACCTTCTCTTGAGCTGTCAGTGAGGAATGGCTACCTGTGCCTTCAGCATTCAGGAGCACGTTCTCTTGAGCTGTCAGTGAGGAATGGCTACCTGTGCCTCCAGCATTCAGGAGCACCTTCTCTTGAGCTGTCAGGCTTGACAAGAGGAACAGGAAGCAGAATCCATTTGCTGTGAATGCAGAGGTCACACCCTCATCAGTGAAAACTCCAGTGAGGCAGATTATTTACACAAATACTTTGTCTCCTCTCTCTCTAATTCTTCGTCCTGTATGTGTTTGTATGATTAAGGCTCACGCCGAAACGTCACGACTTTGTATTCATTAAATAATAAAGCTGTCCCTACTTTTTTCCTAGTTTATACATATTTACACAAATGGGTTCATTGTATGACATCAATGGAGTTCATGGGCATTTACAGCACACTCAACAGGCAGAACAGTCCAAGAAATCAGTGGTGCCTTCACTATGACCACAAGCAGCATGATGATGTCTGGCTGGAGTCACATGGCTGTGCCTGGGTCTTCATACTAAGTGATTCAGTGAGTATGATCCAGAAGGCTGAGGCAGGTTCTGTACACAACCAGTGGCTTGAGTCATTGCAGAAATCAACGATCCACAAGGTCACCCTCATATGTGTCCCTGAGCATGTGGGCATCCAGGGAAATGAGAGAGCTGATAGATTGGCTGACTCTGCCATCATTGCAGATTGACAACCACTTGATTGAGCTGATGTTGTTAATGCAGTCAGAGAGATAGGCAGAGTGGAGGACTTCGAGAGCAGCAAATCCACGTCTTAGACTGAGAGAGCTGGGGGTACAGATTAGCACAGGCAGAAATGAGAGACAAACTGGACACACAAGAGGAATTGTCAACCAACACAGAATGGGCACTTTCAGCTGCAGAACACTGATGGATATGTTGAGGGGAGGATCTGAGCATCTGTAGACATGTCTCGAGTGCAGTGATAATAATCCAAATCATAAACCATATATAAAGTTGATAGTACTATATGATTGTGAGACTTGAACAATACATATGGCTATTCTCTTCACAGAGAAGCAACAGGACATCAAAAACTAATACCATAGAGAGCTGACAAACCAAATTATTTGGATATATCATGAGAAGTTTGAAGTTAGGTATTTTGACAATCATTTGCAGTCATATGAAACAGAAATAGAGGAAGATGAAAAGATTGTAAAGATAGATCATCACACTAAATTTGCCAATGTTAGATCTGGATTAATAGCTGTTTTTTCATCGTGCCATGTCTCACAGAATCAGAAAAAAATCTCAGATTATCAGGTATCTTACTGCTGGGAGCTTAACCTGATCAAATATGTGGGAATGCTTGACCTGTTATGTCTGATACATGTCAGGTCCACCTCTTGTTTTATCTTTACTTTATTTTCACCTTGAAAATGAGCTCACCTGTGCTTGGAATAGTCTTCCAGAAGCTGCAGTCCAAAACTTAACCCACTCGGTGAGACAGTGTTGTACAGCTGTGATTGCTGCAAGAGGAGGGCACACATGTTGTTACATTTTGATCCCCCTACCAGTGCGAGTAAGTTCCAGAAAATGAGAAACATCTTGTGCAACAGATCCATATCAGTGGAAAGATTCTGATACTTAAATGTTACATCGAGCCAGTTTTGTTTAATGGATGTGAAGCATGGTCCAGGAATAAGAGAGTACAGGGAGAAATGGAGGCCATGGAAATGTGGTTCATAAGAAGGATGTTGAAGGTACCAAGGACAGCTAAGAAAACTAACAAAGAAGTCTTAAGAGAGGCTGGAGTTAAAAGGCAAATTACAGCAAAGATCAGAGGCAAGCAAGCGAGATTTGTAGGACATTTTCTGAGAAGAGGAAAATTGGAACACACTGTGGCAACTAGAAAAATTGAGAGAAGAAGAGACAGAGAGAGGTGTTACTGGATGGGCTGTCAGTGTGGCTAGGAAGAAGGTCACTGACGGATCTCATAATCAAGTCTAAGGACAGGGAAGTGTGGAGCGAAATGATCACCTACACCATGAGGCACTTGATTGATTGATTGATTGACCAATGCGAGTATTGCTTCACTTTCTTCCCAACTAAAACATTAGTCACTGCATTTCATCAGAAAACTTTTTTTTCCTTGCAACCAGCCACAAAATATGAGAGTTATGGGTGAAATATGAACCTTTGCAAGACAGCATACTTGGTGTTGATTCATAAATGTGCTGTTTTGTAATGTACTGTTTCTATGATAAGTTAGTATGAAAAACCGAATGTATCAATGATCATTGAATCAGTGCCCATTGACCTTCTCCTGAAACATAAAACACAAAGGCTTTCCTGTCATTTTTGTCTTTGGTCTTGTTCAACCAAGGCACTTCATGTGAATTTGTCTTCATTGTATCCCTTCTCCAAGCATTCTTTGGTCATCCCTGTTTTGAGTTCCTTGATGTGGATGATAAATCCAGTATATAACTAAGATGTAAGGTTTACTAACAGAAAAAAATGACAGCTTATAAAATATATGCTGTATATCATTGCAGACGAATGTTTATATGTAGTTTTATTTCATCTACAACTAATGTGATTTTTTTTTTTTTTTAGGTACCAGCAACAGCAAAGATGAAAATGCCAATTCCAATCCTGGCTTATGTAATAAAACAGGAAATCAAACCAGATTATAATGTGAGTTTTATTGTTTGGTTGGTATAAATCGCAGTTTTCAAGATACATTCTGCAGCTGGTTATCAGCCTGGTAATATTTTAAAGTAACAAACTGGAACATTGCGGTTCTCATGTGAAATAATACTGCTAGATACGTAGCAGATGCTATCAGTAATGAACTGAGAATTATCTGTTTAGTAGAAAAAATTGTTCAGGATAAACAGCAAACCTGGAAATTGTATTAGTTTAGTGTGGTTTTTATATATGTAGGGGTGGAGAGAGACACACATAAACATTTTTTTTTCCAAATATACAGAAGTGTTATGTACTCTATTTTTCTAGCTTTTAATTTTGAATACTCTTATTATGTATGCTAATTTCCTTTGTATTCTTGCTGTGTATTCATCAAGTTTCTGTTATAAAGAAGAAACCATAGTTATGACACTTGATCTTAAGAATGCATACAACAGAGTGGATTATACAATGCTGTTGACACTTTTGATGAAGTTTGGGGTAGATGTAAGATTGGTTTGATGGATAGCTTCAGTGCTGTTAAGGCCTTGTGATACAGATCATGGATCTCAGAGCCCAGAACCATTGCTATAGGGTTGCTTTAGGGCTCACCTTTGTCTCCTGTGCTATTCACTGTATATTCTACTGGCCTTGCCCTGTTATTGAGAATGGTTTGGTGTGAACTTTGACCTATGCTGATGATATATTAATATATGAGTATGGGAGGTGGTGAGAGGAATTAGCCACAAGGGTATAAAACAGGGTGGATCAAATAACAGGCTGGTGTGAGGATAATAGTGTGGTGATAAACCTAGAAAAAGCTAGCATCCCTTGGTGCTCATTAAATAACAGAATTGTAAGATCTGAAGTTCTGTTTGTGAAGTGTCAGGGCCAAAATATTAAGAAAGCACATTTCATGTGGTATCTAGGGATCACATTTGATTGATCCTTGTTCTTTGCATAACATGTGGACAAAACCCCAGGAAAGCATTGGGAGTCATCATCATCATCAGGTGTCGTGCCGACTGGCGTTGGCTATTATGCTTCTCCAGAGTACCCGATCCTTCATGCAGGCCATCAGTTCAGTTGGTGATCTCCTCTCACACCATCTCGTCAGACTGACCAGTATCATTTCTCTTGGTCTTCCTCTTGATCTTCCTTCTATTTTTCCTGTTATAATATTTTCAATGCCCCCTCTTCTCATTGCATGTCCTATAAAAGTACATTGTCTCTCTCTTATCTTTTTGACAAGGTTTTTTTTGTCTCTCCAGCTCTTCTCATACATTCTTCATTAGTTATTTTTGCTGTCCAGGGGATTCGCAACATTCTTCTAATAAACCATTTCTGCTGCTTCCAATGATTTTTGTGCAGATTTGCCTATTGTCCATGATTCACTTCCATATAACAAGATAGGTTCAATATAGCATTTTAGGACTCGTTTTCTAACATTCATTGATAAAGATGTGTTAGCTAATATGTTTCTCATTCTCTGAAATGCAGTCTTTGCTTGGCCTATTCTGTTCCTAATTTCTGTTCTGCATTTCCATCTGAAGTTATTACTGCTCCAAGGTATTTGAATTTCTGCACCTGCTTTAGGATAGTTCCGTTTAATTTAATACTGCATGCTGGTGGATTCTGTTTCTTAGATATAACCATAGTCTCTGTCTTTTTGATGTTCAAAGTAAGGCCTTTCTGTTCACTTTCTTTGGTGACTTTATCCAAGAGATTTTGCAGGTCTTGTTGGTTCTCAGCTATCAGTACTGTGTTGTCAGCATACCGAAGGTTGTTAATATTGTATCCTTCAATTTTTATGCCTGGTTCTGTGATGATTATTCTTAGAATATTCTCGCTATACAGAGAAAAAAGGTCTGGAGATAGTACACAGCCTTGTCGCACCCCTTGTTTTATAGGTTGATATTTTCAACTCGAACTGCTGCTTCTTGCTGCCAGTATAGATGTTTTACAATCTTCAGGTCTTTGCTGTCTATATTGATGTTTTCAAGCATTTTAATAATTTCATTATGTTTCACCTTGTCAACTGCCTTGGTGTAATCAATGAAGCATAAGTAGAGATCTTTCTGTACTTCTAAAGCTCTTTCTGTTAGTGTTCGTAAAGCATAAATGGCATTGTGTGTTCCCTTTCCTTCAACAAATCCAAACTGTTCATCTGCTATTTCCATTTTTATCTTTTTCTTTGTTCTTCTCATAATTATTCTCAGAAGTAGCTTCGTTATGTGACATGAGAGGTTGATAGTCCGGTGGTCATCACATTCCTTTGCACCTGGTTTCTTTTGTAGTGCTATAAATGTGGATTTAATCAGGTCACTGGGAATATAACCACTGTTGTAAATGTCATTCAGTAACTTGGTTATTATTTTTATTCCTGTCTCCTCTAGGGAGTGGTTAGGTTAATGGCTACAGTGGGCTTTTCCACAGCACACTCTGTTCTTGCTGGTGATGTCACCATTGGAGTATGGTCTTGCCCTGCTCACCCTGTCAAATGCACAACTGTACGGACTAGAGCATGTGCAGAAAGAGGCAGTTAGAGTGGTCTTGGGGTGTACCAGGGATACTCTGGTGACAGCCATGCACCTTCTGCTTGCTGTGTTAAGTGTGAGGTCAAAATACAAATATGCTCAGGTAAAGGTGTACACCAGGGTTGCTAGTATGAAAGACCATCATTTCCATAAGGAGCTGGGGTTGATAAAGGGCAGATGCATCAAACAAGGCAGATCCTGGATGGCTGAGGCTGAGAATAATGTCAATTTGCAATCTAGATGGGGTGCCTAAAGGCAATGGTTATGGGTACAGAACCAACAACAGCAAACAAAAGTTATACAAAAGGACACGAATGTCGAGATTGGGCACATAAGGAGTTGAACTGTGGGTTCAAGATCTCATGCAGCATCACTATGAGTCTTCTGATATATTGGAACATCAGAAGTGGGTGGGGTTTTGTTGTTTACTGAAATGGAGGAGTAGTGGCACAGGATTTGGAAGCATTTGAAGTCACCACATCAAGCATGTGAATGGAAATTGAGGCTGTGTTGGTGGCAGTGGAGTGGCAGTTGCTCGTGATGTGGTTAATGGCATCATTGTGATGAATTCACTGAGCATGATTTGTAAGATTGAGAAAAAAATTGCTTTAAAAAGCAACTGTGACATGCTTAACATGGCTTTACTGTCCAGGGCATGTGGGAGTACATGGCAATGATGTGGCACATAGACTTGCTGGACAGGTGAAAATAATTGGCAGACTGACAATGGACAAGGGAGGACATTGCTAAAGTCACATCGGAAAGACTGGAAAAATGAAGAGCGGGATGGAAGAACAATGTTGTTGTGAAGAGATTGCTGGAACTAGGACAAATTAAGAGTGCTGGCAGGAAATCTAAACTATGTGCTAACACTTGGCAGGAACTGTAAGCAGACATACTCTTGGATGGATGCTGCAGCAGAGTATGTATAGGGCTGTCCTTAATGCAGTGACGCTGGAGTCTGATTTTGAACCTTTAAAGTTTGTGGTATATTAATCTCCCTTGGTCAGATTTTTGTGTTCTAATATCCTCAGTTTATTGCTGATGAGAAAACTGTATTGGAATAAAATAAAACTTCCTCCTTTGTTTGAAACAGAAACTTTCTGACCTGTTTATTTTGGTACTGTATTACCAAGTAGTTTTATCACATTTTCAGACTCTGAACAGTAGAGAGTTCCAGCAACAAAATACTGACTACATGAAAATACCAGAAATAAAACAAGAACAGTCAAGTCCACATTTAGATGGTAAGATCGTTAAATAGAAAACATTATCAGGAATATTAATTTTGTGTTTTGCTAAGAAAAAATTAAGAAAGTTTAATATTTAGATTTGTATGAACATGTGGAGAGAGAAAAAAAACTACCTCCAAACGCGAAGAATATCAGCTTTAGCAGTGAGACTCGTTAGATAATAGTAGACACACAAGTATCAAATGGCTGAGAGATTTGGATATCACACTCTCTGTCACATAATGTACAGGACTATTCAAGTTAGAGATGGAAAATGTCAGTGAGATTTTATTTGATATTATAGGAAAATGAAATATTTGTGAGTGGTAGAGTCATTTACTGGGCATGTGGGAAGATGTCACCAGAAGAATTAACATTTAATATGAATATGTAGAAGAGTAATTATGCCTTGCTGGGGACAACATCAGAAATTACTGCGGCATTTTGCTCATTTGTTGAAGGTGATAGTGGTAGGAGTGGTCATTTAAGACAACTCATCAGTGGGAAAGAAGTTCAAATATAAAGTGTACTTAGAGCTGTGAAATGTTTATCCAGTCTAAAGAGAAACAAAAATGTTATCCTTGTCACTTCTTATCCAGACTGAAAGGGGCATTTACCAAAATTATAGAATTGTGAGTTTATTTATTGTTTTTTGTTGTTGTTGTTGTTATTTTCACTTGGCTGTTGGCTGAATAATAGAAGCACACATGAAAAGCAAAACAAAATAAAATCCTATCCAACAGTTTGAGTGAACCCATGTAACAGTAAGAGGATTTCAGATCTGACTAAGAAAAAGCGTGAGCTGCTAAAATAAATTCATAGAGTTTAAAACAAGATTTTAATCTCTCTTACTTAAAAGGGGAATAAATCTCACACATAGTGGAAGCTTTGTGGTGAAAGACTTGATTATGTTTGTTACAGTGACAGCTTATTGTTATGGTGGCACAGTGCTTGTACTATAGACTGCCTATTTATGATGGCTGATAATTTATTTTCTCATAGGTACTGAAAACTCTGCCGGTATGGACCAAACTGAAGTAGCAGCACAGATAAAGTGGAAACAGGACAGTGAGGTGGGTTCATTTTAGCTTTATAATAACAAGTTTGTCAATGAAAGCAATGACTTTGACTTTTCCTGTCCCTGGGGTTTATAAGTTTTCACTTTTTTCACCTTGTGCCAGACAGTGGAATGTGCGAGTCTTTTTTTTCAACTGCTCTGTATCTCTGTACAGAATGTTGGCGATGGAAGAGTTTGGTAGTATCAGTTTCTACCAAAGATTTTTCAACAGTTTCAGTTTCTTTGTCATCCTTTTTTCCTTGACTTTCCAAGTTTCACAACCAGATGGCAATACCGGCTCTATATAGCGCTGTAATACTGTTTTCCTCAGTCTAAGGGGCATTTTATTTTTTACTACCTTCATGTCATAAAAAAGATGCCTTTTACATACTATTAAATGATTTTATTTCATTTGTATACTTGCCATCAGCAGTTTTGATTTGATTTTTGTTTGTTTTTTTACGTAATACACAGACCTGGGATGGGGGGGGGGACAAAAACTAAATAGGTCTTAATGTTCGTGCTGTAGAGTTTACTTAGAATGAACCAGAAAACATTTTTAAAAATGTAAGAGGGCAAAATATTTCATTTTTGTCTGTAAAAATTGTTAAACATGAAAGGTAAAGTAATAGTAAGAGAAGGAATGACAGGGGAACCTCAGATTTCAATAAGATGAACATTTTTCTAGTTACAGCACACTCACCACTCATCTACAAATCATTTCTTACAGGAGAGAAGCTTAATATGTCATATTTTTTGTTGTATTGTTTACATGGAAAAGGGTCTATAAAAGAAACTGATGCAAAATATAATTGGAATGTTTATGAAAGCTTTATAGGCACAAGCAACTTAGAAAATATGTGTTGATGCTGTGTGATATTCATATATAGTACTGTTTCACCTGACTGATATAACTGGGACATGTAATCTCTTCTTCTTCTTTGTACACACACTGGCGACGGCACGTTGTACCCTGATTTTTTCGATGCGCCTTTTGGCTGGGTACCTCCAACTTCAGCACCTTTCCTTGCTAGGGCAGACTGTGGTCTTGCTCGGACTGCCATGAAGACAGTGGTGTAGGCTGGCCTGCCCAAAACTTTGTTTTCCAGCCTCTGGTGGCTGTACTTATGTCAGGAGATCCAGCATGCAACACTGGCTGGTCAGACGACTTTGAGACAGTTCCACAGAGACACTCCGACTTTGGGATGAGGAACCTGATGAGTGCCTCAACCATATCCATTCCCCACCACCTATAGTCTGCTGGTTCTGTTTTGTTTACATCATTCTGATAGCCATTGTTGTAAAGACTCATAGGCTTGTCACGTCCTGGATTCATACCAGACTTTCCTAGTCCCTGCCGACAATCTCCATGCCCTCATCCGTCCACCAACCTGACATTATACATTTGACAAAAATAACAATTACAATTAGTGTTGATTGCTACAGGTGTCTGGGCTACAGAATTAGGTCAGAGTTTTTAAGCAAATTGATCTGTGTTCCCTGTCTCATAAAGACTATGTTAAGATAAGTGTGTTTAGATTTTTCTATCAGCCATGAGGTCTGGGAAGAACTTGCCAAAGTTATGAAGAACTGTGTAAGGGTACAACTTCATGTAAGAAATTAGAACCAAACTTGAACTTAAGAAAATGCAGAGTCAAGGAAACTGGAGCTTGCAACACACAATTGTTTGGTGTTACTGTGGCCAGTTATGAAAGTCCAGTTGTAGAGTCAGCCATGTGAGGAGCTGTTCAGAAAGATGATTCCTGGCAAAATCCACAACAGGTGTTGTGTCAGAATCATCTCATCCACAACAACAGGCGTTGTGTCAGAATCATCTCATCCACAACAACAGGCGTTATGTCAGAATCATCTCCTTAGACAAAAAGTCCAATAAGATTATTTCCTTTGCTGCAACTTGCAGGATGTGAATTTTTTTTTTTTTTCCTGGCACAGATAAAGGTGAACATGACACTTCCATTCCTGGCTGATTTAATAAAACAGAAAAGCAAGCCAGATTATGATGTGAGTTTTGTTGTTTGGTTTATTTTGTAGTCTTTTTTGTAGTATTTTTTTTTGTTACTCTCTTTCTCCCAGCTACACCTCCCTACCACCACCCTCTTTTCTTCTCTGGCATCATAATGGTGGTTATAGGGTCTTGTCCTGTTCACCAGTTTCACATTTTCCCCCTGCAGGTGTTTATGTTCTTTTTTCATTATTTCTCCGCTTCACCTTCCCCCCGACACCTTCTTCTCTAGCGGCTTTTGTGTTTCTATTGCCTTTCCCCTCACCCCTTTCTACCACTTGTTTTCCTCCTCTCTCTCCACCTCTTCTTTATGATTGGCTCTATCGGGTATCCTTTGTTGTGGTCCGCTTGGTCCTTCTAAGACGCACACTTCTCTGCTGTTTACCTCGGGAGGAGGCCACATTCAGATAAGTTCTTCGATTTTTTTTTTTTTTTGGATCTCATTTGTGCATGTAATCCTCGAAAATGGCTCATGCCGAAATATCGGATGTTGTATGTTTTTCATTTATACATTCTCATACTTTCTATTCGTTTTTTCTCACTTTAATCACTCCCTCCCTCACTTTGTAAAACTGCACCATACACCTCTATCTACCTTTTTTATTTTGTAGTCACTGTTTAAGCAAGATGTGTAATGCAACAGCCTGTTACTAGTATTGTTCCGACGTAATTAAGAGGCTGGTAGACTGTGTTGCCCTTGTTAAATGATACTCCTGCACACAATTCTGTGTTGTCTGAAGTAGGAGAATGTGTCATGGCACAAATTGTGAAGTGAGCTGAAAACTCTATACCTTGTTTAAACAGTTGTTTAGGGTTAAACATCTTGGCAAGTTATGTAGATCTGTATAAATATGTTATCGTGGAATCTTTAGATTTTTGGAATGTTTAGAACTTATGTTCTCAGGTATTTTTTTTTGTAAGTTAGAAAGCAAACTTGGCTTTTAGTAGTTTTCTTTTCACATTGTATATAAAAGTATCATTTCCATTTAAAAAGTTTGTACTGTGCTGATGTGGAGCATTCATGGGCTGAAATGTATAGATTTTTTCTGTGCTGTCTTATTGATAATTAGAAAATTAAACAGTAAGAGCATAAAATTTCCTCCATATGTTGACAACAAATGTATATATTCACTTCATTTTCTTTACAACATGTTGTTAACGGATTGTTTTGTTAAATTTTCAGACTGCAGACAGCAACAATGCAGAATCCCAGAAACAAAATATTGACTCTACAAAAATGTTAGAAAATGAGGAAGAACAGTCATGTACGCATGGTAAGATCATCAAATATAAAATGTGCAAAAAAAAATTTGATTCAAATTAGTATGCAAGCAAGGTCCAACAATTAAGTAATGAGACTAATTACATAAAAAATAAAATAAACAACAGTTGAAGATATAACCTGTATTTTATTCAAAGTAAGCCCCATATGCATTGATACAGTGAGTGGCATGATATAACAAACACTGAAACGACCTCTGCAGTTCTTCTCTTGGTATGGCCCTTAAACTCAATGTTGCGGCCCTTTGGATGTCATCAGTATCGTCAAAGAAGCGTCCTTTCAATGGTAACTTTAATTTTGGTAATAGAAAATAATCTGGGGAATAGGGTGGATGGTTGAGAACACACAACAATAAATTCCTTTACAGCTACCTCCTGGTGAGCTGGTGCATTATCATGAAGGAAAAAACTACCAGGTGTTGAATACTCGGGTCAGACTCGGAGAATCCTTTTCAATAGGCATTTCAAAATACTTAAATAAACTTTGGCAGTGACATTCTGCCCCTCTGGAATAAATTCTTTGTGAATAACTCCTTTGCTGTCGTAGAAGCACACCAGCATTGTCTCCACTTTCGACTTGTGAAGATGAATTTTTTGCCTTTTGGTGATGATGATGTCTTCCACTGAGCACTTTGGCGTTTAGTTGTGGGATCGTAGCAGAAAATCCATGTTTCATCCTCTGCAACAATCACATTTAAGAAACGTTTATTTCTGCGACATGTCTTCTTCTTCGTTCGCATACTGCGACATGTTTTGATGATGTCTTTTGCATATTCAACACGCTAATGTTTTTGGTCATCAGACAGCGGATGTGGTAGAAACTAGTAAGCAACTTTTTTCTTGCCCAAATCTTCCATTAAAATTTCATGAATGGTCTCTCAATTAATACCAAATTCATCTGCCATCATCCTCACAGTCAAACAATGATCTTCTTGTATCAGTTCTCTGACTTTTACAATGAGTTCTTCATTACAAACAGAAATTGGGTGCCATGTCTAGTTGCATTTGTAATCATTTCCACACCACTTTTGAATGGTGAATACCACCTGAATATCTGTGCACAAGATAAACAATTATCCCCATAAATTTGTTGCATCAATTCAGCTGTCTCAGTGGCACTTTTTTTCGAGTTTTAAATAGAATTTAATGTTAGCTTTTTGCTCCATGCTGATTACGTAACAATGCACCTCTGACTAGGTCAACAAAATGGTGGCCTGTTTGTCGTCTGCTTATCAGGCGGTGATAAAAAGTTGCCAGATCGTAGATGAAGGTTGCCTCTTTGGATTCCATGCTTTGTTTCATAGATGGCATTTTTGTCTTGGCCATAATAAAATCAGTCTCATTACTTAATTGTCAGAACTTGTACATGTGTGTCGGTCAGAGAGAGAGGGAGCGGGCGAGTGAGTGAGAGAGAGAATTATGGCTCTTGGGAGGTTTCATCTTGCACTTTGCAATAACTGTTTGACTGTCTCACAAATGAGTATTTAGGTTAGTGAAGAAATACATCTCTCTGTCCCACCCTTTTTTTTTCTGCTGCACAAGATGAGTCATTGACAGAGAAATAGTGAAAAATGAAAGACAAATGCAGCTTTCTCACTTTAATTTCAGCAAGCTTATTTGCTGTCAGTCAGTAACTGCGTACAATTAGTATAGAATGTTAGCATCGGTTATAGCCAAAATAACTGTCAAAAGAGAAATAAAATGGACGTGCCTCCACTCCCTATATGTAGTATTCATACTATTTACTACCTGCTGTTACAAATAAGGTATGCAGCACACCTGCTTTGCTTTCAAGGGCAAAAACTTTGAATAAAATGGCTTCTGCAGTTATCTTTTGAACATCTTAAAGCGTTGGGCATTTCACCATCTTGTGAGGAAATGAGAGTCAGCATTGTATTGCTGGTCATGTCTTATGGTAAGATTGGGTGGGTTGGTTTGATAAAATATTCCAGAATGTGCATGGAGAAAAAAATATATGGACATTATCTAAAATACAGACACATTTATCATTGCTAGTTGCTATAGTCCACATATCATTCATTATTTATGGTTCCATGTTCATTTTTTTTATTTAATGTGTATGTATCTGGTACCTCAGTTTTCATTAACCTGTCTTTTTTTTTCACTGTAATCAAATGTTTTTAAAGTTCTTTTCCTACTTTATAGTCATTTTCTGTATACATTTTTCTCTCTTGTTCATGGTGGCAAAGTTTTTATTTCTTGGTTTCTTTATCTTCATAATAGTATTTTGATATTCTTCTTCTGTAATTATTTGTTTTTCACACTCAGTAGAAGTATCTCTTTTTTTTTTCAAAGTTTTATTTTAAAGTTTTTCCTTGCTTTAAATATTGATTGTTATTCTTTTTAATGTTAGTAAAATGTCAACCATTGTTAGACGATTACAATTATTTGTTAGAATATTATAATTATGAATTGTTTAAAAGTAGTGCTGCCAGAAGGAAAGATTACTCCACTTCAACTGACAAAGATAAGTCCTTGTTAAAATGTGTGACACAAACAAGGGGCCATTCTTTTACCATTGAAAAGAATTAACGGTTATGAAAATGTAACCTGTAAATACCTGTATTCTTCATGTGCTGCCAACATGCTAGAGTTCTGTTATAAATCCTGACTATTAGACTTATCACTAAAAGAGTAATATGAGACTTTAAAGAAATAAATTCCCCCAAAATTTTTTGTCAACAGGTGTTAGGGAAAAAAAGAAACTTCTTGTTCAGATGGCTTTAAACTGAAAGTCATGTCTTATACTAAAGAGAAAGGCAACCAATCATCAGCACAAGAACCCTCAGTAGGAGAAAAATGAGAGAGAATGGAGGAAAGCCAAAGCTGAGCTGGAGAATATGAATCCATGCAAACATGCTCTTTGTGGAGCAAAAGTTAGATGGCCACATCTTAAAGAGGACCTTAGGAAATGTGTTGTTGCTAGAAGAGAAAGCAGCCAGTACATCTCACTTGCAGCTATTCAATTCAAGGCAAGGAGTATGGCTTTCAGGGATGATATTAAATACTTTTTGTGGATAAACAAGTTCATGCCTAGCTGTTCATGTGAGAACCTTTGCTGGCCAACATTCCATTAGTTTGGAAGAATATGATGTCAGAGTCCAAAAAATTTGTATCTAAAAAAATTATGAGAATGTAGACAACATTATTAGCATGATCGAGGTGCTCTTGTCTTCGGACATAACAAGATCATTTGATCTGTCGTGCGTCAGAAATATATTGACAATAATGGGGCCAAAAAGAACATGCTTTATGGCATTTCCTGCATGCACTGTGAGTGGCATGTAACTGAAAACAGTGATAACATTCAAATGTGTTACTGTGCTGAGAGAAAAATTGCCAGTTGGGATTGTTGCCCAGTTCAGTAAGAAGGGATGGATGGATAAAGGTGCGATGAAAGAATGGGCAGACAAAGATATAAGGACTTTTTTTTTTTTTTTTGTTGCAAAAAAGGTCCCTTAACTCTTTGACACCGTGGCTGCATACGAGGAAGATTTGGTGCAAAAATAGCTCTGTTATGGCCCACTCCAAAGGTACAGCCGCCAAATTTAGTAGTAATACAACTTTACGACATGCAGGCTGAGTGGAATGAAGGGATGCAAAACTTGTAAGCACACATTCGCTCCAACTGGCTGCCAACATCAAGCATTATAACAGAACTGCAACATGTTGGCAGCACATGAAGAATACAGGTATTTACAGGTTACATTTTCATAACCGTTAATTCTTTTCACTGGTAAAAGACTGGCCCCTTGTTTGTGTCACACATTTTAACAAGGACTTATCTTTGTCAGCTGAAGTGGAGTAATCCAACATGTAGAAGTTTCCAAGTGCATCCTAAATGTGTGGAGTAACATATTTAAAAACAAAAAAAAAAGTTTTGGATGGTTTTGTGAAAGCCAGCATTACTGCACAAAAGAAAGAAGATGCTGATGGCAACAAAGATTCAAGTGACAATGACATTATTACAACAGTTGCATGTCAGAATTTAAATGACGCTGATTTTTTTCATGATGCCAATAGTTCTGAATCTGTATGTCAAGAATTCATTAATTCTGATGTAGAAGACATTTGCAAACATTTAGTGTTTCCAAATGAAGCCCCAGGTGCCCTAGGCACTTAAGGTTCAGAGAGAGAGAGAGAGAGAGTGTGTTTCCAAATAAAAAACAATTGCTCTGATATACTTTGCTTTTATTCTTTACATTAACTTGAGCAGTAATAATTGCAAAATACACTTCTACATAATGAATGAAACTTCAAGTGTCCATAAGTGCATAAAAAGATACATAGTAACACTGTATGATCTTGATTTCTCTTTACTATTTTCTTCAAGTTTGAGAGAACTGATACTGATAAGCCTCTAATGCTTGATAAAAAAAGAAAGTTTGTGTATAGCACACATATTGAGTATAATGTGGAGGGGAAGATCTGTGGTTTGCAAAAATTGTTATAAAATGCATGTTATATGAGTAAAAATTAACATTTGTGATTTCACAAGATTGTGGAACATTTTAGCCCTAATTTCCAAATCTCAGCACATGTAAAAATCTTGCAGTGTTCCCAGAAATTTTTCCCTGTATCTGCACCTCAACTTGTGTTTCCATTGTTCCTTGTATGGACACATGCAGCTCAGAATGTATAAAATAGGAGAAAGTAGAAATTTAAAAAAAATTTTTTAAAAGAGTACTTAGCTATAAATTGTAAGGTGTGACTTGTCCGGCGGTGTGTGTCAGGAATGGATTTAGTAGAACGTGGAGACTGTTTAAATAGAGACCTGTGACATGTGGTCATTGGGTTGTAACTGGGGGTGGTGGATAGGGAACTGGGGAGGGGAGAGAGAGTGATACAATATTGACCTAGCTAGGAGAAGTTGAAACAGATGATTGGGGAAGAGGGGTTGCAGAGTGATGCTGTAAGGAAGTTTGAAAAGTAAGAAGGGGTGGACTTAGTGGAGAGGTACTATAATGATTGAAGAGAATGTTACGTGTAGCTAAACAGCGAGTTTAACCTAAGTGGCTCCAGTGTCCCATAATTTTGAATGCAGCAGTTCTCAAGTGCCAGGCGGCTCAGTGAACTTGAAACTACTTATTGTCTGTCACTTCTCTCCACTCACTCAACTGGTGCAGTTGCTTTATTCAGCAGCGTGATGTAACCTGACGTATCCTGCAGCTACGCATACCACATTCAAGTGGAGTAAATGGAATTATCATAAATGAGAAATATAAAATGTACATTTCTTAATCATTAAAAATGATTCACCACCCACAAAATTTTCCTGGTGGGGCAATACACCACTTGTCATATATAATGGCATTGCATCCAACATTTATAGGTAAACTGGAATCACTTTTTGTAAAATTTTATTAAATAAATAAGTTTGAGTTTATTGTCAAATTTCTGTTAATATAGAGTGCCACTTTTATATGTCTACTTTTAACAAGTATTCTTGTTTCATGAATTTCTGTTTGTATTTGTCATGTTCGAGTTGAAAATAGAATTGGAAAATATCAACCTATAAAACAAGGAGTGCGACAAGGATGTGTACTATCTCCAGACCTTTTTTCTCTGTATAGCGAGAATATTCTAAGAACAATCATCACAGAACCAGGCATAAAAATTGGAGGATACAATATTAACAACCTTCGGTATGCTGACAACACAGTACTGATAGCTGAGAACCAACAAGACCTGCAAAATCTCTTGGATAAAGTTGCAAAAGAAAGTGAGCAGAAAGGCCTTACTTTGAACATCAAAAAGACAGAGACTATGGTTATATCTAAGAAAAAGAATCCACCAGCATGCAGTATTAAATTAAACGGAACTATTCTAAAGCAGGTGCAGAAATTCAAATATCTTGGAGCAGTAATAACTTCAGATGGGAAATGCAGAACAGAAATTAGGAACAGAATAGGCCAAGCAAAGACTGCATTTCAGAGAATGAGAAACATATTAGCTAACACATCTTTATTAATGAATGTTAGAAAACGAGTCCTAAAATGCTATATTGAACCTATCTTATTATATGGAAGTGAATCATGGACAATAGGCAAGTCTGCACAAAAATCATTGGAAGCAGCAGAAATGTGGTTTATTAGAAGAATGTTGCGAATCCCCTGGACAGCAAAAATAACTAATGAAGAATGTATGAGAAGAGCTGGAGAGACAAAAACCCTTTTCAAAAGATAAGAGAGAAACAATGTACTTTCATAGGACATGCAATGAGAAGAGGGGGCATTGAAAATATTATAACAGGAAAAATAGAAGGAAGAAGATCAAGAGGAAGACCAAGAGAAATGATACTGGACAGTCTGACGGGATGGTGTGAGAGGAGAACACCAACTGAACTGCTGGCCTGCATGAAGGATCGTGTACTCTGGAAAAGCATAATAGCTAACGCCAGTCGGCACGGCATCTGATGATGATGATGATGATTTGTCATGTCAAAACTGAATGTTTATGTTTCAGAATATGAGGGGAAGTCACTAAGTAACTTGCAGATTGAAATATTTTATCAGGTAGTATTTAAATATATCCTTAGATAGTACCATCATCCAACTTTAGAATAGATGTGTGTAGGGGGTGCTGGGAGTTATGTGCGCATGAGCAAAGCAATAACAAAATGGCTACCCAACTGTTAGTGAGTACCAAAGAAGAACAGAGAAGTGTAGTGCGATTTTTGTGGGCTAAAGTACATTCAGTTGAGGACATTCATAAGGAAATGATTACAGTTTATGCTGGAAAGTGTTTATCATGTAAAGCAGCCTATAACTGGGCAAAAGAATTTACTCAGGGATACACCGAAATTGTTGACAAAGTCCGACTTGGCCCTCTTGTTCAGATTGCAACAGAAGCGACTGTGCAATGTGTGAATGAGATTATCAGAGCTGATAGACAAGTAACGAAAGACAGTGTAGCAAGTGCAGTCATATGTTCACATGGCTTAGCCTACAGAATAACGCATGAACAATTGAATTTTCTGAAAGTTTGCTCACGTTGGGTACCCAGAGATCTGAATGATGAACACAAAATGAACCGATTTGGTTTGTCATTGCAGCATCTCTGTCATTACGCATATGAAGGTGAAGACATGCTCCAAAGTATTATTACTTGAGACGAATCTTGGGTGCACCACTACCAACCCGAATCAAAACGTGCCTCAGTGCAGTGGAAACACCCGTCATCGCCATGCGCAAAAAAATTCAAGATTACGCCTTCTGCAGAGAAGGTTATGCTGACAATGTTCTGGGATTATCAAGGACTGTTAACCAAAGTTCCAGAAGTATGGTGACAGTGTGAATTCTGTATCATACTGTGAAATTCTGTCGACTCTACAGGATGCAATTCGAAGAAACTCTCCTGGTCTGCTGACTAGAGGTGTGCTTCTCCTTCATGACAATACCAGACCACATATGGCTCAGTTAACCTAAGAGAAAATTAGCCAGTTGGGTTGGGAATTTCTTGAACATCCACCCAATAGTCCTGACTTGGCTCCAAGTGATTTTCACCTGTTTGGTCCATTGAAAAACTACCTTGACGGGAGAAGATTCTCGAGTGATAAAGAGATGGAAACACAGAAATTGGACTCCCGATTTTTACGCCATACACGATGGGACAAATGTATCGATGTTGGTAGCGATTACGTTGAGAAATAGGGGAATAATGAAGGTTCAGAATTAAAAGTTTTGAAATCGCTGTCGCATTTAGTTTTTTTGTAACAGGCATTTGTGAGTTACTTAATGGCTTCCGCTCATATATAAAATTTGATCTTCAGAATATATCTAGTAAATTGAAGTTTTTCATACTTGTCCATTTTGAAGCATTTTGACTGTCCGTTAAACTTCTTCGTACTCAAACTATCAATGAAATAATTCCTAAACCCTTGGCAGACATAATTTATATTATTTACATATCTTCATATGTCATGCCATTTCATAAATACTTGAACTAAAGTCTTTTTTTTTCAGGGACACATTCTTGTCTTCTCTGCAACATTTTCTTCCAAAACCATGAAGCTTTAGATGTTCATATGAAGGTAGTGCACAATTCTGACTGCTGGGAGCATGATGGACATCAAGATATTCAGAATTTGCTGCCTGAAGACAAGAGACTTACCATGAACAACATATTCAGAAAGTGTGGTTGTGTGAGTACTGCACAAACAGTGAGTGAAGATTACAAAGATTTCAGTGATGAAGATGAAGAAGAAACTATAAATCTCACAGACAATCAAGACAGAAGAAAAGATATATTTAGAGATGTGAGTGAATGTCAAGAGAGCATTCAAAATGAGGATGGTATAAACATTTCTTATAAAGTATTACCTGATTTTGGAAAAAATCCTGGCATTAGTGAAAATGATACAGTTAGTACAGTGTACAGTGCTGCCAACTTCCAGACATGCAGAAGAATGCCATTGGAACAGAAATCATGTGGATGTGATGTCTGCAGTATTGGTTTTTCTCAGAGCAGTAATTTACAGCAGTGTAATAGTATGAATACAGAAGAGAAACCTTACAATTGTGATATATTTTTTATTCAGAGAAATCAATTAAGGTGTTATGAAACAATAGATACAGGAGATAAATCTTATAAGTGTGGTGTTTGTGATATATCATTTACTTGCAGAGGTGACCTACAAGTACATAAAAGAATACATGCAGGAGATAAACCTTACAAGTGTGATGTTTGCAGTGTATGTTTTATGCAAAGAAGTCACCTAAAGGCACACAAAATAACACATACAGGAGAAAAACCCTACAAGTGTGATGTTTGTAATGCATGTTTTACAATGAAAGGTAGCCTAAAGTGTCACAAAAGATTACATACAGGAGAGAAACCTTTTATGTGTGATGTGTGTAGTAAATGTTTTACACAGAGAATTCATTTGCAGCGTCACAAAAGAATTCATACAGAAGATAAATCTAACAATTTTGTGTGTAATGTATCACTTACTCACCAAAATGGTCTGCAGACACACAAAAGAATACATACAGGAAATAAATCTTATAAATGTGATATTTGTGATGTATATTTTACAAGGAAAAGTGGCCTCCAGTGTCACGAACGAATACATGCTGAAAATAAACTTTACAAGTGTTATGCATGTAATGTATCATTTACTTGCAGAAGCAATCTACAGGCACACAAAAAAATACACACAGGAGAGAAATCTTACAAATGTGATGTTTGTCATGTATGTTTTGCACGGCGAGATTACCTGAAAGCACATGAAAGAACACATACAGGAGAGAAACCTTACAAATGTGATGTTTGTGATATATCATTTACTCGCAAAAGCAACCTACAAACACACAAAAGAATACATACAGGAGAGAAATCTTACAAGTGTGATGTTTGTCATGTATATTTTGCTCGGCGAAATTACCTGAAAGCACACGAAAGAGTACATACAGGTGAGAAATCCCTCAACTGTGATGTTTGTAATGTATCATTTACTTCCAGAGCAGGACTTAATGTACACAAAAGAATGCATGCTGAATATAAACCTTACAAATGTGATATTTGTGAAGCATGTTTTGCACAAAAATATCGCTTACAACATCACAAAAGAATACACACAGGTGAGAGACCATACAAGTGTGATGTTTGTCTAAAATGTTTTTATCGGAGAAGTCACCTACAGTGTCACAGAAGAATACATACAGGTGAGAAGCTTTTCAGATGTGATGTCTGCAATATGTCATTTACTTTTGCAAGTAATCTGTATGCACACAAAAGAATACATACAAGGGATAATCCTTATAAATGTGATGTTTGTGGTGTATCATTTTTGTGCAGAACTACTCTGAATATACACACAAGATTACATACTGGAGGTAAACCTTATAAGTGTGATATTTGTGATGCACGTTTTACGCGAAAAAATCATCTACATTTTCACAAAAGAATACACACAGGGGAGAAACCTTTCAAGTGTGATGTTTGTTATAAATGCTTTACTCGGAGAAGTCAGATACAGTGTCACAAAAGAGCACATACAGGAGAGAAACCTTTCAAGTGTGATGTTTGTAATGTGTCATTTACTTACAGAAGTAGCCTATATCTACACAAAAGAATTCATACAGGAGAGAAACCTTACAAGTGTGATGTTTGTGAAGTTTGTTTTATTCTGAAAAGTAATCTACAGCATCACAAACTAACACATACAGGGGAGAAACCTTACAAGTGTGATGTTTGTTATAAATGTTTTACTCGGAAATTTCACTTAAAAGCTCACAAAAGAACACATACAGGAGAAAAACCATACAAGTGTGATGCATGTGGCGTATCATTTGCCTGCAAAAGTAGCCTACAGCGTCACAAAAGAATACACACAGGGGAGATACCTTACGTATGTGAAGTTTGTGGTGCAGGATTTTCGGAGAAATATGTTCTACTACGACACAAAATAAAAATTCATTAAGAAAATTATATGAACTACAAATGTAATGTTTTTGGTTCCAGTGTTTTCAGAATAATAATTTTCAGTATAAAGGAATGACACATGTACTAGTCTTCTTCTTCTTCTTCTTCTTCTTCGTTCACTTCTACCACCAAAAACCGCACTGTGAACCTACTGAATTCACGCCTGTGGTCCTCGTTAGGTCCCGTGGTCCCCTGTGTGGTCCAAAATAGACCACACGAGATCCACGAGAGGATCACAAGGGGTTCAGAGTATCACAGTGCTTTAGCCTGTATTCTTGGTGGGTCTCGGAAGCGGGAACATGTACTAGTAAAATCATATATAATTACAGTGAGTGTGGTGTAAGGTTTTCCTACAAATATACATACAGGAGAGCAGCATACAAGAATAACTTTTGTATTTTTTATTTAACAACTACATCCAACAAGAGTATGAAGGAAGGCATATAGGAGAGTTAGTTATTTATAGATGTTATGATTGTTGTTTAAGGTATACTGACAGATGTGATATGATACATTTATAAAACTAAACCTTCTGAGTGAGTTTTTATTACCATAATATTAACATAATTCAAGAGATGCCTTTACAAAGTACAAATACAGCAGATGAAATTTTTTCTTGGAATGTTAAATATGACTAGATTTACCTGTTGTAAATGACTCCTGTGTTACTGTTGGTGTGTCTACCTGACATAAATGACTCCTCTGTTACTGTTGGTGTGTCTACCTGACATAAATGACTCCTCTGTTACTGTTGGTGTGTCTACCTGACATAAATGACTCCTCTGTTACTGTTGGTGTGTCTACCTGACATAAATGACTCCTCTGTTACTGTTGGTGTGTCTACCTGACATAAATGACTCCTTATGTTACTGTTGGTATGTCTGCATGTCATAAATGACTCCTCTGTTAGTGTGTCTACCTGTCATGACTCCTGTGTTACTGTTAGTATGTCTACATGTCATGAATGACTCCTTATGTTACTGTCAGAGTGTCTACTTCTCATGAATGACTCCTGTGTTACTGTCATTGTCTACTTGTCATGAATGACACTTGTGTTACTGTCAGCATCTACTCATCATGAATGACACTTGTGTTACTGTCAGATGTCTACTTATCATGAATGACTCCTTATGTTACTGTCAGTGTCTATTTGTCATGAATGACTCCTTATGTTACTGTCAGTGTCTATTTGTCATGAATGACTCCTTATGTTACTGTCAGTGTCTGTTTGTCATGAATGACTCCTTATGTTACTGTCAGTGTCTATTTGTCATGAATGACTCCTTATGTTACTGTCAGTGTCTACCTGTCATGAATGACTCCTTATGTTACTGTCAGAGTGTCTCCCTGTCATGAATGACTCCTTATGTTACAGAGTGTCTCCCTGTCATGAATGACTCCTTATGTTACAGAGTGTCTCCCTGTCATGAATGACTCCTTATGTTACTGTCAGAGTGTCTACCTGTCATGAATGACTCCTTATGTTACAGAGTGTCTACCTGTCACGAATGATTCCTTATGTTACAGAGTGTCTACCTGTCATGAATGACTCCTTATGTTACAGTCAGTGTGTCAGTCAGGACTGAATGGTTTTTGGTATCCTGGTATTTTACTGCACAGTGAACTATAAGGTGTATCCGATAAGTAATGAGACTGATTCCATAAAATTGGATCTGTTCAAGATAAACTTACATATACTTAAATTCCTCGAAATAACATAGAGCATCAATACACCGTTGGCAGCGGTTATGCCACGCTTGCCTGGAAGTCTTGGACAGGATCTCTTTCAAAGCACCCGTCACGCCAGCTTGCACGTCATTAACAGTCCCAAAATGGTGGCCTTTCAAGCTTGGTTTGAGCCGGGGAAACAAAAAGAAGTCAGTGGGCCAAGTCCAGGCTGTAGGGAGTTTGGCACAGCGTTGCCACGGTTTGTTTCGCCAGAAACTCTTTTACTAGCAGCAACGCATATCTCGGCGCATTGTGAAGAACCCATGTATTTGGGATCTCCGGGCGTTTAAGCACATCCATGTAAAATGCTTCGTTGACCATTTGTCTGGCTGGTACGAACTCCTTATGAACAACATTAGAGTAAAAAAGAGACAGTGAGCATCGATTTTATTTTCGATTTGCACATTCGAGCCTTCTTTGATCGAGGAGACTCTGTAGTGTGCCACTTGGAGCTCTGTCTTTTCATCTCGGGATCGTACTCAAAGACCTACTTTTCATCACCGGTTATCACTTTCTTAAAAAAATCAGGTTCACTCCTCACACAATCCAAAAGGTCATGAGAAATCGACACACGGTTTTTCTTCTGTTCGTCGCTGAAAACCTTAGGAACCTATTTGGCACAAATTTTCCGCATGTGCAGTTCTTTCTTGACAGTTTCATACACAGTGGATTTTGAAAGTCCCACTTGATCTGCTATCAATCTAAGTCTCAAACGTAGGTAAGAGTCCAAAACCGCTTTCGCATTATCAGCATTGTGAGACGTTAATGGGTGCCCTGTGCTTTGTTCGTCCTCTATGCTCTCTCTTCCTTCGCTGAACGTCTTATGCCACCAAAACACATGTGCTTTCGATAAAGCATCCTTCCTGTAGGCTTTCTGTATCCTAGGAAGCGTCTTGGTCGCGGACTTTTCAAGTTTAACACAAAACTTTATCGCGTATCGCTGCTCGGCACTCCTCTGCATATTAACAGTTACACTACGCTTAAACACCTGTCAACTTCACAAGCAATCCGCACTCTGTAAAAGCTCAGAGCCAATTGACGAGATATCGACTCTTTACCTAACATCCCCCACTAACTTTCAGGCTCGGAGAATTCCCCCCCCCCCCCCCCCCCCGGCCCTGATGATTGGCTGAATAAAATGTCTCATTACTTGCCGGACACATCTTGTATAATTATTGTATGACCCTTAACTGAAGTAATTAATGTGAAATATAAATAAAAGTCGTAAATTGTTCTGTTTGAAGACTGTTATGTTTGATATTGTTTGACAAAATGATAGACTATGTGGTGTAATAAAAAAAAAAGTATCCGGTCTGAAGACAAGTCCAGATCCGCCTGAACAGCTGGGATGTGTACTATCACCAAGGTTGTTTATTTTAGCCGTAGACTGGTTAATGAAGGAGGCAACATCGCATGAATGCAGAGGATTACAGTGGACCCTCGACATAGTGCTGGAGGACCTTGACTTTGCCGACGTTTGTCTACTATCAAGCAGCCACAAAGATATGCAAGATAAAACAAACAAGCTAACTCAGATGCTAACAAAATAGAGTTAAAGATCTACGTAAGAAAGTTAATAAAGCAAAATATGAACAATAGATATATACTGAGAGTAGATAATATGTTAGTGGAAGAGGGCAGCGAATTTGTATATTTTGGGTGCGGAGTACAAGAAAATGGAGACATCAAACATAACAACAGTTTTACTAGAGCAACCCAAGCTCCTGTAAAGCTGTATCAATCAATCAAGTGCCATGCCGCGTGGCGTATGCGATCATTTCTCTCCACAATTCCCTTTCTTTAGACTTGATTATGAGATCCGCCGGCGACTTTCTTCCTAGCCACACTGACAGATCACCCATTAATTTCTCTCTCTGTCTTCCTCCGTGTTCTTCCCTCAGTTTTTCCACTTGCCACAATGTGTTCCAATTTTCCTCTTCTCAGAAAATGTCCTACAAATCTCGTTTGTCTGCCTCTGATCTTTGTTGTAATTGCCTTTTAACTCCAACCTCTCTTAAGACTTCTTTGTTGGTTTTCCTAGCTGTCCATGGTACCTTCAACATCCTTGTTATGAACCACATTTCTATGGCCTCCATTTCTCGTTGTACTCTCTTTTTCATGGACCATGCTTCACATTAATAAAACAGAATTGGCTCGATGTAACATTTAAGTACTCGGAATCTTGTTTCCATTGATATGGATCTGTCGCACAAGATGTTTCTCATTTTCTGGAATGCTGACTTGGCCTGAACACATCTGCTTTTTATTTCTTTGTGACATTTCCCATAAGCTGTTATAATCGTTCCTAAGTACTTGAATCTATCAACTTGTTTCAGTTCTGTGCCATTGATGGTAATGCTACATTTTGGTGGTATTCTTTTCTTTCAGATGGCCATCACTTCAGTCTTCTTTTTATTCAGGCTGAGACCTTTACTTTTACTTTCACGAACCACGATGTCCAGAAGGGCCTGTAGCTCCCCTTCACTTTTAACAATCATAACTGTGTCGCTTGCATGTCTTAAGTTGTTAAGGTTGTAATCGCCAATTGATATTCCTGGCAAACTCCATATTTCTCATTATGTTTTCGCTGTAGAAGGAACTGAGGTCAGGAGATAGAACACATCCTTGTCTCACTCCCAGTTTTATGTCTTGGAATGCTCCTATTTGGTTATCGGCCTTCATTGCTGCTGATTGCTGCCAGTATATGTTTTTGATGAGTTTTAGATCTTACCCATCATTCCGGCATTCTTATAATTTTCTGTGCGCTCTCTTTATCGAATGCTTTACAGTAGTCTATGAAGCATAAGTATAGGCCCGTCTTTACTTCTATTGATCTCTCCATCAAAATGCTGCATACTACACGTACATGGAAATCTAAAAAAAACTAAGCATGAAAACTAAAATCAAGTTTTAAGTCTACTACTGAATGCTGGAAAACTAGAAAAGAAGGTGAATTCTTTCCAGACTAAATGTTTACGAAGAATTAGAAGAATATTTTGTCCAAACAAAATTATAATCCATCACAGTGGTGGCTTCTAAAACGAGTGCAGCTACCAATGGCGGTGTCAGCCATTGTGTTTAGAATGAAGATGTCTAAATTTGGCAAGACAAAGGATCCGAGGATATCGGGGGAAGTCGATGATAACATTGTTGTACTTTTAGTGGAGACCTAACAGAAACGGATACCTTCACAGCAGACTACCACTTTACGGATGAACAAAGAAAAACAAAGCCGGCGGGAGGGGGAGAGCAAAAACAGTGTTCATTAATCTTATAAATATCAAGAGTCCTCTCACTACAGTGCTAGAACTACAACTGAAAGGGAAATGAGCAAACTATTCTCATTCCACAAAAACTGCGCCAGAAAGATATTGAATGCTTACTGGCCACAGACAACAAATAACCGAGACCTGCTAGCCCCAGAGTGAACAAGGAGACGTGCATAAGTTATGCGCCCCGACGGGACCCCCAGCAACATCGCACAGCCATGCGATGAGCATCAGAGGGAAAAAAGAAAGAGGCCGACCAAAGGCTGCCTGACGGAGAACTGTAGAAGCAGAAATAATACAATGCAACACAGAACACAGCTGAGGCACAACACAAAGGCTGGGCGCAGGCCATGAGAAGTGGAGAGAATGTGCCGCTGCCCTGCAAGACGCCACAAGACATACGGGGCCGTCATAGTTTAGCCGATCTCCCACCAAGAACATGGATGGATGGAATGTTCATGGAGGAAAAAAAAAATTCAGAAAAATCGCGTCACAAAATGGCGGCAGCAAATGAGATTGAGTACGACAGCGAGCGGCAGAAATATAACTAGATTTTCAAACTTAATCTTGTTCGCAAGAGGACGAACCTCTCGGCAATGGCGGAAACTGTGTAATAAGTGATGGACTGTGTTTACTGTACAGAAGACTGGTCGTGATGGCGGCGCCAATGCTCGTACTATAGTGCACTGTGATGGCTGGCGATTTCCTCTCTCACACGAACTGAAAACCGTGCCAGTATGGACCAGACTGAAACAGTAGTGCAGATAAAGCAGGAAATGGACAATGAGGTGGGTTAATGTTTATTTTCTTTCAGTAATAACAAAGTTATCAGAGAGAGAGAGAGAGAGAGCAATTAAAGAAAACTAGTTATCAGCAAGACAGAAACAATGGTAATACCAAGTAAACGTAATGACACTGAGACACTTGGTGGCTGTGGAGGAGTTTTTTTGTTGTTGTTGCAAGCCAAAAACTCATGGCAGAAGAAAGCATAGTGAAGAATGTGGCCACCCCTTATAGCTATTGTTTTGAAATGTATGAAAAAAGTATTCATTTCTTTGTCCTGTGTGTTTTTGTATGGCCCAGGCCGAAACGTCACAGCTGTGTACAGTAATAAAAGCTGTTACTACTTTTTTTCCCCCTAGTTTATATATTTTAGTATCACAGCTTTATTGCAGTGGCTTCAGGTATAGTTATATACTTTACAGTAATTATGGAATGTAAGTAATGTCGCTTGTAGTTTATATGTTGGCGGGCAGTTAAATAGGAAATATTGAAATGTTTCCCCCCTCACAACAAATAAAATAATTTAGTATCACAATCTTCACACTTTAGTTGCAGTTTTTTTTTTTTTTTTCATTTGTTCATGTATGGTTTGTTTCCGACCAGAAAATGATGGTTTGGTTTTATGTGTTAAAATATGACTCATCAGATAAAATTAGTTTGCATTTGTATAAAGATTTGACTTGTTTATTTTCTAATTGCTCACTGATTCAGTCATTTTTCTTTGATCCTACCATGTGGTCGGATTCTTGTTTTGCTGTGGCTGCTATGCATCCTAGTTTGCAAGGTTGTCTGCCTTCTCATTACCAGGAATTCCTCTGTGATTTTGGTAACCAGTGTAACATGAACAGTACTCAGTTTTCTTTGTAGAGTTTATCTACAAGTTTCTTCACTTCTTCTTTATTGAGTTGGACCTCCATTTGTCAATGTCTGTTATGACTGACTAGGAATTTGAGAAAAAGACTGTATCCTATGAATTGACCATGCTGCTCCAAGGATTCTTCTAGAATTTTCCCAACATTTTCTCACAATAACTAGAGAATTATATGATCGAATACCTATAGAATGTTGCAAGCATAATGTAAGAAATGGAACATGCACTTAATCATTGGAAGCAGTAGAAATGTGGTTTATTAGAAGAATGTTGCAAATCCCCTGGACAGCAAAAATAACTAATGAAGAATGTATGAGAAGAGCTGGAGAGACCAAAAAACCTTGTCAAAAAAATAAAAGAGAGACAATGTACTTTCATATGACATGCAATGAGAAGAGGGGGCATTGAAAATATTATAACAACAGGAAAAATAGAGGGAAGAAGATTAAGAGGAAGGCCAAGAGAAATGATACTGGACAGTCTGACGGGATGGTGTGAGAGGAGATCACCAACTGAGCTGATGGCCTGCATGAGGGATTGTGTACTCTGGAAAAGCCAGTCGGCACAGCACCTGATGATGATGACATAAACACTTACAGTATATATCATCTTTTGCTAGAGTGCAGCTGAGAGGGATAGAAATAAAAACAGCTTAAAACAGAAAAACATTCAAAATATTTGAGTGTAAAACTTATTAGAAACTGACAGTGAAGAAGCACATTAATGACATTCTGAACAAAGGTAAAGGTAATCCTGTCATGCCTTAGAGGCACATAGGGATATGGTATTAGTGCCCATATTTTCCTTGACCTGTCAGCACACTAGAGGGTGATATGGTCAGTATCACGCCTGGCCGCCTTTCCTTCTCCTGCTCCAGAAGAAGTTGGGTACCCATTTCTACATCTGGGTGACTGGGGTGCATCCAGTCGGATTCAAACCCCTGACCTTCACCATGAGAGACCAGTGCACTAAGCATTTCACCACTCAGACACCCCTGAAGTTAAATCTCATCAAAAACATTGCTAGAACAAAGTGAGGGGGGGGAGGAGGTTAAGAAATATCATGTGACAGCTGTATATTGACCATAAGAAATCCACAACAGACTACTCCATGCCACTTCAGGTCAGTTCTAGTCTTTTATCAACAGAGAGAAAAAAACAAAATTCATTCCAGAATCAGAATGCACAGTGAAGTGGATATATTCAGTTCCAACAGAACAAAAGCAGACAGATAGCAAATGACAGAAGAAATCAAATCAAAAACAGGAAAAAAAAAAACAGGAAAGACAAAAAGCAGTTTGAACAGCCTGAAGATATTTAAAAAATAGTAGAATATCCCTGACAGTGAGGAAAAAAAAAAGCATTACTATGTAATTATTACTATGTATTACAATGTATTACCAGTACTAGGTGTATGTTTTTTGCTTGTGAAATTTGAAGAATTAAAAAAAAAAAACCAATGATACAGAAACTGAAAACTTTAGAGATGTTAAGTAAAGTTGTTAGTCATTTGCATGTTCCTTGTGGAACTTTGCATCCCTAACAGCTCTCCTGTAGGCCTCCTGGATAGTAAAGTTGTAGAGCATCAAAAACTAATTAAAAATTACCAGTAAAAGATAAGAAATATTCTTTGGATATGTTATATGAAGACATATGTTAGAGAATGTGACATCTTACATCCTTCTCGAGCCATTAAACGTCACATAGGGCCCACATGGTAGTTTGCCAAGATGTCCTGTCTTCGGCGAGTTTTTCAATCTCATCAAGGGATGTTACGCCCACTGAATTGGGTTCTCTTATGTCCTCTTTAGAGTTTCATGTGGTTGACCTCTTTTTTTTTCAGCCCGTTGTGTTCCATTTGTTAGCTTGTTTGGGGATTCTCTGATTGTTTCTTCTCTTCACATGACTGACATATGTCCATCTTCTTTTTCTGATCAAGCATGAGAATGTGACAATCACTTGAAAATTGAAGGTAGATAAAAGATAAATAGACCAAGGAAAAGTATCTGGTGTTATGATATAGGACAAGAAAAGCAAATTATCTTATTTGAAACATCAAGAGCAGCACAAAACTGAAGAGTATGATTACCAGCACCTTTTGGCACATCACATGGTGAATTGATGAATTCATAATTTTATACGACTTGTTTTATATGAGTTTTATAAGAAAATCAGGATGAAAGTGAAGAGTGTGTAAGGATAAAGAAAATTTGATTTGAGAGATTGAGTCATGATAGTAGTCCTGGATATGAAGGAGATTGTACAGGGTGTTCCATAAGTAACTGTGCACTAACCCAGTATCGATTCCGGTATCATAGTGATATCTTAATATCTGCTTAACAACTGAATACACAAAAACAGACTGAATACAGTGAATGTTACGCAACAGCAGGCTTCAACACACTAGCATATGCAGGTAGATGTGGCTAGATATCGCAGTCATTAAGATATAACTACGTTACCGGAATCGATACTGGGTTAGTGCACAGTTATTTTCCGAACGCACAGTAGTTTTCAGAGGTTAGTAGCCGTCTACCTGGAACACAGAGATTAATCTAAAATAAAGAAATAGACATAACATTTCTGTCAGATATTCTTGTATTTTTTCATTAAAAGCTATTTAGGTATTGAGAATAGCAGTTTTTGTTTTCAGACATCAGGAAACATGAAACCACCAGTCCCTTTCTTGGCTGATTTAATAAAACAGGAAATTAAACCAGACCCTGATGTAAGTTTATATTTCCTTTTGTTTGTTTCTTTTATAACTTGCAGATAAAAAAAAAAGCGTGCAGGCTTACGTGGGGCTGTCCTGAGCGTAATGATGCTGGAGTTTGAATTCTGAACCTTGAACCTTACGTGAAAAAAATTATGAAAAAAAATATAAACAAACACGAGAACAGACAAAATATAATTTGAATATTTGTGGCTTTATTGACAGAAGAAAAGGAAGAATAAATGCTGATATGTCGTTGCCTCATATAAAAGGTAAAAGTTAAAAAAGGTAAAAAGTTCAAAATTCCTGTTTCCATGACATTAAGGCATATGGGGGTTCGGTGTTGGGCCTGCATTTTTATGACCTTCAGCACATGAAAGTCTGATGTGGTCAGTATCACAACCGGCTGTATTTACCTTCTCAGATTTGTCTGGTACCCATTTTTAGAGGCTGGGTTGACCCTGGAGCCCTTTGTTTTTGGTATGTAATAGAAAAAAATCCCACTGCTAGAACTGAACCCGGTTACACCGGATTAGTAAACCACTCAGTTAACCAGGCTGCCATTGATCTTACATGTTCATTAAAAATATTATTTTAAATGCAGCATGATGTGAGTTGTTTTTTTTTTTTTTTATACCCCAGGCACAGGTAAAGATGAAAGTGCCAGTTCCATTTCTGACTGATGTAATAAAACAGGAAATTAAGGCAGATTATGATGTGAGTTTTATTGTTTGATTGATGCGTAAAGTCACAGTTTTAGTAAGACGTGCACTTTGATTGTTGACACTGCCTATGTTACTTGATATTGCTACAAATATTACATCTGCTGTTTGAAATGTAAGAAGTGTTACAAACAGTGAAGTGAAATGAAGGTTGCCTACTTGGAAGAAACAGTTGTTTAAGATAAATATTCTTTGACAAGATAATCTCACCTGAATACTTTGTATAAGTTTATTATGTTTATATTTTTTGATTGTTTGAGTTTATAAAATTGTGTTGCCATTTTTCTTTTCCTTCATTGTAAGATTGCAAGAAATTACAACCATTGATAGATTTGCATATATTCAAATTTTATGTACAAAAATTCTGTTTCATTTGTTAAACCTGTGCTTTACTCCTATAAGGCTCAATGGGCATATGTGTATGTTTTTGAGATGTATAATTGATGATTAGAAAATTGCTCTATAGGAAATCAATATTTTCTCCATGTTTTTTTTAACAGAGAAAAATGTCTATCCTTTTTTTTAATACGTTTATTATTATCAAGCAGTTATCAAGTTTATTATTATCATTCAGACTCCAGACAACAGCAGCAATTCCGAATTACATCAACAAAATATTGATGCCATGAAAATGCCAGAAATTAAACAAGAGCAGTCAAGCCCACATGAAGATGGTAAGATTATAAATAGAAGATGTTCCAGTTATTCATTTGAAATTCATATGTGGCAGAATAATGACTAAATTTAAATATTTGCATCTGAAAATAATCTGAATATAAAATTATAAATACTGACGTAACATCCCTCCATCATTTCTAAATTTGGACTAAAATATTTTAAGAGTAGGTTTGTCCCAGTTGGTGGTGACATAGTCTGTAGATTAATTTGAAACTGAAGGCATGACCTATTCTGCTGTCACTCTACTGTCAGTTCACTTGTACAAATAGATACTAAACAGTCTGTGCTGAGAACCATATGCATCCAGTACATCTGTCTACACAACGAAGTTCTTTGGATTACACAGCACACATGGCTGTTAGTAGGTGAGGGACAGCAGGAAATCACGTGCAACTCTGTCACATTGGAAGATGGAGCTTCATACAAGTCATAGCTGATGAAAAGTAAAATTTATTCAAATTTGATTTGGTTTAACAATAGAATAAAATGTATATAAATAACTGGTTCATTCTATGCATACTGAAAACAGGATCAAATCAATTTGTTTTTTGTTTTTTTTTCATTTCAGAGAGCCAATTTCATCCACCGTGCAACATTTTCTTCCCTCAATTTGATGAGCAAATGAAAGTAGTAGACAAAGCTAAAAGCATGGAGTTTGATGGACATGAAGATCTTAAGACTGAGCTCTCTCAATACCAGGGACATAACATGAGCAGCAACTTTAGTGACGGCAGTTTTATTAGTTTTTCTGTGACACAGAATAAAAATGACAAAAGTCTGTATGTAAAAGATAATTTCACAGACAGTCAAGGCAGAGTAACAAAAATGTTTGGGACTGCGAGTGAAGGGACCATGCTCAAGGAAGACTGCATGAACATTTCTTATAAAGTTTTACCTGCTGGTGAGAATAATTCCGATGTCAGCGAGTATGATAAAGTTGGTAATGTGTCCAGCACTTACATGAGTAACTTACAGACTTGTAGAATTCAAACAGGAGAGAAGTCAGACACATTTCCTACCTGTAGTGTAGATTTTTCTCAGAACAGTAATCAGCAACATGATAGAAAGCACAAAGGGGAAAGACTATACAAATGTGATGTTTGTGGTGCTGGATTTTTTCAGCTGGGACATCTACTAGGACATAAAAGAATACATAGCGTAGATAAACCCTACAAATGTTATTTTTGTGATTTATGTTTCTCTGTGAGAGGTCACTTACAGCGTCATCAAAGAATACATACAGGAGAAAAGCCTTATAAGTGTGATGTGTGCAATGCATGTTTTACTCAGAATGGTAATCTGCAAAATCACAAACGAATACATACAGGAGATAAACCTTACAAGTGTGTTGTATGTAATGTATGTTTTACAGAGAGAGGTAACTTACTGCGTCATCAAAGAATACATACAGGAGATAAACCTTACAGGTGTGATGTTTGTGATGCATGCTTTAGTCAAAGAAGTCTGTTGCAACGTCACGTAAGAATACATACAGGAGAAAAACCTTATAAGTGTGATGTTTGTAATGTATGTTTTACTGATAAATTTCACCTACAGCGTCACCAGAGAATACATACAGGAGAAAAACCATACAAATGTGATGTTTGTGGCATATGTTTTACTCAGATAGGTCTCCTGCAGTGTCACAAAAGAATACATACAGGAGAAAGACCATACAAGTGTGATGTTTGTGGTGTATGTTTTACTGAGAGAGGTAATTTACAACGTCATCAGAGAGTACACACAGGAGAAAAACCGTATGAATGTGATGTTTGTGGCGCATGTTTTACTCAGAAAAGTCTCTTGCAGTGTCACAAAAGAATACATACAGGAGAAAAACCTTACAGATGTGATGTTTGCGATGTGTATTTTACTCAGAAGGGTCACTTGGAGCGTCATCAAAGAATACACACAGGAGAAAAATCTTATAAATGTGATATTTGTGAATTATGTTTTACTCGGAGTGATCATCTTCAGTGTCATAAAAGAATACATACAGGAGAAAAACCTTACAGTTGTGATGTTTGTGGTGTGTGCTTTGCTCGGAGAGCTCATATGCAGCATCACAAGAGAAAACATATGGATGAATAACCTTACAAATGCAATGCTTGTGATGTGTGTCTTGCTCGGAGAGCTCATATGCAGCATCACAGGAGAAAACATGGGAGAATAACCTTACAAATGCGATGCTTGTGGTGTATGTTTTGCTTGGAGCGCTCATATGCAGCATCACAAGAGAAAACATATGGGAGAATAACCTTACAAATGCAATGCTTGTGGTGTATGTTTTGCTTGGAGAGCTCATATGCAGCATCACAAAAGAAAACATATGGGAGAGTAACCTTACAAATGCGATGCTTGTGGTGTATGTTTTGCTTGGAGCGCTCATATGCAGCATCACAAGAGAAAACATATGGGAGAATAACCTTACAAATGTAATGTTTGTAATATATTTTTCACCCAGAGTGGTGACTTACAAACACATAAAAAAATACATTTGGATCAATAACCTTACAAGTTGTTTTTACAATTTTATGTTTTTGCTGTAAGGTTATTGCCATTTCCCTGAGTTGTCATGTTTGTCCATATTATTTGATAGATACAGGTGAAACAAACACACACACACACACTTACACAAGAATGATGTAAAGCAGTACTTCAAAGAACTGTGGCCAACATATGTGACAAGAACCACAACTTTACATGACAAACAGTTCAAAAGTTGAATAATTAGGCAAATTGATCAAATTTTATATAACATGGAGCTTGATGCAGTGGAGATAACAAGTCATATAAGACTTCTACACTATTGAGTCTGTTTCACAAAAAATAGTCCATTTATTAAATATAAAGTCTATTTTTTCACTGAAGCAAACATTCTCACAGGACAAAATTTAAATTCCAACTGATCTGTCCAAGCTTGTTTTTTCCCTACTTGTGTCAGGTCCTAGGACTACCAGCCTGTGAACTGAGTGGGCAGTGCTCTCTAAACTCCCAGTCTGTATTATTCTTCAGGTGTTCTTAGCACACTGTTACAGTGTGTTACATAATCTTTGTTTTAGCTTTGTTTCCCAAGAGTTTCATGTTTACAGTTTTAGGGATATACACCCAGGCGCGGGGGGGGGGGGGGGGGGGGGGGGGGTGCGCAGCCGGTACATTGTTCTGGGGCCCATGGAGTTCAAAGGGGGCCCATGAAGGGGACATTTTAAAAAAAATTATTACAAAACCAAATTTTTAAAAAGAAAAACAATTTTCAATATATACTTCATAATCTATACTTTGTGTGTATCGCAAAACCGCCTTGCAGCCTTGTTTGACATAACCTTTGTTAATGTGAACACTCAGTGAATAGTAATTTATGGAATTTTATTTTCATTATTTATTTATTTATGTTTGCAAGTTTTGTTTCACTTCGTTTATGGATATATTGTATATTTCATTTCAGTTTATGAATGGTTATGAAATGTTATCTCAAAAATCTGGAGCTCTAAAATGGAAGGAAAAATAGAAACATGACGAGATTAATAAAAAGGGGTGACAAGCGCTTTTTTAATTTGGCGTTAAATGCAAAACAAGTGAAACTAACCAAAATGAAACTTTAAATTCAGAACAGTATGAGAAAAGTGCAGAACTGAAACAAAAGTCAGAATCTCATGAGGCCAGTTTGGATTTTCAAGAAGCATCAGATAAGTAAATTCTCAATTTCAAGATTTAGAGAAACAGTTGAATGTTAGTGATGAGAGTACTTCACTGTCTACAGAATCTGGCCATGGCAGACATAGTGAAGAGAAGAGTAGGTCAAATACTGGAATGAATACTGGACTTCTTGTAACAGAGGTGCCTTCTCAATTGGATATAGAAAACTGTGTTATTAAAGGTCATATTGGCTTTCCTAAAACATTTCCCAAAGATATAGATAACCAGGTTTTTCCCTAAACTATTCTAACATTTCGAAGTTTAAATGGTGAAAAACATGACCGAGATTGGCTTGTCTGGAGTGAAGTTAAAACAACCATTATTTTGCATTCCTTGTCAATTATTTTGGAACAAGATCTGTTGCAACATTAGCTCAGCATCTAAGTCTATGCTTGCAACATTAGCTCAGCATCTAAGTCTACGCCTGCATCAACAGAAGGATGGTCAGCAGCTAAAAAGTGGTGAAAATTATGTATTCTCGTTCCAGAACATGAGAGAAGCAAAAGTCACAGGCAGTACTATCTGGCTTGGCGAGGACTAGAAAAATGCCTGTCATCTGGCAAAGGCATTGAAAGTCTGTTGGAGGCATCATTTGAAACAGAATCTGTCAAGTGGTACAACATTATGAAACGGATCACTGATGTTGTACTATTCCTTGGTGAATGGGGGCTTGCTTTGCGTGGCAGTACCAAGAGCATTGGCGAAAAAGACAATGGAAATTTTCTGGGAGTCATAGAGTTGTTGTCTCATTGGGATCCAGTTCTAAAAGAGTAAGTGTTGCAAGTTAAAGAGTCACAAGAAAAGGGAGAACCTCAAGTATATTATCTAAGTGCCGATTCCCAAAGCAGCACGTGTTGGAGGACAGGAAAACTGCAAAGTACTTTTGCTGTTATTGTTGATTTCACGCCAGATTCATCCCATGTTGAACAAACAACATTTCTTTTGCGTTATGTAATACTATATGAAAACCAGTATGAAACTGTAAGAAGATTTTTACAATTTGCTGACACAAGCCATAAAACAGGATATGACATAGCACATATGGTAGTAGAAACATTGAAAGAACAAGATATTCCACTGTCAGACTGTCGTGCACAGAGCTATGACAATGCAGCCAACATGGCAGAAAAATATAAAGGTGCACAAGAAAGATTACTTGTGCAATGTGAGACAGCTTTATTTTCACCATGTGGATGCCACACACTTAATTTGCGTGGAAATGATGCCGCAGAATGCATTCCTGAAGCCATAACAAACTTTGGAACTGTACAGACTGTTTACAACTTGTTTAATTCTAGTCCACAGTGATGGGAAATCTTGCAGAAGTGTATTGGCTGTTCTCTTCACGGCATGTCTAACACACGATGGTCAGACCATGTTGAAAGTATAAAGCCCTTTGTAGCCCATCTGCCAGGCATCACATTAGCATTAGAAAACCTGCTGGAGTTGAACCTAACTGCCATAACAAGAACAGAGATTAGTGGAGCTTTGTCTTATGTCACATCCATCATTGGATGAGTCCCCTGAGTAAGCATATTTCAGAAAGTCTGTTTTCCATGTAATGTTGGGTAATGTTATTGGTGGACTGACTGTTCGTTTCAATGTTGCAGTGAATATTTCTGAGAAGCTCAGCTTCCTCTGGAAGTACCTATCAATTCCACAAGATGAACTGAAAGAAAAATCAAAATTAATGGCAGATCAATATCCTGCTGATATCAGTGAAGATCTTGTAAAGGAGATAAATCATTTGCCATCTGTTCATCAAGCAAATTTTGGAGAGGGCCAACTGAGTTCATTGGAGCTACTGAATTGCTTGAAAAGATACAAGCTGAAAGGACTCTTTCCAAATATATGTGTCTCCTCCCGTATTTTGTTAACAATTCCTGCCACTGTCGCCTCTGCAGAGCGCTCATTCAGCAAACTAAATCTGATAAAAAATTATCTAAGACTGACTATGTCACAAGGGCAGCTGGTAGATTTGGCAAGACTCAGTATTGAGTCTGATTTTGCAAAAGCGATTGATTTTGATGATGTGATTCACAATTTTGCCAGGAAAAAGGCTAGGAAAGCATTTTTGTATAGCAGATTATAAATACCATTACATCTCAATTATAATAACTGTTATGAGCTTGTAATAAATCTAGTATTAAATTCATTGCTTATGTATATTGCTTCATTATTGTTTATATACAAATGTGTATTATTGTTTTTATTATCTTTTACAGAAGTACCTGTCCTCTTTTTAACATATTTGCAAGTATGTTTGAATGTAATTAATAACTGTACAGTTATGACATTGATTTATGTGTCTATGTGTAGGTGAGGTGGCCCGTATTAGTCTTGTTCCAGCACCTAATAATTCTCTCAGTGGCCCTGTATACCCCTACAAGATGTGGCTGTAGATTGTCTTTTCTGTGCTCTGTAGATGGTTGGAAAAGTACAATAGATTAATGCTAACATTCAGAATATATTTGTTTTCAGTTTTAAACACATTTTCTTCTGTAAATACTCAGTGTGTTGCCCAGATGTAACCTTTCCTTTTGTTCAAAGAATTTTTTTGATGCTCTCATGCAGTTGGATGTTTGAAGCTGGTGATGTGAAAGAGTATGTACTTTTTGTCTTCTTTCCTGTGTGGCATGGGCATTTTTTGCAGTTTATATCATTGTCTTTTTGAATGTGGTTACATTACAGTTGTCATTGTTTGTGTTTATATCATTGTCTTTTTGAATGTGGTTGCAATATAGTTGTCATTGTTTGAGTTTATATCATTGTCTTTTTTAATGCGGTTATATTATAATTGTCAGTGTTTGAGTTTATATCATTGTCTTGTTGAATGTGGTTGCAATATAGTTGTCATTGTTTGAGTTTATATCATTGTCTTTTTAATGCAGTTACATTATAGTTGTCATTGTTTGAGTTTATATCATTGTCTTTTTTAATGTGGTTACATTATAGTTGTCATTGTTTGAATTTATATCATTGTCTTTTTGAATGTGGTTGCAATATAGTTGTCATTGTTTGAGTTTATATCATTGTCTTTTTTAATGCGGTTACATTATTAGTTGTCACTGACAGAATGATAAACTGTTTGCTTGCAAAGTGGCCTGACCTACAGAACTCACCACCACTACAGCAGACGGAGAATACATGTACGAGTAGCCTTGAAAAGATAATAAACAGAGTGCTTGGACATAAGCCTCCGTTGATTAAATTTGTACCTGAAATGATAAGAAAAGGCAAAGTTTAGTAAAATCCATCTCAGACAGCCAGGAACCATTTGGTTATGCTGAGTCCTTCAAAAGTAGGGATATTGCGCCTCTGGACTAGTCAGACATGGCTCAGTTCTGCAATATCTCCAGGGGATTTTCTGTGGGTGCCTTAATTCAGTGATCATGTTAACCAGCAATTCCTGGTAAATTACCAATAAGAAAATGAGAAAAACTGGAGTTTTTGGGAGGTTATTGGTTACTGTTCATTCATTCATTCATTCACATGTCCCTTGTGGAACTTTGCCTCCTAATAGCACTTCTGCTCGGTTGTGAGCAAGATGGCCTGCTGCTGATGCATCCATTTGCAGATCATCAACGATGTCTTACAGCCATCTTCGCCTTTGGTCTTCCTCTCTTTCTTTTTCCCGTTATGTGCCCTTCCAAGACGGTCTTCTCTAAATTATCATGGCATTTAATGTGTCCAAAATATTTAAGTTTTCTTTGCTTAATCCTCTTTACTAGCCAGCCTTCTTCAATATTAAGTTCTTGTAGTATGGATATATTTGTTCTTTTTTTTTTGTCCATGATATTTGAAGAACTCTTCTGTAGCGTTTACATTCAAAGGCATTTATGTGTTTCTCAGCTGTTACTGGTTGATATTATCAAAACCAAGTAAAAGCAACCAGCAAAATCAGTTGGAGGATAATCAGCACAATATGTTGATTATGCTCAGTTTGCATGGAGGAGAATCAGGCCAATAGGTTGATTAAGCTCATTTTGCATGGAGGAGAATCAGGCCAATAGGTTGATGATGCTTAGTTTGCATGGAGGAGAATCAGACCAATAGGTTGATGATGCTTAGTTTTGCATGGAGGAGAATCAGGCCAATATGTTGATGATGCTTAGTTTTGCATGGAGGAGAATCAGGCCAATAGGTTGATTATGCTCAGTTTTGCATGGAGGAGAATCAGGCAGTTTTGATTAGGTTCAGCATGTGAGCATTTTGTAAAGATTATGCTGCAGATAAAGTAAGAAAAAAAAAACCAATGTACACACAAACGTTTACTTTCTGCTGATGTTTGGAAAGTGTGTTTAATTTTACATTATAAAAAAGAAGAAAAAAGTGTGAAGTACAAAGCATGATTTTACAAGGGAATTGAAGATTTAGTGGTGGCTTCCCTTTGCTTTCCACTTTGTTTAAATTGTTTTCCCCACTAGCCTTTGTCTAAAGATACTGACCTACTAGACAGCCAGGTACCCTTTTTTTGGTCTGCTGCTGTTTATTGAGATACTCACAGCTGACTTCTGTATCTAGAAGTGGATGCATCTGATGGATGGACATGTCATGAGACAACAGAAGTTGAAGAACCTAGTAACAACTAGAAATTCAGGTGAAAAAAGCATGAGAGGAAGGCTAAGAAAAAAAAAAAAATCTCAGTGGATTGACTCACTTTTAGCTGACTGAGAAAAGTGATTTTGAAACCAGGTCAGAAAATGAAAAATATGCACATTTTTACAGTTATTTTTGCTTTAGTTCTTCTCTTATTGGTTCTTTTCATCATCATCATCAGGTGCTGTGCCGACTGGTGTTGGCTATTATGCTTCTCCAGAGTACACGATCCTTCATGCAGGCCGTCAGCTCAGTTGGTGATCTCCTCTCACACCATCTCGTCAGACTGTCCAGTATCATTTCTCTTGGTCTTCCGCTTGATCTTCTTCCTTCTATTTTTTCTGTTGTTACAATATTTTCAATGCCCTGCCTTCTCATTGCATGTCCTTGTGAAAGTACATTGTCTCTTTCTTATCTTTTTGACAGGTTTTTTGTCTCTCCAGCTCTTCTCATACATTCTTCATTAGTTATTTTTGCTGTCCAGGGGATTCGCAACATTCTTCTAATAAACCACACTTCTGCTGCTTCCAATGATTTTTGTGCAGACTTGCCTATTGTCCATGATTCACTTCCATATAACAAGATAGGTTCAATATAGCATTGGTTCTTTTACTAAACTGCAGTTCTGACATTGCTGGTTTTGAAAAAAAAAAAATATATATATATAAACCTGCATTATTCCATGATAGGAAAATCCATGAGAACTGGCCACTCATCATGGTGAGTCATTTCCTCAAGATGGTTGTCCCATTTTTTTTAAAGATTGGATAAAACGGACTAAAGGAAACAGGAGGAAAGAAAGGAGGAACTTCCTGAGTGGAGAAATGAGGAGAAGCAATCTCTATCCTCTCACACATAAACTAAGTGATGAGCTCTGCAGGACTGACCATGTCCGAGAGTGGAATGCTAAAGTGTCGAGGAGCATTATGGCATCCGGGAGGCAACATCTTGATAAACTGAAAGAAAGAAAGAAGAAATTAGTACATGCTGCATTCTTTCTTTAAAAAACATATTGATCCTCTAAAGGAGACTTTGACAGAGAACTAATGCTAATTCATTACACCATTGCCGGTTGTAAGTGCACAGAATATATTTTGTAAAAATTCTGTTTGTTATACATCTACGTTATTTCATAGCTTTAAATGTAATACCATTATATTATTAATTATTTTACTCTTGAATGTTTGGTTTTTCTGGGAATGCATGTCATTGACTTATTGTTTTACATTTTAAAATAATGAGATAATAATAATTTGGAGATCGCACTGTACTACCTTTATTGCTTTTGTTTGGGCTATTCCAAACCCGTTCCCCCCCACCTTTTTTAAAAAAAATGTTCTTATTAAATGATATTATTCAGTGTTATATGTTAGTCGGTGTAACAGGCAAAGGGCTATTAATATAGCAGGTTAGATGTTTGATTATCTTCTCGATGTTATGTAAGAAGAAATGGTGAATAAACATTGTCTGAATAAGGAGGGTACAGTAAGATAACTGTGAAAGGGAGACAGTCAGGAAGAGAGCAAGTGTTAGACATGGTTTGTATTTTTATCTGATGACATGTTTCAGAATGATGAATGAGTGGAGGGTTATGACAGAGCAAGAAGATTGGGAACAAACAAGAAGGTTATGAACAGCGCAAAAAGATTGAGAACAAACAAGAAGGTTATGACAGAACAAGAAGATTGAGAACAAACAAGAAGGTTATGACAGAACAAGAAGATTGAGAACAAACAAGAAGGTTATGACAGAACAAGAAGATTGAGAACAAACAAGAAGGTTATGACAGAACAAGAAGATTGAGAACAAACAAGAAGGTTATGACAGAACAAGAAGACTGAGAACAAACAAGAAGGTTATGACAGAGCAAGAAGATTAGGAACAAACAAGAAGGTTATGAACAGCACAAGAAGATTGAGAACAAACAAGAAGGTTATGACAGAGCAAGAAGATTAGGAACAAACAAGAAGGTTATGAACAGCACAAGAAGATTGGGAACAAACAAGAAGGTTATGAACAGCACAAGAAGATTGGGAACAAACAAGGTTATGAATGAGCTTCCAAATGTAAAAGTTGCTAGTCATTGTACTAAAAAGAACTGATTAAAGGAGGCATATTACAATGATTTTGTTGATTCTGTTGGTTTATGGAGTGAAGGAGAGTACCAGTTAACCCAGTGACTGAGGGAAGGAGTCCCCAAAGCTGCTACAAGAAGGTTGTCCCTGACTTAACCTCGCATCCTTCATAATGTTAACTTACTTTTTGTCTGAGGTGACAGAAGAACGGACATGGCCTATCCATGACAACAAGAGACTGAGGTTCACTTACATCCTTCCCGTGCCGTTAAAAGTCACATAGGGCTCACATAGTTGTTTGCCAAGTTTTCCTGTTCTCGGCGAGTCTTCCAACTTCATCAAGGGATGTTATGCCCACTAAACTGGCTTCTCTTAACAATGTCCTGTTTAGAGTTTCACGTGGTCGACCTCTTACCAACCATGTAAAAATAACTTGTAACTCCTGTTGAAATATTTTATTCTCTAGCAGCCAGAGAGCTTTGATAGCTTATTTGTCTAGACATCCAAGGCTAGCAGCCTTGTCCTTTCAGTGATCTCTTTTATTATCAAAACCTTCTGAGTGGCTTTTGTCTGTGCCATAGTTATCTGATTTTTTTTCCATCTGGGGAATGACGTCATTACCGTTATCGTGGTTTCTTTCTCTCATTTCTCAGCCAGTCGCCTGCTTCTGCCTTGCACTTATCTGCATCTATGTCAGCTCAGTTTGCTCCCGTCTTTCCTACAGTGAGGATACCAAAGAGCTATGTGTTAATATTTATTATTATTATTATTATTATTTTGCCTTTATCTGTTGTGTTGGTTTAGTATGTCTGTAAAGACATTTGCTGCTATATTTGCTGGTTTGATGTTCCTTGTTTATAGTGCTCATCTTATTTCCTGCCTCTCTCGTTACTGCCCACTTTCTTCAGTCTTTCTGTCCTTTTGTAAACCTGAACCACACACCTCAGTCTGCCATTTATACTAGAACCAGTTTTATCGCAGCTGTCACTTCTCATACATCTAACCATTGAAATACCAGTGGAGTTTTTTTTTTTTTTTTTAAAGACTGGCTACGAGTGGCAAGAAAACCAGGCGTGTGATAATCACAAAAGTATACAGAGCAATCTCCTTTTCAGTTTTCTTTATGTGATGTGTCTTTTCTCAGACCGCTGTTCCTCTCACTTACCTCCTTGAATACAATGCGGTCTTGCGCGACATGACCAGTGTTTTGCAGCAGACCTTCCGTAATGTCCAGAGTCTACCAGTGCTGAGGTCATTCCTTTTTTCTCTTTTTTGCCGGGCACTGTGTCTTTTAGTAGCAACCTCTTCAAGCTGTTGTGTCTCTTGATGTGGCCGAAGCATCTTTCTAATGTTGATGACGTTTACGATCCAGTTTTCGGTGACACCTGGACCCATCAAAATCCCTTTACTTGATTTTCCTTCAGTCGCTGATATTCTATGTGCCCTTCTATAACATTTCACTTCAAATGCTGTTATTCTCTTTTCTAGTGATTTGTTAAGCGTCTATGTTTCACATCCATAAGTTGCCACTGGGAATATGTAAGATCTTAGTAAACATAGCTTGCTACATATCTTTCATTTGCGCTAGTTTCTGTGATGCAACTGCTAGTCTTCTTTGGATTTCCACAGTGCAGTCACCATTGGTGGTGGTTCTAAGGACTGTTATTGCCGGAGGTGGGGTTGGGGATACGCTCTCCACTCCAATGAAATGTCTCCAAGGCGTGCGTCTCAAATAGCCTCTGACAATTAAGTCCAGCTCCTGGCCTTCTCGTAGCAGAACTGTTTAAACTGACAAGAGAAGGGGCGAAGATGAATATCTGGCGCCTGAAAACCAGACGCTTCGGGTAGATGAGAGTCATGTTTGGTAGCTCATCTACCGCAGATGGCGAGATTCTTCAGCTGCCGTGCGTGGAGTTGGGCTCCTCCCGGCCAGTGAAGAAAGGTGCAAATGGGGTTGCCGCGCGGCACCAACTGTGGAAAAGGTGAAAGAAAGGAATAAGCGAAGTAAACAGTAGTCAAATCACGGCCCTCTGGTCTGGAGTTCGGCCACGTCCTAAGTGCACTCATATCGGGTGAAATGCCTGAACCGGCTTAACCCAGAGGTTAAGACACTGCTGGCGAGATTCTTCGGATTCCACGCGTGTAGTGAAGCTCATCCCAGCCAAGGAAGAAAATACGGAAAACCAATTAGTGTTGCTGTGTGACGCCGATGTGAAAAGGTGATGAAAAGGATAAAGTGAAGCTTAATCGGTATGTCCAGTAGTCTTGCGGCTAGATATACTCATATCACGGTACCTCCGCTCTAGAGGTCGGTCACGTCCGTTCTACACCCATACTGGTGAAATATGCCTAAATCGGCTTACACCAGGGGTTAAACTTGATGGCTACGCATGTCACGGTACCTCCGCTCTAGGGGTCGGTCATGTCCATTCTACACTCATACTGGTGAAATATGCCTAAACCGGCTTACACCAGGGGTTAAACTTGATGGCAACGCATGTCACGGTACCTCCGCTCTAGAGGTTGGTCACGTCCTAAACACCCCCATACTGGGATAATATGCTCAACCCAGGGGGTGGAAGTCACTAGTGGCGAGGATTCGTCCTCCTGGACAAAAGCTCCGTCCTAGTCACAACTAGGAAAGGTAGCGGCAACAACCACAAATGCTGAAGTCGGAGACACTGGATCAGTGCAGGCAACCATCTCTCACCCGGCGAGGATGTATGTGTATCCTAATCACGCTGAGGTTTTCCGGTGAGAAAGTCCAATGCTGGACTGGATGGGCAACCACATCTCACCCGGCGGTGATACACGGGTATCTCAAAACACGTCGAGGTTTTCCAGTGAGAAAGTCCAAGTCTAGCCTGGATGGGCTATCACCTCTCACCCAGCAGGGATATACTGATATCCAAAAACACGTCGAGGTTTTCCGGTGAGAAAGTCCAACTCTAGATTAAACTGGTGCAACGAAAACCACGGTGTCACGCATTCCCGCTTCTGAGACCCAGCAAGAATACAGGCTTACGCCCTGCGATACTTTTAACCTCGTGTGGTCATCTCGGGGATCTCGTGTGGCCCTCCACCTATCGAGGACCACAGGCGTAAATTCAGTAGGATCACGGGGCGGTGTTGGTGGTAGAAGCGAACGAAGAAGAAGAAGGGACCACACGAGATCCCCGAGAGGACCACAAGAGGTTCAGAGGATCGTAGCTTCAGCCTGTATTCTTGGTGGGTCTCAGAAGCGGGGTTGCGTGACACCGTGGTTTTCGTTGCACAAGCTTAGTCTAGAGTTGGACTTTCTCACCGGGAAACCTCGACGTGTTTTGAGATACCCGTGTATCACCTTCGGGTGTGAGGTGGTAACCCATCCGGTCCAGTGTTGAACTTTCTCACCGGACATACCAATGTGCTTTTGGGTTTGCTTCTCATTTTGTCAGTTACCATTACTTTGGTTTTGTTTGTGTTCAAAAATTCAGTAGTTGATAGAACTGTATCAGCCAATGGTGACATCGCAAGGGCCTTTCATTGACTTAGATTCCAGATACCTCATCTAATCCGGTAAAATCCTCAACAACAAAGTTGGGGAACGGAAGATGTCATTCTGAAAATCCGTGATTACTTATGAAATAATAATAATGCTTGTGTAATAACAATACTACTTGTGTAATAAGAAAAAAAACGTGTGTAATTTCATGGGAAATCCAAGAAGCCAGGCATGCCTTCGCTATGACTACAAGCAGCATGACGATGTGATGGCGGTAGGGAAAGCATTCGTATGTCTGGAGTCACAAGACGTTCTAAATAATTCAGTGAGTATGATCTGGAAGCTTGCGGCAGGCTCTGTACACAGGCAAGTATTTTGAGTCATTGCAGAGATCAACGATTCCGGGGTCACCTTCATCTATTTCCCTGGGCATACAGCCGTCCAGGGAAATGAAAGAGCTGATATTTTGGCTCGCTCTACCGTCATAGCAGAGAGACAACCACTGGATCGAGCTGATATTATCAATGCACTTAGGGAGATAGGCAGAGTGGAGGACTTTGAGAAAAGCAAATCTGCATGGCTGCTTAGCCTGAGAGAACTGATAGTATAGGGTGGCACGGCCAGGAATGAAAGGCCTATAGGCAGGGTTGCCATATTCTGTAAAAGATAAACCGGGACATTTTCTCAGTCTGATAAACAAAAGCAGACATGTCCTAAGATCTAAGAATTTTTTGTTCAAATAGCTTATCCAAGGAAAGAATATAAGTTACGCCATACTAATGTTTAGCTCAGAAGAGCAGAAACTATTAGTATTTCATGTATCCATAATATCTATGTTTAATGTTTTATACTTTGCACGTATTCTTGAAACTAAAGTAGCTCAAAATTAATTCATGGGATGTACATTCTTTACTTGAGTACGAATTTAAATTTTACCGTCAGATATTACCTTCAAGATCCTGCGTTATCCTGCGTCTTGCTCCTGGTATTTATCCGACTTAAAAGTTATGGAAAGAAGATCTTGCCACCGATTGATATAATCATAGAATTCTGAGCAGCTCATTCGATAATTAAAAGCACATTTAATTATTGCTTCAACTGTTGAGTCATGAAGGCAATTTCTTTCCTCTGTCCACTGCACATTCATGAGAGAAAATACCCTTTCCACATTTGCATTATGTACAGGAACATTCAGATCACTCAATTCATTCTAATCAAAACAATCGCTATGTGAAGTTGTTTGGAATTCACTGTCACTGCCCCCTTCTTTCTTTACCTTGTGCGATATCAGACATACAAGACTCATCCTCTGAGAGCTGTGGCAGTTCAAGGAAAGGTGGAACAGGTACAAGATCTGAATGCGGAACATGTCTTCTGACTGAAGTCAGATCAGGGCAAGACCACTTGTCACGATTATTTCGATCGACGCCTATGATATTAACAATACAAAAATAACAGTCATCGAGATAGTTTTTCGGTTCCCTCCACACTACTGTAGAGATAGTTTTTCGGTTCCCTCCACACTACTGTACTCCAAACTTCAGACAGCTTCTCTTTCCATTTGTCCACAAATGCGCAAATGCTCCGTACAAGTTTTGAATACAATATGAGGAGCCCATGGCTTATCTCGACCTCCAACATTGACACCAAAATAACCTATATATGCTCTTTTTACAAACTCAGAAATAGGTTTCCTACTTGTTTTCGGCGTGTACTCCCCACAAATATAGCAGAATTCATCGTGATGGTTCAAGCAGCTCCTTCTTGAAGTAGCCATAACCTCTACAATGTTTGATTTGCTAAAATGATACGAGTGGGAATATACACATACCTCCTATAAGATCATAACTATTATACAGCGCAACTGTTTTAAACAAATCAAGTTGTGAAACCTTTGAAATAAAATGTCATATAGTCTACGAAAGCCATATTTACCATCTTAATTTTTTTCACATAATTATGTAATAAAACAGAACAAAAGCGATTTTGTCATCTGAGCTATACATTTTTATGCCAGTGTGCATTATAGGAAGGGAAGTAGATGAATGCTAGGTGAAACAAAGGTCATTGTACATAAAAAAATGTGGGTAAATTAAATATATACATTTCCCATTCAAATAAGATGGTTTATTATGACATCCCAATTCGGCAGAAGAGATTTGTGGACTAAAATGTTATAACTTCAACCATATCTAAGAATATAGAGCTGATACAGTATATCCAACACAATTTTCTGAATCAGTGACCCAAATAACCACCAGTAACAGGCCTAAAAACTAAGGCATCACGAAAAAAAAATAATTTTTGTTGTTGTTGGGCTGTGTTAAGAGAGGTGAACAATAATGGTAGAACGATCATGCCGTAACAATGAGAAGTGGAGAGAGTTTGTTGGTGCCCAGTAAGAAGCCCTACAGGTCATTGATTGTTTACGTGATCACCAACCAAGGACATGGATACCATGATATAAAGGTATAGAAGAATACGCTATAGTGCAAGGTACATAACCAAGAGAAGTACAAATAGTTATAGTAGTTCCTCTTGATAGTTAGGTTTCCAGGTCACAATGAACATGTGATTTAAGTCTCGTGAGAAACAATTAGAAGATTCTAGTTCTCAGTGAGTAGGATTAATGAGTACACTAGTGAAAATGTTGTGTCTCACCAGAAAACTGTCGTGAAACTAGGGAGTAAGCCAGCCCGCAGAGGCAGTCACGGGATTGAGAAATGTATGACAAGGGAAAAGCATGGGATTTTAGAGGCTATGCTAGAATATAAAAACTGATTTAAGAAAGAGAAAATAGGTTATTCAGGGAGATTATTCTTGAGGATGATTCAGAGAGCATTTTGTAAGTTTATTTTTCAGACTCATTTGTCAGAGTTAGCTTTTTCAATGATGTAGAAGTTATCCTGGGCCTTCTTCTTGCCAGAAGGTTCTTGTAAAATGATAGCTTAGGATGTATACAGTAGTTATATAGTTTTAGGCTCTGTTTCCCTTTCTTGTGAGTAGGTTAGAATGATGTTTTTTTTTTGGAGTAGGATTGTTCATATTCAAGTGTAGTTCTTGTAATTTTTGTGAGTATGCAAGTTTTTGTTACTTTGCTTTGCAAGGATTTTTGGCTCCCAAATGGCGTAGAGATATCTCACCAGGAAAACTGTGATTATTTTCTTGCCTTGTGGCTGCATCCTATTTGTTGCCTTGTGGCTGCATACTATTTCTTGCCTTGTGGCTGCACTTCATCTTCATGTGTATTGTCCCCTCATTCTGGTCATTGTTAAATGTGTTTCGTGAGTGTATAATCTAAACTTGGCTTTTGCTGATTCACTTTTTGACATGAGTTCCAACTGTCAGTGGCATTGCAAGATTGCTAGTTTTCATATAGTCCAGTCAGCGACACAGTTTTCTTCTTGTGGAGATCGTTGGTTTTGCCTGGGTGTTTGTTGTTGTGTTTCCCAGCGTGTAGTAAGGAAACAGTTTTGCTATTTAGATCATCAACTCTGATCTTTTAGTAAATATAGCAGTTTAGGGAGATAATTGTTTTTTAATAGAAAGATCAATTGTTATGATTCTCTTTTTTAAACTTTTCCGTGGTCGGTCGAGATCCGTCTAGAACGTCACATGGTCTGAGAAACCCGTGACAGAGTGGGCAGTCAGTCTACGTTTGGATGTGTACATGAGAGGATTGTTTCTGTGATGTCTCTGTCAAGGAAATGGATATTTATATCTGTTCTGGAGTTGTGGAAGTATGAATGGACTCGCCATGTGGCTGGGCAAACCTGCTGGCAGTCAGAACATCATCGTCATCACCATCTTCATTTATTGTACTCCATCAATAAAACTTCATGTCAAGTGATACGCAGGACTGTCTTGACTTCTGTATCCCTGTGTTGCCAATTTTAGGGCTGAAAGAGCCTGGAAGTGAAGGATGGCTGGAGACAGTGAATAACTAATCCAGAAACACTCAGCAACCACGGCTTCAACTAATGCCTCAACATTCCATTCAGTAACAAACAAACAAACAAAAAAATAGCAACTCAGTGAACACAGTTGTAACACTGTTTCATAAATCAACCACAACAAGTAGTTTTCTAATAAAGAAAAATGAACTTTTCACAAGAGGGCTCATCATTAGTCCACAAACTATTATATATGGTCAGGATGATTACAAATGCTGGTTATATTTGTTGTTATATTCTAACATAAAGGTACATAGGAGATATGGTTCGTATAGTTCATATCTTGTTTGACCAGTCAGCACATTAGAGGGTGATGTGGTCAACATTATGGCTGGCAGTCTTTACTTTCTCCAGAGGTGTCAGTTGCCAGCTTTTAGCTGGTGATAAGGGACACTTCCTGTCAGACTGAAACATGACCTCACTGTGAGAAACTAGTCCATTAATCATTTCATTACTCTGACACCTGGATGACCAGGTATGGTGAAGCAGAGCAACACTACCAGACAGTGCTAGTACTTGAATGAGGACAGAGTTCTAACTGGATTGTCTTTATTAAGCACAGCTTGCAAAGATTATTGTCCCGGTGCAGAACAAGTTCCTGAAAGTACGAAAGCATTCTCTCTGCAAATCTCAGCACAGAGATAATTTCAACAGACCTTGCATACTCTGAAGTACAGCTCTGGAACACCCTCCCCTACCATTTAAAATGCATTAGTAATACTTCATCCTTTAACTCAAACCTGTTTCATTATTTACTTGCTTGCAACTATATGCCTCCACAGAATAACCAGCACTCTCTCAACACATGACTCGCCAACCATCAAGTACTAAAATGACATAGTTCGAAAAGTAACTTGTTAGATATTGTTAGAAATTATTGTAATGTTTGTTAAAAAAACATATGTTAGAAGATCTGTATTGAAAATGTACTTTTGTTTATGTACATGTCTTTATGTGTGCGTATGTATGCATGTCTGAGAGCTATTTTATTAGGTTAATTACTTCTCTTTTACTTTGAATGTAATAATTTAATCTTACACTCTTTTGATATGTTTGTTTTTTCCTAATATAATCTGTATACTTGTATTAAATTGAGTGTGTGGGAAGAATGAAAGATGGAGTGATGAAGGGCAGAATGTAAGACGGGGCTGCGTGCCCAATTTTTTACCCTTTAGATTCTCACTGTCATGGAATTTAGGATCTAGACCTCTTTTGAAATATTTAAGTTAGTTAAAGACATTCTTTATTGAAATTTTTGCTAAGAATTTCTTGCACAGAGACATATAATAATAAAGTCATTAAAAATACTTGAAAAGAAACCAGACTTTACAGTCTTTAAGTTGTTTTCTATAAAAGACTGATTGGATCTCCACTTTGTAAAAGTGTGTCTTGAGCCAACAAAAAGACATATATTTAACTCTTACACAAACATAAATTTTGTTGTCCATTTCTTGAACATTTCGTATTTTTCTATACTTAAATTCACAATAAACTCTAGAAAAAAAAAACAAACTGACATTTGTAAGACTTCTTATTTGTATGATTTTGTTTCAGTAGATTACTTATGCACTCGTCTAGCAACCAAATGGTCGAGGGTTCGAATCCCCAGCTGAGCGGGATTTTTTTTCCGACCAATACGGCCCTGAGGTCGACCCAGCCTCGTAAAATGGGTACCAGAGAAAATCTGGGAAGTAAAGGCAGCGAGGAAAGGAACTGGTCACCCTACCTCATACGCTGATGACCCAGCATAATGAGGTCTCTAACGCTTCACCCCCTACGGCATTTGAAATGCTATGGGACTATCTTTACTTACTTTTAGATTACTTATATCAGCAGTCTCATACTACACTCTCACTTCTCTAGTCTCATTGAGGTCTCCATTCACATCCTTGTTGCTTGCATTTATTTGTACAAAGAATATTATAACTATTATACATCTACTGTCGCTATCCTGCCTGTATATTTATGATTTCAAAGCTCAAATTTTCAAGATAATCTACAACACGGACATCATAAATTAGGTTTCCCTGCTTTATGTATTAGCTCTCCCCCCCCCCCCCCCCCCACAATTTTGTAGTTCATTACCCTGACATAATAATCGTCACATCTGTAAGGTATCCTTCCTTAATGTTTTGCTCTTTTGTGTCGCAAAAAACTACTATAATGAGCAAACTGTACACCACACACACACTTGTAAGGTTTCTCGCCTGTATGTATTCTTTTGTGAATGTTTAAGGAACTTTTCTGAGAAAAATCTACATCACAAACATCACACTTGTATGGTTTCTCTCCTGTATGTGTTCTTTTATGTCCATTCAAGGAACGTTTCTCCATAAATCCTACATCGCAAATATCACACTTGTAAGGTTTCTCTCCTGTATGGATTCTTTTGTGTCTAATCAAGGAACTTTTCTCTGTAAACCTTACATCACAAATATCACATTTGTAAGGTTTCTCTCCTGTATGTATTTTTTTATGTTTATTCAAGGAACTTTTCTCCATAAATCCTACATCACAAATATCACACTTGTAAGGTTTCTCTCCTGTATGCATTGTTTTATGGATGTTAAAATTACCCTTCTGTGTAAACATTGCACCACAAACATCACACTTGTAAGGTCTCTCTCCCGTATGTTTTCTTCTGTGGTTGTTAAAGTTACTCTTCTGATTAAACCCTAAACCACAAATATCACATGTATAAGGTTTCTCTCCTGTATGTATTCTTTTGTGAATGTTAAAATTACCCTTCTGTGTAAACCCTGCACCACAAACATCACACTTGTAAGGTCTCTCTCCCGTATGTTTTCTTCTGTGGTTGTTAAAGTTACCCTTCTGAGCAAACCCTAAACCACAAATATCACACTTGTAAGGCCTCTCTCCTGTATGTATTCTCCTATGTCTGTTAAAGTATTCTATGTCACTAAACCCTATACCACAAACATCACACCTGTAAGGTTTCTCACCTGTATGTTTTCTTTTATGTTTATTCAAGAGACTTTTCTCCTTAAACCCTACACCACAAACATCACACTTGTAAGGTCTCTCTCCTGTATGTTTTTTTCTATGGCTGTCAAAGTTACTCTTTCGAACAAACTCTAAACCACAAACATCACACATGTAAGGTCTCTTTCCTGTATGTATTCTCTTGTGTTTGTTCAAGTAATCCATATCAATAAAACCTACACCACAAACATCACATTTGTAAGGTTTCTCTCCTGTATGCATTCTTTTATGTTTATTCAAGGAACTTTTCTCAATAAACTCTACACCACAAACATCACACTTGTAAGGTTTATCATCTGTATGTGTTCTTTTGTGGTTATTCAAGGAACTTTTCACAGTAAATCCTACACCACAAACATCACAATTGTAAGGTTTCTCTCTTGTATGTACATGTATGTGTACATATACACCACGTCTGTCACTAAATCTTGCATTGCAGACATCACACTTGTAAATTTTCTCTCCAGCGTGTATTCTTTTGTGTTTCTGCAGGCTGCAACTGTAAATATACCTTATGCCACAAACATCACATATATGTTTTTCTTCTGCATGTATTCGTTTGTGTTTTTGTAAGCTACAACTGTAAGTATACCTTATACCACAAACATCACATACGTAAGGCTTCTCTCCTGTATGTTTCTGCATGTGACGACTCAGCTGACCATTCCAAGTAAAACGCACAGCACACACATCACACTTGTAAGGTTTCTCTCCTGTTAGTATCTTCATGTGTGCTTCCAGGTTACTACTCTGAGTAAAACATACATCACATTTGCATTGTTTCTCTCCTGTTTGGATTATTCTGTAGGCCTGTAAGTTGTCTTTGTGACATCTGCACATTTTACTAAATTTACTGCTGACATCTATGTCAGCATTATCCTCGCTGACAGCTAAAACCTTATAAATGTTTACTGCATCCTCATTTTGCATATTCTCTTGACATTCACTCACACTCTCAAACTTTTCCGTTTTTCTTTTCTGATCATCCAAGGAATCTGAAGTCTCCTCGTTATCTTCTATGGCAACATTTTTGTAATCTTCACTCTTTGATCCTGGAAACCTAAACAAGTTGTTCATGAGTTTTCTCTTATCCCTGGGCTCCTCATCCTGAAAATCTTTACACACTTCATGGTGTCTGCATTCAGCATTGTGTACTGCCTTCATATCCTCATCCAAGACATCAAGCTTTTGGAAGACAATGTTGCATGTAGGAAAAGAACATGTACCTGAGATATCAAAAAAAAAGGGGGGGGGGGAAATATTTAGTTGGCAGTCAAAAAGTCAAAACACATCATCACAATACACACATTTTAAAACAGGGGTGGCCAAACCACAGCTTTCTGACACATAATGTGAGCTTGCAGACATATGCTGGCTAAGCTCCTGGATACATCACAATTATTATAAAAGGTAAATAAAATATTTTTAAACTTTATATAATAATTTACCAGGTATAAACTGAGAGTCAAATAGATTAAAATGTTCATGATCAGTAAATATATTTAAGAAACTAAATGTTAGTTTTAATGATAGCTTTGAGTCTGGGGTTAAAGAAATTCTGGATTAACAAATGTGACAGAGGAATTGTGCTTCCGCAAGGGTTTTCCACAAATGCTTGTCCTTTGCCTATTTTCTGCTCTTGCCCAGGTGAGTCTACTGCTCAACATCCTCTCTGTTGTTCTTCTCTATGTCTCTTTCGGTCTACCCTTACTTCTGTTCCCCTGTGGTGTCACTCTTGGTGCTATTTTTGGCAGTGACTTGTCAGTCATTCGGAGCACATGTCCCAACCATCGCCAGCGTCTTTCTTCAATAATTGCTGTCGGTGGCTTCGTCTGCTGGAGAATTAGTTATCATATAAGCAGGTGCTGACCACATCAGTGTTAGTGGGAGTGGCTTGCAGTCACAAGACTGTCTCTCACATGTGGCGGCGGCGGTGGTGGTAAGTGAAATTAGCAGGGGTGCTGCATGCTAGTGTTGGAGTGTGTTTTATTTTCACTTACAATTTTTAGAAGTGAAAATTTTGTGAAGAAAGATGGCGTCATCAAACTGTAAGAAATGAAAGTACGAAGATGAAAACAGAAATTTGAAGTCAGAGTGGGAGGAAGATTTTGCACTCACATTTAATGGCGGTAAACCTTTTTTTCTTCTCTACCAAATGTCACTTAGTCATTATAAATTGAGCAACTTAAAATGACATCATGAAATCAATTAAAAAAAACTTTTCATCTGACTATCTACCTAAATCAGAATTACAGGAAAAAAAAAGATACGAGGGGTGATTGATAAGATCTCGGCATAAGGTATAACGGATTATTTGTGGACGTTTTTGGGTTATTTCTCAACATAGTCCCCTTGCAAGTTTATGCACTTAGTTCAGCGATCCTGCAGCACACGGATTCCTTCTTTGTAAAAAGTCAGCATCTTGTGCCAGTAGAACGTGGTTTACAGCATGAATGACGTCATCATCTGAAGCAAATTTGCGACCATTGAGTTCCTTTTTTGAGTTTGGTAAACAGGTAATAGTCTGAAGGGGCCAAATCTGGAAAATGTGGAGGACGTTCAAGAAACTGGAAACCGCATTCATGAATTGCAGCCATTGCCACCACCGACATGTGAACTGGAGCATTGTCTTGATGAAAGATGACTCCTCTCGTCAATTTCCCTAGACGCTTTTCCTTCAATTTGTTTCAGTTGCTTCACAAGATTAGTGTAATAGGCCCCGGTGACTGTTCTGCCCTTTTGAAGATAGTTTTTGACCAAAAAAAAAAAATTCAGTCCCATAACTTTATGAAGAGCCCTCATACACAAAAAGTGATCTTGCATCTTACATCCTTCCCATGCTGTTAAACGTCACATACGGCTTGCATGGTAGTTTGCCAAGTTTTCCTGTTTTCAGTGAGCTTTTCAATCTCATCAAGTGATTTTACGCCTGCTAATCAGGCCTCTCTTAATAATGTTCTCTTTAGAGTTTCACGTGGTCAACCTCTTTTTTTTCGGCCTGTTGTGCTCCACTTGATAGCTTGTTTTGAGATTCTCTGACTGTTTCTTCTCATCATCTGACTAACATATAAAACATATATAACTTCACCTTTTTCTGATCACCCACAAGACAAAAAGTGATATGCTTCTAAAATTTTCTAAAGAACAGAACACTACTACTCTGAGACATACATGGGAAATTTTGATGTGGGTGCTCCTAAATGTTTATGAATTTAACATGAAACTAAAACTGCATTACACTACATCCAGAAACAGCAAGTCAAATGGTTTGGCAACATTACACAGCTGCCACCAGACAATACCACAGAAAACATTCACACTGAGATCTGTAGGTAACAGAGAAAGAGGCCACCCATGCAAGAAATGGAAGGAGGAAATTACAGAAACCTTAAATATCTGATTACATGAAGCAAACTGCCCAGCCCTATCAAGACATGTTATTTGTCCTCTCAACACAGAAATGCATATGAGAAACAAGACAAGACTAAGACTGATTTATATGGTAAAATAACTTACTACAACATGCCAAAGCATTCAATATAAACTACACAAAGATCATAAAACAAACTGTAAATTCGTTTCAGTTTGAAGGTAGGTGATAATCCAGGCTAATGTAGCTCTAGACAAAATTTTTGTCATGTTCAGCTTTTACTGTATACACTAACTGGGCTTTACTAACTTCAAATAATCCAAAGTCCCCATGAATGTAAAAATGGACAACAATTTTTATCCTTAACCAGTTTGTATATTGAGAATTTAATTAACAGAAGAGAGCTTACAATTTATCAGCTATACATGTGGTATGTTGGCATTAGAAGTATTTCAATAGAATAAGTGAGAGATGAGAAGTATTTTAGTAAAAATGTGCAATGTAGTTAATATATCAGCTCATACATGCTGTCAGGCTATGAAAGAAAATCTTCAGAAGTGTACTGTCTTAGCCTTGTTAAGCACACTTTATTACAGCTGGGCTAACCTGAGATTGTTAACAGAAAGAATTAATCCCACTGTTATTAGCCTGGGACTGTATCACTATCAATTTGGCCAATCCTACCATTACTGAAACACCAATCTGATGCCAGGGTAGGCCTCCATCACTATCGATTTGTTCAAGTCTAACATTATTGAAACACCAATCTGATGCCAGGGTAGGCCTCCATCACTATCGATTTGTTCAAGTCTAACATTATTGAAACACCAATCTGATGCCAGGGTAGGCCTCCATCACTATCGATTTGTTCAAGTCTAACATTATTGAAACACCAATCTGATGCCAGGGTAGGCCTCCATCACTATCGATTTGTTCAAGTCTAACATTATTGAAACACCAATATGATGCCGGGGGTAGACTGCATCAGTGTTGAGCTGGTCAAGTCTAGCATTACTGAAAGATCAATCTGATGCCAGGATCACCATCATCATCAGGTGCCATGCCCACTGGTGTTAGTTATTATGCTTCTCCAGAGTACCCGATCCTTCATGCAGGCCATTAGCTAGGTTGGTGATCTACTCTCACACCACCTTGTCAGAGGTTAGGGTAATTTTTAAAAACACAAAAAAGAAAGACACTTATGCAAGTGTTCCACCAAAATTTCACTGTTTAAATTTTCTTTAAAATATGAGTATTTAAATTGTGTTATTAATCTGTAAAATACAAATTTCAGTCAAATATTACTTACATCTCTTATAATTAGCAAACTTACCATCTTCATGTGAACTTAACGGTTCTTGCTTGATTTTAAAGTTTTCCACTGAGTCAGTATTTTGTTCCTGGAATTCTGTAGTACTACTTTCTGCAGTCTGTAAGGTGATGAAATAGTCTGGTAGTAATAACATTTGTCAAAATGGAAAGTTCACATACTTTCTGTGACAGAAACTTGGGGTGGGGGGGGGGGGGAGAAGGTGGGATCTAATAAGCAAGACTCTCTCAGACTTCACCAACACTGGGACCATGGGGTGGATCTAACAAGCAAGACTCTCTCAGACTTCACCAACATTGGGACCATGGGGTAGATCTAATAAGCAAGACTCTCTCAGACTTCACCAACATTGGGACCATGGGGTAGATCTAATAAGCAAGACTCTCTCAGACTTCACCAACATTGGGACCATGGGGTAGATCTAATAAGCAAGATTCTCTCAGACTTCACCACCACTGGGACCATGAGGTGGATCTAACAAGCAAGACTCTCTCAGACTTCACCACCACTGGAACCATGAGGTAGATCTAATAAGCAAGACTCTCTCAGACTTCACCAACACTGGGACCATGGGGTAGATCTAATAAGCAAGACTCTCTCAGACTTCACCACCACTGGGACCATGAGGTAGATCTAACAAGCAAGACTCTCTCAGACTTCACCACCACTGGGACCATGAGGTAGATCTAATAAGCAAGACTCTCTCAGACTTCACCAACACTGGGACCATGGGGTAGATCTAATAAGCAAGACTCTCTCAGACTTCACCAACACTGGGGTCATGGAAAGCCCTGCCATATTAGCCAGCATCAGCCTGATGAAGAAGCCCATACTGATGGGACAGGGTCTTGACCAGCCATGTTTCACTTTCTATGATAATCAGACTGTCATACTAGTGGTTATCTTTATTCACAGAAAACTTAATAATGTAAAGAAAATTTGTACATAAAATACAATTATACAAGGGTAAGTTGAAAAGCAACCGCAATTTTGGCCTAAAATTTATGTAACTGAGAAGCAGATGTCCAGACATACTATGCTGAAGATGTTTGCTTTCTATGACGTACAACTACTGGAGAAATATGCCAAGTACATGACTTCCAGTCGGAGACAAACTGAGCCAGCAAGGAGTGGCAACATTCCTCAGTAAAACCAAAGAAATTCTGTATAACTCAGTCAGCTGAAAAACTGATGCTCACACCCTTCTAGAACTGCAAAGGCCAAATCCTGAAGTATGTTTCTCCAACAGAACAACATTCATGTCCTGGATCCATGGCCTGCAATGTCACCTGATCTTAACCCCACTGAACATCTATAAGAAATACTAGACTGCCATGTCCTGAAAGTGCCAAATCCGCCTCAAACTTTTATACAGCTTGAAAAATGAACTCACACATGCTTGGAATAATCTTCTCAAAGCTGTAATTGAAAACTTACATGTAATCCACTCAATGAAGCACCACAGTACAGTTGTGACTGCTGCAAGAGAAGAGCACACTCATTATTAGGGAGTGTGGCTTTTCATTTGACCTCTTTACCACTGCAAGTCTAGCATTGTTTGTGCTTGAAATTCAACTTTGTTGAATTCTCCTGCTCTACTACCACACTAATCATTGTAGTTCATCAAAAAATTTCATTGTAACTGGACACAAAATATGTAAGTTATGGGAGCAAAAAAAAGAAGTGTTAACTTTCTTTTGCAAGACTATATATATGTGAGGAGGGGAGAAAGAGGAGTCAGGTGGCTGGCTGGGAGAATTTGAGGTTGCCAGAATGAACAGCTGACTGGCACAATCAGTGTTCATACTCCTTCGTGGTTATGAAACGGAGAGCAGAGCATGTATGTTTGTGGCCTGTGTGTGACTGGACAGCAAAAATTGTACAAGATGGATCAGAATGATCACCGACACCATCTAGTTATTGTATGATCACCAACACTATCTTGTTATTGTGTGATCATGGACACTATCTAGTTACTGTATGATCATGGACACTATCTAGTTATTGTGTGATCACCAACATTATCTAGTTATTGTGTGATCACCAAAACTATTTTGTATAGCCCATAATGAATGAATGTCTGTTATTTCTATTTACACAGACATTGCACTTCAATATTTTTTAAATTTGAATTTTTTTTCCTCATTCCTTTCTTTGATAAATTTGTTAATAAATAAAATGATGTAAAGCACTCACCTCATCGTGTAGTTCCCGTTTTACTTCTGCTGTTTCTTCAACTTGGTCCATGTTTGCAGTTTTCTGTACCTGCAAGAGAATAAATCACCAGTCATCACTAAATGTGTGGTTTACAATGAGGTCACCATTACAAGCAGTCATCAGTGTAGTAAACACAACCAAGGTCATCATAAATATGCTGTTCCATACATGGTGAATTTATTCTCTTCCAACCAGAAACATGAAATTCTATGTTTGAAACTCAACAATTTTATTTTGGGCCACACCCAATCACCCTTAGTCACTGTTGTCCCATCTCAAACAAATCACCCTTAGTCACTGTTGTCCCATCTCAAACAAATCACCCTTAGTCACTGTTGTCCTATCTCAAACAAATCACCCTTAGTCAATGTTGTCCCATCTCAAACAAATCACCCTTAGTCAATGTTGTCCCATCTCAAACAAATCACCCTTAGTCACTATTGTCCCATCTCAAACAAATCACCCGTAGTCATCACTGTCCCATCTCAAACAAATCACACTTAGCCGCTACTGTCCCATCTCAAATAAATCACCCATAGTCACCACTGTCCCATCTCAAACAAATCACACTTAGCCGCTACTGTCCCATCTCAAATAAATCACCCGTAGTCACCACTGTCCCATCTCAAACAAATCACACTTAGCCGCTATTGTCCCATCTCAAACAAATCACCCGTAGCCATTATTGTCCCATCTCCCTGGAACTGTATGGAAGATGTATTTTGCAGTGATGGGATGAAGGTGTTATGGCACCACATCAAACTGGGAGTGGGTTATTGCATCTGTTTGTTGTTGCTGTAAACTTGGGCTGTTGCTAAAATGCTGGGAGACATAATGCTTCTTTGGGACAAATGATGAATGTGATAAAACTGATTCTAGTAACAGAGGTAGACAGAAGCGCACGATTCAGTTTTACACAAAAAAAATGAGCCAGGAAAATTAGAAGGAAAAACAGTCACAAAATAAGATCACCACATATAAATGAATACATGTGCAACAATATGTCTTTTTTCTTTTTTTTTTTTTAAACATACAAATACAACACAACAGATAAGAACAAGAAAAAAAAGAAAGAAAGAAAAATTAAAACACTTTAACTCTTAGGTGTCCTCATCATAACACAGACGGGCACAAAATGTTCCCTGATAGATGCAGGTTACGTACAAAGTAGATGCAGAAAACTGGCTGAGAAACGAGATAAAGAAATCATGACATAGGGTACTGCTGACAGTACAACATTATGTCATACTCAAGCTTGCTGCTGTCAGATAAATATCATATTACATATTACATCTTACATTCTTCCCGCGCCCTTAAACGTCACATAGGGCTCGCATGGTAGTTCACCAAGTTTTCCTGTTTTCGGCGAGCTTTTCAACTTCATCAAGGGATTTTATGCCTACTAATTTGGCCTCTCTTAACTCTTTGTATGCTCTGTGACGCGTCCTGCGTGTTTTTTTTTTACCCCTCAGAACCCCATTCTCCGCACAGTGCAATGATAGTTTGCAGCTCTCTAATTTTAAAGATAATCAAAATATACTTAAAACCAGCAGTTGGACTTCCTCCAGAATCCATTTGTCGACACTATGCACGTGTTTCAGCTGAATACAGAGCGGTTGTGTGTTAATTTAATGAGTTTTTTTCGAAGTTTATAGTTGCTAGGTTTTTGTTCATCAACAAATATGGCTTCCAGGCGTAGCTTACTTCATTCAGAGCAGTGTATTTCTGCATTACAAGCACAAAATTTAATTTAAAAATGTCTAGACTGCGGTGAAGAGAATGCAGTAGAGATTTTAATTTTCGGACCCACGTGGCGCTGATTCAAAGGATGAGGATGTTTTTTTTATTGTCCAGCAGCACAACGTGCTAGAAGGGTAGCTGGTGATACTACTTCTCAGCTTTTTGCTAGTACAAGCTGTAATATCACAGTAAGTACTGCTGGAGATTGTGTCATTAAAAAAATTAAATGTTGTAGAATGCTTCAAATTAAAAAAAAAAAAAAAAATAAAACATAATGGCCTGTTTTCTGGTAAATATTAGTTGCCGCCTACCCACTTGTTTTTATGTAAATAATACCTACCCACTTGGTGTTTTTAGTTTACTGTAAATGCATAATTAGTGTATGTTTTCATGTAAATTTTGGAGGATATGTGAATAAAAGGTGTCTGTGTACATTTGGATTCATTTTGGATATATTGGACCAACTACAGTGGATTAACTTGATGGGTAAGTGAAAAAAACATAGTTTCAATTTCTTCATTTTCCATTCTTTCTTCTCAGTTCTTAGCTCTTTTTTTCTGTTGTATACTAATAACATACTAGCAATTTTATTAGAAAAACAAAATACATTTTTTCTTGTTTAAACTAATGTATAATATATCATACTACTGATCAGATTATGCCTTTGTCATTCTTTTAAATGTGACAACCATCCCATTCCACATTGTGAAATGTCCCTCCCCCCCCCCCCCCCCGGGCATTTTGAGGGAAAAACCCCCCAGTATACAAAGAGTTAATTAACAATGTCCACATAAATATGGGCTAACCAAAATCCACTTTGACGGCACATATAATAAAAGCGAGAAAATAATATGGGGATGGGACGGATAAAGGAAAGCTCAGAAAGAACAGAGATGACTGAAAGCTCAGAAAGAACAGAGATGACTGAAAGCTCAGCAGTGCTCACTTAGGATCCTTAGAAATTTAGAGTGTATGGACAAGAGATAAGTTTATTATTTATTTATGTAATCATTTAATTGTGTCTTCATGATTATTATGCTCATTAACAAATGCTGAATGACTGTGACTGAGTGAAAGCTGTATGATGAAGGGCAGAACGTCAGACGGGCCTGTGTGCCCAATTCTTAACCCTTTGAAAACAAAGTATGTTCGCCAGGCTGGACATGTTGCTGGGGTACAGGGGAAGAAGTGAGACAGGGTCTTGGTCATTCTTTTCTCCCTGAAACAGAGTCGGCTACAGGTCGCTGATACCTGCCTCGGACAGCGTCTCCGCACGGCCGCCCGTCCACCCTCAAACCATCCTTAGTTAAAATTCAGTTTAATTATGTTGTTGAAAATTTTTTATGTTCTTTCACCACTACCATTTACAGACTAAAAGATAGATGCAATTTGTTTCTTTTCCTTCATTTGTTATACAGCTTACCTCTCTCCCTAACGTACAGCGAAGTTTTACTTCGCATTTACTATTCATGTACGTTTATGAAAAAAGACGAAACATGACACCTTACAGGAACTTTTTTTTTCGAACTTGTGACCGCCATATTTGTCACGTGGTTTCTCTGATATTACTGGATAGGTTTTCTTTCACGGACATTTCCCATGGTTATCACCATTTTGTACCTACACTCAAACTTCACGAGATGCGTCAAGTTAAAGATAAAAAAAATTATTTTAATGAGTTAGTCTAGAAAACAATGGTTTGACGTTTACATTTAGCACCATCACTCATTCATTCATTTGCATGTCCCTTGTGGAACTTTGCCTCCTAACAGTACTCCTGTAGGCCTCTCGGTTGTGAGCAAGATGGCCTGCTGCTGATGTATCCATTTGCAGATCGTCAACGATGTCTTGCAGCCATCTTCGCCTTGGTCTTCTTCTCTTTCTTTTTCTCATTATGTATCCTTCCAAAACGGTCTTCTCTAGATTATCATGACGTTTAATGTGTCAAAAATATTTAAGTTTTCTCTCTCTACTAGCCAGCCTTCTTCAATATTAAGCTCTTGTAGTATGGATATATTTGTTCTTTTCTGTGTCCATGATATTAGAAGAACTCTTCTGTAGCATTTACATTCAAAGACATTTATGTGTTTCTCAGCTGTTTTGTTAAGTGTTCAGGTCTCACAGGCATATGTTGCGATGGGAAAGATGCATGCCCTTAAAAATCTTATTTTTGTAGTTCTGTCTGTTCATCTCCACACATTCTTTAGTTGTTTTACTTTCTGAAAAGCGATAGATGTCCTCCTTTTAATTTACCTCACTCTATCTCCATTATTAGTTAGCAGCGATCCAAGATATTTAAAACTCTCCACTTCTTCCAGTTTTTCCTCATTGATACATATTTCAGCTGCCTTGTTTGTTTTGTCAGTTGTCATCAATTTAGTTTTCTTCGCATTAAAATGGAGGTTTTGCTCTTCACTGTTCTTACGGATTGACATAATTAGTTTTTACATTCCTTTTTGTGTTGTGGACAGTAATACTGTCCATAGAACCATAGAGTATAAAATAACTGGACTATGCAGCAATATATTGGTTGGTTATGCATTTGTAACTTTTCTTATTTCGTCTTATTCAAACTAAAGTATACAGGCCAAAGAAATAGGAATAGAGGAGAATGCATGACTTTACATGTAGGGTGTAAAACAAACAGGAATGGAATTAAATAATAGATTCCCATCCTGTGACTTGTATGATAGTCTGTAGGAAAGATTGTAAATGTTTATATGAATATTTGTGGGAAATGATACTAATCCAGTCAGTTGGCATGAAAGAAGGCACTAGAATCCTTATCCACGATGGATACATTGAAGAAGGCTGGTTAGTAAAGAGAATTAAACAGAGAAAACTATAATATTCTGGACGCATTAAACGTCATGATAATCTAGAGAAGACCGTCTTGGAAGTGTACATAATGGGAAAAAGAAAGAGAGGAAGACCAAGGCGAAGATGGTTGCAAGCCAACGTTGATAATCTGCAAATGTATCATGGCATCTTGCTTACAACCGATAGGCCTACAGGAATGCTGTTAGGGAGGCAAAGTTCCGGGAGGGACCTGCAAATGACTGACTGACTGATGGATACAATGTTTATCAAACCATCTGTAGACCCCCTCATTAAAAGTAAAGTAATATATAGAACCAGATGATGCTAAGCTTTTTTTTTTTTTTTACTCTGGCCAATCTGTCTGTTTTATCTGTAGCGAGCGTTGTTGCTGGCTGTGTTAGTTCTTCAGACTGTTTATCAGTAAGTAGCGTTTTTGCTGCTTGTATTAGTTTTCCAAACTTCTCTAAGAGAAATCCTCATCTTTGTCCTCGTAACCGGGTAGTCTGTTGGTCAACTGATGGTCTCACGACACCCCGAAAGCAAACACAGCCAGGCTCAGAGACATCATTAGCTAATGACGGATTATAAGTCTCTCTCTCTCTCTCTCTCTCTCTCTCTCTCTCTCATGATGTCTTTCTCTCTAGTCGAGAGAGTTAGAGAGAGAGAGAAAGAGAAAGAGAGAGAGAGAGAGAGAGAGTTGTCCATGTGTAACAATTATAGGTGTTTGTAATATACTCGTATATTATAGGCTGACGTAACATTCTAACTGTTACTGTCATTATCTTTTGTAAGACGATTAGTTTGTAATATTCCATAGGCCAAATAGATTTTAATTGAAACACTTGATGGTTTTCAAGTATATGTACGATATTATGGCTGTACGATGGTATAACACATTTAAAGATAGCACTTTCATATACTACTGTTAGTTAGACTGTCACTGTAACTGTTTCATATTGTGCTCTTATGTGATAATGATTTGTTCTTGTAACGAAGTACGTAATGATAGAAGTGTTCTCTCTAATATGTTCTTAGTAGTGGTTTACGTGGCATTATCTCAGCTTCGTTACTTCTGATACATTTGTGTTGAACTGAACATTGTCACTTGTAGTTTTCTGGTCACACATGTGATTCAGCGAGCATATTTAGAGTTCGCGGGGCCCACAATCATGGACAATAGGCAAGTCTGCACAAAAATCATTGGAAGCAGCAGAAATGTGGTTTATTAGAAGAATGTTGCGAATCCCCTGGACAACAAAAATAACTAATGAAGAATGTATGAGAAGAGCTGGAGAGACAAAAAAACCTTGTCAAAAAGATAAGAGAGAGACAATGTACTTCAATAGGACATGCAATGAGAAGAGGGGACATTGAAAATATTATAACAACAAGAAAAATAGAAGGAAGAAGATCAAGAGGAAGACCAAGAGAAATGATACTGGACAGTCTGACGGGATGGTGTGAGAGGAGATCACCAATTGAACTGATGGCCTGCATGAAGGATCGTGTACTCCGGAGAAGCATAATTGCCAACGCCAGTCGGCACGGCACCTGATGATGATGATGATGATGATGGGGTCCACAAAGGAAATGAGAAACTGTTATGAGATTTTCTGTAATATTTAATATCTTAGCGACTAATAATATTATATCCACTACTTTATATAACAACCGTTGTCTGAAAATGCTGATACACCCTCAAGATGTAAGTACGCGATTTATAGCAAATTACGACGTTAAAAAAAAGACCGCGTTTTAAGTTGTTCGATAACAACTTTCTCATTAACCTCAAAGTCAGCCAGTTTCCGAAGTCGCATGTTAATGGTAAACACTTGGATCAGCCAGTTTCCGAAGTCACATGTTAATGGTAAACACTTGGATCAGCCAGTTTCCGAAGTCACATGTTAATGGTAAACATTTGGATTCGATTCTTCTTGGACTATCTCATTACTTTAAGCGACTATGTGGGCCCTTCTCTCTTATGCCCCTCTTCTTGTCTCTTGCTGGGCCCAGCTTCTCAGTAAGTTGCACGCGCTAACAGATTCATATGGATCTCTCTTTGGCAAGACTTTACTACCTCAGGCAGTTTTGGTGGGGAGTGCTTAATCATCGTTGTCCTGTAAGAGGACAGCCTCTAGTTACAGAAGTCACGATGTAATGAAGGGTCTCGATGATTTCGAACAATAAGGAGAACGACAGCTCTACTTAATTCTATATGCTACTCCACTGTAAGTTTTCGCAGGACGAGAGTAGAAGAACAGAGATAGAACAGTCTAGTGAAGACAACAGGGAACAGTTAATGAAAGTGAATCAATGAGAAATGTTAGAGACGTAAGTAGATATTAAGAAGTAAACACAGAAGTAAAGATTCTCTTTCTTTTCCTTTTACTGACCCCCCCCCCCCCCCCCCCCCAATATGCCCACTATCTCCTCATAGTTTTAGACTTGCCTAACAATCAGGGTACGTCACACAGGGCTAGCAAGGTAGTTCGCCAATTTTTCCTGTCATCGGCGAGCTTTTCAACCTCATCAAGGGATTTTATGCCTGTTAATTTGGCCTCCCTTAACAATGTCCTCTTTAGAGTTTCACGCGGTCTGCCTCTTTTTCTTTGGCCTGTTGTGTTCCACTTGATAGCTTGTTTTGGGATTATCTGATCGTTTCTTCTCATCACGTGACCAACATATGTCCATCTCCTTTTCCTGATCACCCATGATACTGTTATTCAGACATCTGTCTGATCTCTGCATTGTTCTTGAATTCCTTCCACTTGATGCCGAATATTTTCCTTAAGCATTTGTTTTCAAAAGAGTCTAATTTCTTGTCTATTTCTATAGTTGCTTTCCAGCTTTCGCATGCATAAATGAGAGTGGATATTACATTTGAATTGAATAGTCTTAACTTGTGCTTATATCTTTTGAATGCCATATGTTCTCAAGATTCTTGAAGATTAATGCTGCTTCTGCAATTCTAATTCTAAATTTCTTTCTGGTGTCACCATCCTAGTCTATACAGCTGACAAGGTATGTAAATTGATTGACTTCTTAAATATCTGTCCCTTCTACGTGTATTTTTCCATTTTGATTAATGTGAAGTTTCATTATTTTTGTTTTGTCCTTGTTAATTTCAAGTCCTGTTTTGCTAGCCAGTGAAGACAGGCAATCTGTTTTTTCTTGCATGGAATTCACATTGTTATTAATAAGAGTTATGTCATCAGCAAAATCAAGATCTTCTATTTGGGTTCCATGTACCCAGTCAATACCTGTGTTACCTGTGCAGCATTTTTTCATTATGAAGTCTATTGCAATTCCAAAAGTACAAGTGTTTACAAGTACCTGCAAATAATTCTATTAACATACTCTTAACTTATCTAGCTATCTGAATGTTGTACGTATGTGAATGTGACAATGTGATACATCATGTGTTCAGTAATTTTATATATTGACGAATGTGTGAATTAAGTCTTATTTCTAAATTTGTCTCATGATCTTTATTTAATCCCTGCTACTTGTACAAAACTGTATTAAAGATGTCTGAAACTTGTACACTTGAATGATGAACGGCAGAATAAAGTACGGGCCTGTGTGCCTTCTTTGAAAATTTCACCCGTTCTCTCTTTCTCTCTCTCTCTTTCTCTCTCTCCCTCTCTCCTCTCTCTTTCTCTCTCTCTTCTCTCTCTCTCTTTCTCTCTCTCTCTCTCCTCTCTCTCTCTCTCTCTCTCTCTTTCTCTCTCTCTTTCTCTCTCTCTCTCTCTCTTTCTCTCTCTCTCTTTCTCTATCTCTCTCTCTTTCTCTCTCTCGCTCTCACATATGCATACATACACATCCGCTCACACAGACACACGCTAATTCACAGATACGCACTAATTCACACTCTATCATTCACACGGACACAGACACACACACACACACATGCACGCACACATGCAGCGTTACTTGTGTACAACCAGCCAGCGCCTCGCTCACGATATCTGCTGAGAACCTGTATTGTGACCGTTTGTCCTGTCCTACCTGGCACATGGATTCAGTTGTCGATAGCGACTAAAAAAAAACCCATAGAACATGAGCAATCATAAGAATCGATGACTCACCGTATTTGAACAGAACTTGTGTTTTGTTCTCCTGCTGTTTCCACTTCAAACATACATGGATTAGCCTAGCGTGTGGTATTGGAAAGTCGACGATAGTCAAATAAAACGTTAATGTAGATTTTCTGCCTTCTTCCAACAATTAATCCTTTCTTATCCATTAAAAAAAAAATGGTGCGGTCTTTAGAATCCACTTTATGCCCAACTTGCTTTATTCCATGTTCCCATCTCATACCCAGGGCCTCTAAGAGTTAAATAGCAATGTTTTCCCCTCCCTTCACCTTCACCTTCATTCTGTTTTCATCCAGTAGTTCCCCTCCACTTTCTCCCCCTTCCCCCGGGCTATCTGAGCCCACCATTAAAATCAGGTAGATAGAGGTGTATGGTGCAGTTTTACAAAGTGAGGGAGGGAATGAGTAAGGTGAGAAAAAAACGAATAGAAATTATGAGAACGTATAAATGAAAAACATACAACATCCGATATTTCGGCTTGAGCCTTATTCGAGGATACATGCACAACGAGACAAAAACACGAAGAACTTATCTGAATGTGTCTTCCTCCAAGTAGAAAACAGAAATGTGTGTAGTAGAAGGGAGAAGGAACCTTTAGACACATTCAGATAAGTTCTTCGTGTTTTTGTCTCGTTGTGCATGTATCCTCGAATAAGGCTCACGCCGAAATATCGGATGTTGTATGCTTTTCATTTATACATTCTCATACTTTCTATTCGTTTTTTTTCCTCACTTCACTCACTCCCTCCCTCACTTTGTAAAACTGTACCATACACCTCTATCTACCTTATTTATTTAAACCAGTTTTACTGCAGTCGCCTCCCTTTTATCTGTCACAATTAAAATCGAAAACTCTCGGGCCTAAAAAAGCAGCTGCACCAGTTGGACAAAATCTTCCTCTCTCCCTTTTTTCTTCCTTACTCAAAAGAAAGAGTAAAAGAATTTTTAAAAAATTAATAGAGAATTAAAATTTGAAGGAAAAAAGGGGGAGTGCGTGTAGAAAAATGATCTCAGCGGACTGACCAAATGGCATGGAAAAAGGAAGGGCGTTTGAAATGATGAGAATACCAGGTATCACACACGATAGAGAGGTACATAATGAACGAGTGAAGTAATATGAGAAATAGATTCTATGAATAATCATTCATATATTATATATGTGTTATATATGTGTGAGGCTAAGTTAACAGGCATAAAATCCTTTGATGAGGTTGAAAGACTCGCCGAAGACAGGAAAAATTGGCGAACTACTTTACGAGCCCTATGTGACGTTTAACGGCACGGGAAGGATATAAGATAAGATAAGATATAAGATAAGATATATGTGTATATGAGTATGTGTCTGTATGTGTGTGTGAGAGAGATGGAGAGAGAGAGAGAGAAGGAGAGAGAGGAGAGAGGAGAGAGAGAGTCCACGACGTCTAGTTTGTTTGGTTTTGATTGGCCGTAAAATCCTGTAATTCGCCGGGTGTAGTTCAGTTTGCCTCCAGCAGTTTATCTTTCTGCCGGGTACGTCTAACTTCCGGTGCCACCTATTCCCCAGGGCTAGAAGGGTGTCGGGTGGGGGATGGGAGAAAAAAAAGTTTGGTGAATCTGTCCAGAGACAATTTATCTGTCCTTGCAAGAAGATATAGTTTGTTTATAGTTTATTTTATTATACAGTTATAACCTGTCTTGAAGTCCAAGAAGATACAGAACTTAAACATTTTATTTCCATAGTCTATTTTGTCTGAACGCCATATTACGTTCTTGTATGTACCACAATTTTTTCTCGTATGTCCTTCTGTATGTACCATAATTTTTTTCTCGTATGTCCTTCTGTATGTACCATAATTTTTTTTCTCGTATGTCCTTCTGTATGTACCATAATTTTTCTGGTCTGATTTCTTCAGGCCTATCAAAGTTAATTCTCCTGGCTTCACCATTGCCATCATTTCTTAATATTGCATATGAAATAAATTCTCTATAGACATTTTCATAGACATTATTCCTCATTTTATCCAGTATTTCGTTTACCTTCAATTCAGGGACGTGTCTGTTTTTAAGCCTTTCAGAACGATACAGACCATAGCGTGGGTAAGTTGTCAACACACGATTGCGGTCTGCATAAAACTCGTGCCGAAAGTATTGATCTCAAATGTAGACTGTTGCCAAAACGATGTTATGCTGGCCAGGCTTTGGAATAAATCGCCACTTATAGAGCGATCAAATGTCACTGTTTTTATTTCTGTTGCAGCTTTCATGTTTTTTGTAACATTTCGATGTGGTCACAATGACACTTTCAGTGGTCTTACTATGATAAAGACGACATTAAAAAAAAATACTGATAGTGCGTATACGACACGATGATCTATGCTTAAAAAGCTGAAGATGTTTGTCAGGTTTGCTTAAATACTGTCTGATTAAATCAGAAAAGCGCGGTTTCTGTCAAGTAAGAATGAGGGAAGGTTTATCAAGAAGGGAGGAAGAAAATGCAGAAACGCAGACACTTATAATGTATATCGATGTGAAGAGAAAACACGGAATGGAAATGAGGAAGCCATTAACCCCTTGCGACCCAGCTAAAATATCAGGGAAAAAAATAGATTGAAGCCGTTTGTTGGAACTAGCATGTCTTACCATTGCTGATGTGTACAAGGTAACAACATGTGCTATTTCTTTCTTCGGAGCAATGTTTGTAGAAGTTTAGCACAACAACAGGGTAACATTAATAGTAGTAGTATTGTAGTAGTAGTAGTAGTAGTAGCAGCAGCAGCTGCAGCAGCAGCAGCAGTAGTAGTAGTAGTAGTAGTAGTAGTAGTAGTAGTAGTTGTTGTTGTTGTTGTAGAAGTAGTAGTAAGCAAAAATGATAGCAAAAGTAGCAATAAAGAAATAGTAATGATTGTAGCAACTGCAGTAGTAATAACCTTTGCTGTAGTAACAGAAGTAAAGGTGTAGGTGGTGGCATTAGTGACTGTGGTGTTGTAGTAATAGTTCTGAGGATCACGCAGTAGTAGTAATAGTTCCTTTCAGTGTTTCTATGGCAGAAAAAAAGCTTAAGTTAGCAGCAGAGGCAGTGTTGATTGTAGTAGTGCAAGTAGTGCAAGTGTTATTATTGGTAATGGTAGTGATAACAGCAGTAGCTGCTGTTGTAGGGGAAGTAACTGTAGCAGCAATGGTGGTAATGGCAGCAGTGGAGGTGGTAGCACCAGCTGACACAGTAATAGTAGCAGCAGTGATAGTGGTGATAGTAATAAAACAGAGACTGTGATTAAAAAGCACTTGGAACTAGAAAGCAAAATGTAAGACTCTCTCTCTGAACCTTAAGTGCTCAGGGCACATGGGGCTTCCGCAAGGGTTTTCCACAAATGCCTGTCCTTTGCCTTTTTTTCTGCTCTTGCCCAGGTGAGCCCTCTATAGCTCAACATCCTTTCTGTTGTTCTTCTCCATGTCTCTTTTGGTCTACCCTTACTTCTGTTCTCCTGTGGTAAAATGTAAGACTACTTGAAACAAAAGTAGGCACACGTTTATTAATGAACGAAAAGCTATTCCTCCTTTTGCATTAAATAGTCTTACATTTGGCTCTCACAGGCGTACTGCAGTGGCTTTGTGTATATTTACGAGTATATTTTATTATATGTACTTATACCCAAATGTATAAGTGGTAACCAGATGATGGCGTATCAGTTTAGTAACAGAAATGCTGAAGGTAGTCTGTCTTTTCCTTCTGGATAACAGCAGAGAGTTAACTGTGATAGGTATTTTTAGATTGTGCAGCGTTAAATAATGTATTAGTATTTAGATATAAACCATTTAACCATTAAATGATATATTACTAGCTAGATATAAATGTAAAATTATATTTGTATTTTATCGTTAATAAAATTATAACACTATTTATCCTTGTGAAAACAGTAGTTTTATCCAGAATAGGTCATGACCTTGGATTGTTAACTCTATCAAACATACATTCCAAATTGGATCTGGAACAAAATGAGACGATAATATTCGTCCTGGGTTGGACTAAAATAACATCCAAGGCTGCAGTGAGATACGTCTTAATTCTGTTAGATGTAAGAACACGCCAAAAAATGTGCACTCTGATCTTCACATTCAACAGGACCTAGTTTCTTTGGTATAGAAATACATTTTGATTTCACTAAATCATTTGGTATATATCCAGTATTGTGGATGCCATTCAAAAGTTTAGCTCTTATTTCTACCTCATATTACTCAAGCGCTTATAACTGTTCTTTGTTTGTTTTGTCTCGACCTGGTGCTTTATTATTCTTCATCTTCTTATCTTATCTTATATCTTATATCCTTCCCTTGCCGTTAAACGTCACATAGGAATCGCAAAGTAGTTCGCCAGTTTTTCCTGTCTTCGGCGAGTCTTTCAACCTCATCAAGCGATTTTATGCCTGTTAATTTGGCCTCTCTTAACAATGTCCTCTTCAGAGTTTCACGCCGTCTGCCTCTTTTTCTTTGGCCTGTTGTGTTCCACTTGATAGCTTGTTTTGGGATTCTCTGATCATTTCTTCTCATCAAGTGACCAACATATGTCCATCTCCTTTTCCTGATCACACATGAGACTGGTTGTTGTTCAGTCATCTGTCTTATCTCTGCATTGTTCTTGAATTGTTCCACTTGATGCCGAGTATATTCCTTATGCATTTGTTTTCAAAAGAGTCTAATTTCTTGTCTGTTTCTTTAGTTGTTTTCCCATCTTTCACATGCATAAATGAGGGTGGATATTACATTTGAATTGAATAATCTTAGCTTGGTTTTTGTGCTATTCTTCATCTGGTGGATGGTTTCTGTGGCTTCTGCTGCTATTACAGGAGGTTCCTCACTGTTATTTTCGGGGTTTGGATACATTCTTTCATTACTGTATAGGTATATGATGTGTTCATTCCACCTGTCTATTATTTCTTCTTTTCCCATTATAATCTCTCCGTCCTTTGATTCAAGACATCCAGTTTTGTAATGCGTCCTTCTGCCTATTAATTCGTCTATGTTTTTTGTACATTTCTCTTGTGTTACCTTGGTGGTGATTGTTCTATTTCTTTGCATTTTGTATTTATCCACTCTTCTTTTCCTTTGTTGCATCTATTCTTTACGTCTTGATTTAATTCTTGATATTTAAAAAAAATTGTCCTTATTTCACTGTGTTGCTTTCGTTATCGCTGATCGCGTCAGTCTTATGTAGTCTTCGTTGGTCCATCTTCCATTTCTTTTTATCTGGTCTTTCTTAACTCAGACACAACCACTTCTGATGTTTGTTGAACAGTCTCTTAACATTTCCCACCGGTTGTCGATGCCATCGATTTCAGCCATTGTATGTTTTTTTTTTTTACAATAATGTTGTACATTTCTCTCAGACTGTTATCTGTTCTCAGATAAGTTCAGTTTTAAGTTGCTTTGCCAACATTAAAAACCTTAGCAAATTATACGCCGGTTTCGTCTTCTTCGAGTCTGTTAATAATTGTTAACTTATCATCGAGTGGTAACACTTTTCGGTTTCTTTTCGTTGTAGGCGCCATCGTGCCCCCCAGTAGTACAGAATATTAAAAAGAAGTGCAGGATATTAAAAGAGCTACGAAATAAATTCGAAGCACTGAAAGATAGAAAACAAAAGCACATACGACGTCTGTAGCGCCACCAACCAGACAAAGCCAAAGCTCATGGAGCATCGAGAACTTTTGTGACATTAGTATGGCAAGACTTAAAATCTCTCTTGACTGAAAGCTATAAATTATTATTATTATCAATATTACTATTATTATTATTGGACTCAAAGATACATTTCTGTGTGCAGCAGTGGTTCGGATAAATGACGCTCTAATATATACATATATATATATATATGTTTCCGGAAAATCGTAGGTCACACCGTATTACAAAAACTACTGCTACTATTACAACTGCTTCTACTACTACTACTACTATAGAATAAACAACAACTACTATTGTTACTGCGGCGGTGGCAAGCTCCAGTACTGTTATTACAACACCAACACAATTTCTGCTTATTCTATTATCACTGTTGTAACTAATACTACTACTACTACTACTACTATTGCTGCTACTGCTGCTACTACTACTGCTACTACTATTACTACTGCTGCTGTTGCTGCTGCTAATACTACTACTACTACTGCTATTACTACTACTACTACTACTACTACTACTAAATAGTACTGCTATTACTACTACTGCCACTACTACTACTACTACTACTACTACTACTACTTCTGCTGCTGCTACTGCTACTGCTACTACTATTTCTGCTACTACTACTACTACTTCTTACTATTACTTCTTACTATTACTGCTAATGCTACTGCTACTACTACTACTGTTGCTGCTACTACTACTACTTCTTACTATTACTGCTACTACTACTACTACTACTACTACTACTACTGGTACTACTACCACTACTACAGCTAGTACTGCTACTACTACTGCTACTACTAATGCTGCTGCTACTACAACTACTGCAACTGCTGCTGGTGCTGTTGCTGCTATTGCAACAACAACTACTAATGCTACTACTACTGCTGCTGCTACTACTATTGCTGCTGCTGCTGCTACTACTACTACAACTAGTACTGCTGCTGCTGTTGCTGCTATTGCTATAACAACTACTATTACTGTTACAACTACTACTGCTACTGCTACTAACACTGTTACCACTGCTACTACTACTACTACTACTACTACTACTACTACTACTACTGCTACTACCACTGCAACTACTACTACTACTACTACTACTACTACTACTACTACTGCTACTACTACTGCTACTACTACTACTACTGCTACTACTACTGCTACTACTACTGCTACTACTACTGCTACTACTACTGCTACTACTACTACTACTACTGCTACTACTACTGCTACTACTACTGCTACTACTACTACTACTACTACTACTACTACTGCTACTACTACTACTACTACTGCTACTACTACTACTGCTACTACTACTGCTACTACTACTGCTACTACTACTGCTACTACTACTGCTACTACTGCAACTACTAATGCTGCTGCTGCTATTGCTATAACAACTACTACTACTGCTATTCATACTGCTGCTTTTGCTGCTACTATTGCTACTGCAGCTATGATTGCTATCACTACTGCTATTACCTACTATCCCTACTGTTACTATTACTATTTCTGCTACTGTTCCTACAACTGAAATGCTACAATTAAGTATATTAATACATATTATGGCAGTAGTAAGAACCCATCTTACCCCTGCTGTTAATACTACTACTACTACCACTATAAATACTTTCTGTCCCTCTCCCCTCAGTCCTACCCCCCCCCTCTCTCTCTCTCTCTCTCTCTTGCTTTCTGTGCAGATATTGATCCCGGCAAGTGTTGGACATACCGCGCCTAATAATTGCCTGGCGATTTTTGAGTCAATTTTGGGGGTTATTTTCTGACAAGAATGGCTTCAGTTATCACGAACATGTTTATGTGTTCAATCTGTCAGAGAATTTCATTACTCGCCTTTTTTTTTTAAATGTGAGGATTTCATAGACAGTGTTTCTTGTGGTTTCATTTAGTTCAGTCTTGCAACTACAGGATGTGGAATATGAACTAAAAATTATTTTGTTCTAGAAACGCACCTAGAAATACAATCATATAAAGGGGAAATAACAGATGTTTTTAAAAGGAACCTGAGAAGGCAGTCTATTATCGGCAGTGCTACCTCCTCATTAAAAAGAGAATGTTGAAGAAATCTAAGAGTTTGTGAATTTTGTAGCTGGATTATGAGCTGACTTTGAAATGCATTCGTTAGGAAATTCTTTCTGTGTAAATAGCATTATGGCATTGAGTTTCAATATTATGTGGTGTGTTATAGTCCACGGACTTTCATGTCGCTGCTTTGTTCCAGTCTTACAGTGGCGTATTGATCAAACTGATCAATACTTGCAAACCTTGTGTGTGTGTGTGTGTGTGATTTCTTTGATCATATTTACAAAGTAAAGTTTTGAGTTTTGTGATTATATATACACACACAATAACAGTGCACACATATACACTCAAAGACATAAACATGTATACTCAGATATATATATATATATATATATATATATATATATATAATCACACACATACTCAGACAACATACACTATACATTTAGACAAAAAGACGCACAGACACGCACATATGCACTAAGGCACACTCACACATACATAAATACATATCATCATCATCATCATCATGTGTCGTGGCGAATGGCGTTGGGTATTTTGCTTCTCCACAGTACCCAATCCTTCATACAGGTCATCAGCTCAGCTGGTGATCTCCTCCCACACCATCTCCTCAGACCATCCATTTCTCTCGGTGTTCCTCTGACTCTTCTTCCCTCTATTTTTCCTGTTGTTATAATATTTTCAGTGCCCCCTCTTCTCATTGCATGTCTTATGTGTGTGACAGGAATGTGTACTATCTCCAGACACGTATGACAGAGCAAGTAAAACATTCTGAAGAACTTACAAAAGAACGCCCTAGTTTCCATCTTTTGCCATATACAGAATGTCAAATGGTCAAGAAAGGTAGAACTCTGAGGTTCTGTAAAGTGGTACCCTTCCATCAATGATGGCATTGTCTACTACAACCTTAAGATGACTATACGGCATAAATGGATGAGTCCCTGCTTCCTAACAAGTTTCATATGGTGAACTTGTAAAAGGAAGAATGTTTCTGGTATATTAAAACTAAGATACAAATGTCACGGGTATATTAAAACTAAGATACAAATGTCACGGGTATATTAAAACTAAGATACAAATGTCACGGGTATATTAAAACTAAGATACAAATGTCACGGGTATATTAAAACTAAGATACAAATGTCACGGGTATATTAAAACTAAGATACAAGGACATATAAAAGTCAACCAAGAGAAATTTGTCAGTCATCCATAGGGACCCGAGAACAATTTACTAAATCCTGCCACATAGACATTGACACTGCCTGTAGACATTGACACTGCCTGTAGACATTGACACTGCCTGTAGACGCTGTGCAATTTGAAAAGGAAATGATGGTCTATTTAGAAGGCAGATATGCTAGGAGATTGGACTGGATTTGCAATACAATCGAAGTATATTCTGAATATGGTTGATTATGCCACCCAAGTAACAGTAGAATAAGTGATAAGAAAGGATACTCAGCGAAATGATACTGGGCAGCGTCCACAACATGAGAAAGGATACTAGGCAGAATGATAATAGGCAGCGTCCACAAGATAAGAAAGGACAGTCAGCAGAATAATACTGGACACCGTCCACAAGATGAGAAAGGATACTCGGCAGAATGATACTGGGTCTAATTAGAAGGTAGATGTGACAGGAGACTTGACTGGATCTTGCAATACTATCGAGATATACTCTGAATGTCTCCCGTGTGGTACCCGGGATCTGCAAAGAATAGGACCACTGTACCCTACCACGCATGATCGTAAAAAGCGACTAAGGAGGGTTCAGCATAGGGCCAGCAACCCTATCTGGTAAAAAAAACTATCAGACTGCTACAGAAACAGAAGCAAGGGAAAAAAACAAATGCAGGTGGAAGGAGAAATGCGTATCAGGAAATTGAGCCCATGAAGGTTGTGGATGAAAGCCAGCCACTGGAAGTCCCCAGCCCGACTGCAGACCTCCTGGAACCTAAACACAAGATGCAAATAGGCAGCTGGAATGTAAGAACATTTAACCAGACTGGAAAACTAGCACAAACCATCAAGGAAATGCACAGATACAAACTAGACATACTAGGAATACAAGAAGCAAGATGGACAGGACAAGGCAGAAGGAAATTAACAACACAGCACACAGAAGATACAATAATATGGTCAGGTAAAGAAGATCTTCATGAAGGAGGAGTAGCATTGATTATAACAAAAGAAGCATCAAGAGCATTGCTGAAATGGACCCCAATAAATGAGAGATTATTATATGCACGGTTCAACTCAAGATTCACAAAGCTGTCTATTATAGTTTGTTATGCACCAACAGAAGCAGCTGAAGAGGAATTAAAAGAAGATTTTTACAACAGCCTCCAAGCAACAGTAGAAACAATACCCAAGCATGATATGCTACTCATCATGGGCGACTTCAATGCAAAAGTAGGTGAAGGATATGAAGATAGAAGAAGAATCATGGGAAGAGAAGGAATCGGAGAAATAAATGAAAATGAAGAAAGACTGTGCAGTTTCTGTGAAGAAAACATGATGACCATCGGAGGGACAATTTTCCAACACAAAAACATCCATAAGGTGACTTGGAGATCACCAGATAAAACCACAGAAAACCAAATCGATCACATACTAATAAACAACAAGTGGAAACGGTCACTACAAGATGTGCGAGCAAGGAAAGGAGCAGATGTAGGAAGTGATCACAACCTTCTGGTAGCAAAAATAAAACTAAAATTAAGGAAAGCCAAAATCGGAGAACACAGAAAGATACATTTTGATAAAAGAAAACTGATAGACCAGCAAACAAGAAATGAATTCTCAATAGTACTTAAGAACCGATTCAGTGTCCTACAAGACGAAGCAGAAATGTCCATATTAGAGTTCAATAAAACATTACAGGAAACAGCAAAAGAGGTGCTGGGATATCGGAAAAGGAAAAAAAGAGGAATGGATAAGCGAGACCACATGGGAAAAGATAGAGCAAAGAAAAGAAATCAAGAAAAAACTACTGAACACCAAATCACAACGGCTTAAAGAACAAGTTTTAAGTAATTATGCACAAAAAGACAAATAAGTGAAGGAATCATGCCGTCAAGATAAACGTCAGTATTATGACAACTTAGCAGAAACAACAGAGAAAGCAGCATATACAAATGACGTGAAAACCATATATAAAATCACAAAACAGATGACAGGTAACTTCAACACAAGATGTGAAAGTGCAGTAAAAACACAAAATGGACAACTGGTCAGTGGAGAAAGAGAAAAAATTGAAAGATGGAGGGAACACTTTAACACCCTACTAAACAGAACACAAGCAGCACATACAATAGACATACCTGTAGCAAAAACGGAACTAAACATTAATACAGGACCAATAACAATAAATGAAGTAAAGGAGGCGATAAAGAAGCTAAAATCAGACAGGGCACCAGGTGAAGATGAAGTGACTGCTGAGATGTTGAAAGCAGAAGAAACAGAAACACCAAAACAACTTTGCCGGATATTACAACAAATTTGGGATCTAGAAAAAGCCCCAGAGGAGTGGAAAACTGGGCATATAGTAAAACTACAAAAGAAGGGTGACCTCAGAGATTGCGGGAACTGGAGAGGCATTACCCTACTGCCACTCACCAGTAAAGTATTTTGCAGAATAATCATCAACAGAATTGTACCAACACTTGAGGAAAAACTTCGGAAAGAGCAGGCAGGGTTTAGGAAAGGAAGATCATGCATAGACCACATATTTGTACTTAGACAAATATTAGAACAGGCAAATGAGTGACATAGCACAACATATGCATTATTTATAGATTTTGAGAAAGCCTTTAACAGTGTCAACAGAGATGCACTGTGGAAAATCCTAAGATGGCATGGCCTCCCCCATAAAATAGTTCATGTAATCAAAGCCCTATACGAGGGTTTTCAGTGCAAAGTTATCTGTGGAGAACATACATCCAGCAGCTTTAGGGTACAAACAGGAGTGAAACAGGGATGTGTACTATCACCAACATTATTTATCTTGGCAGTAGACTGGTTAATGAAGGAGGCAACATCAGACAAACGCAGAGGATTACAATGGACCCTTGACACAGTGCTGGAAGACCTTGACTTTGCGGACGACATTTGTCTATTATCAAGCAGTCACAAAGATATGCAAGATAAAATAAACAAGCTAACTCAGAATGCAAACAACATAGGACTAAAGATCAACATAGGAAAGAAGGACTAAAGATCAACATAGGAAAGACAAAGTTAATGAAGCAAAATGTGAACAACAGAAATGTACTCAGAGTAGATAACAAGTTAGTGGTGGAGGTCAACGAATTTGTATACCTTGGCAGCAGAGTAGTAGAAAATGGAGACAGCACAGAGGACATCAACAGCATACTTACTAGAGCAAACCAGGCTTTTGCAATGGTGCAGACTATATGGAAATAAAAAAAAAAAAACTAAGCATAAATATGAAAATCAGGATATTTAAGAGTAATGTTCTAAGTGTACTACTCTATGGAAGTGAATGCTGGAAAATCACCAAAACCATAGAAAACAAGTTGAATTCTTTCCAGACTAAATGTTTACGAAGAATTATAAAAATATTTTGGCCAAACACCATAAGAAATAACATCTTATTAGCAGAAATGCAGATGAAACCACTGACAACAATTATTGAGGAAAGACGCTGGCGATGGTTGGGACATGTGCTCCGAATGACTGACAACTCACTACCAAAAATAGCACTACGATGGACACCACAGGGGAGCAGAAGTAAGGGTAGACCAAAAGAGACATGGAGAAGAACAACAGAAAGGATGTTGAGCAATAGAGGGCTCACCTAGGCAAGAGCAGGAAAAAAGGCGAAGGACAGGCATTTGTGGAAAACCCTTGCGGAAGCCCCATGTGCCCTGGGCACTTAAGGTTCAGAGAGAGAGAGAGAGAGAGAGAGAGAGAGAGAGAGATACTCTGAATGTGGTTGATTATGTCACCCAACTAACAGAAGAACAAATTATAAGAAAGGATACTCAGCGGAATGATACTGGGCAGCGTCCACAAAATGAGAAAATATACTAGGCAGAATGATATTAGGCAGCGTCCACAAGATAAGAAAGGACAGTCAGCAGAATGTTACTGGGCAGCGTCGACAAGATAAGAAAGGATACTCAGCAGAATGATACTGGACAGCGTCGACAAGATAAGAAAGGATACTCAGCATAATGATACTGGACAGCGTCAGCAAACAGTTTCCTACTTCTTAACCCTTTATATCCTGACAGTACTCACAAGTACCACTTTGTTTAAATATTTCATAAAAGCAAACATCATTCTTGATGATACTGAAAGGAATATGTATTACAGCCTTCTGTCAAACAACCAGTAAAGGGCCAGCACTCTGAAATTTTGCTCTTCATTGTGCGGAGTGTACTTTTTTTTTTCTGTCCTGTCAAACAAAACTGAACAACTTTTCAGAAAACTTGAGTTTTTTCCTCTTTGTACTTGTAAATTCCATCCTTAAAAAACACATGAAAATGTTTATAAAAATTAATTTCCTTCCTTTTGTTCATTGGTCACCCAAAACTACCTTATGACATAAAAAAATAATGAAAAAGTTACAGGGAAATTAATTCAGGATACAAGTTTTTTTGTTCTAGTACAGAAATATCCAGCTTTACTGCAGTATCCTCCTCCTCCTCCTCCTTCTTCTTCTTCTTCTCCTCCTCCTTCTTCTCCTCCTCCTTTTTCTTCTTCTTCTTCTTCTTCTTCTCCTCCTCCTCCTCCTCCTCCTCCTTCTTCTTCTTCTTCTTCTTCTCCTCCTCCTCCTCCTTTTTCTTCTTCGTCTTCTTCTTCTTCTTCTTCTTCTCCTCCTCCTCCTTCCTTCTTCTTCTTCTTTTTCTCCTCCTCCTCCTCCTCCTCCTCCTCCTCCTCCTCCTTCTTCTTCTTCTTCTCCTCCTCCTTCTTCTTCTTCTCCTCCTCCTTCTTCTTCTTCTTCTTCTTCTTCTTCTTCTCCTCCTCCTCCTCCTCCTCCCCTTCTTCTTCTTCTTCTTCTCCTCCTCCTCCTCCTTTTTCTTCTTCGTCTTCTTCTTCTTCTCTCTTCTCCTCCTTCTTCTTTCTTCTTCTTTTTCTCCTCCTCCTCCTCCTCCTCCTCCTTCTTCTTCTTCTTCTCCTCCTTCTTCTTCTTCTCCTCCTCCTTCTTCTTCTTCTTCTTCTTCTTCTTCTCCTCCTCCTCCTCCTCCTCCTCCTTCTTCTTCTTCTTCTTCTTCTTCTTCTTCTTCTTCTTCTATGAGCAGCTTCTGAATTCAGCAGCTTTTCCAGCATTTGAGGCTCATTGCTACAGGCAAGACACGTCTTCAGTCCTCCTAGTTCTTGATCTTTTCTTGCCAGTTGTCGGTTCCAAGAACGTGTATATCTTCTTCTGTGTGTTTGATGTTTGCATAAGTCATGTTTGTCCCAGTGTGTTTGATGTTTGTATTTATCATGTTTGTCACTGTGTGTCTGATGTTTGTATTTGTCATGTTTGTCCCTGTGTGTCTGATGTTTGCATAAATCATGTTTGTCCCAATGTGTTTGATGTTTGTATTTATCATGTTTGTCACTGTGTGTTTGATGTTTGTATTTGTCTTGTTTGTCCCTGTGTGTTTGATGTTTTTATATGTCTCGCCATCGTTGTTTGCGTCTACCTCTTGGTCTATCCTCTTCCATCATTCTATAAAGGCCATTTTTGTTTGTCTATCCTCCTCAGTTTTCTCTAAATGCTCGAGTCACCTCAGTCTGTTGTTTTTCTAATAGCTATTGTAAGCGGAGAGTTAAACAATGTGTACATTTCTTTGTTATTTCTTATCTTCCATTGTTGTTTTAATGAGTTTCTTACCAGTCCATAAATTCCTTCCCAGGATTCTATTCTCAAATGTTTGTGTTTAGTCTTCATATTGTTTAACTGTACTCCATGTTTCTGACCCATATAATACAATTTGTCCAATCCCTGTCTTATATATGTTTAGTTCGGTGTTGTGAGCTATAATTTTTAATGTTAACAATTGTCTATTGGCAAAATTCGTCTTGTTTCTAGCTTATATTCTGGCCTTTATCCTATCTCTTATAATGGCGAAGCTATTGAATATTGTTCCTAAGTACATATAGGAATCTGTTTTTTTTTAAAAATCTTCATATTTTCTATTAAGATATGATCTTCATGTTTATCTGTTGTTCTTGAACTATCGAAGCCTAAAAGCGAAAAATAATTATATAAAGATACTATGAAGTGTTACTGAATTCATAAATCACAACCACTTTTATACTGTTTAGAAAATATAAAACTAGGTGTTATATTCTGATCTGAGAATCTCTTTGAAATGCAACAGACAAAAGATGGGAAATCTCTAATTAATTTTAGTGAAGTTACTAGACTCGTAAAGTAAAGTACATCTTTATTTCTCAAGGATACTGTGCTAACCTGCATGGTGAGAACGGATTTTTGTGTGTGCGCAAGACACGGACTTGTGGCAATGTGACAAGATACGTCTGCATGTAGGGAAAGGTTTCAGCACTAAGCGAACATGCATATATTATAGAGCCAATAGGCTTTGCGCTGTAGACTCTGTAGTTTCCCAACCAGTTCACTAACAAACATTCAACACGATGACTTGCTGTGGGACAACGGCAGGTTTCTTTGCTGCCTGTTGGAAAACTCTGATGGCACTCGTTCATTGGATGTTTACAGGATTTTCTTCGTCTCTGGTAAGTGTTTGATGTTTTGCATATGTCATGTTTGTCCCAGCGTGTTTGATGTTTGTATTTGTGATGTTTGCCCCAGCGTGTTTGATGTTTGTATTTATCATGTCTGTCACTGTGTGATGTTTATATTTGCCATGTTTGTTTCAGTGTGTTTGATGTTTGTATATGTCATGTTTGTCCCATAGTGTTTGATGTTTGCATTTGTCATGTTTGCCTCAGTGTATTTGATATTTGTATTTGTTATATTTGTCTGAGTGTGTTCTATGTTTGTATCTGTCATGTTTGTCCCAGTGTGTTTGATGTTTGCGCTTAGCATGTTTTTTTCCCAGTGTGTTTGATGTTTGCATTTGTCGTGTTTGTCCCAGACTGTTTGATGTTTGCATTTGTCATGTTTGTTCCAGCAATTTTAAATAACCAGACAACAAATAGGAGATTAAAAAAAAAATTAAATTTGAAAACAATGTAGGAAAATAATCGTTCTTCTGAGTATCTTCATTCTAAACAACCTGCCAAAGAAAAAATATCAACATTTCTCTAAGAAAGATCACAAAACAATCGAGATTTTGTCGCTAAAATCAAGCAAAGATGGCTTCCGAACAAGAGGTCACTGAAAATGGATTGGTCAAGTGCTCTGAAAATGCCCCAGACCGGACTGATTGGACGTTGAAGGAAAGAGGAAGAGACATCCCGGAGAAGAACTGCTGAATGCAAGATTGATCATACGCAAAACAGCTAACACGTCCTTCAAAGACTGTGAGATGTGGAGATAATCGGGTGTGAGATTAGCACGTGGTATTAATAAGTTAGAGAATCATGTGCTGTTCTGTAAAACATGGCAAGGCATATTGGAAGGTTGTCATCCAGCTGACCAGCGGCCAAGTACATCACGTGGATGGATGCGTCAATAACTTATCGTGACCCTTTTGCTCTCCAGCAGCAGAAAAAATGTTACACATCTATGTATTATGTTGTCTATTATTCTCGCCATGCGTTTTTGCTTACTTAGTACAGTCGCTCATCTCTCATAGCTCTAATAACAAATGTTTCATTTATTCACACACACGCACACAAATCATATTTATTTTATTTTAGCATCACATGTTATCAAAATCTTCTCTAAAAAGAGGGAAACAATTTTTATTATAGAGGGAGGGGCACGAAAAAAACCGAACGTCTCTTTCATAAACGTAATACTGGACGGAAGTATTACAACCATTATTAGGAAGTATTATTAGGTTGTGAAGTGAGTTCATACTAGATGGAAGTCACCTGCTTAATACTAGATGGAAGTCAGCTGCTTAATACTAGATGGAAGTCACCTGCTTAATACTAGATAGAAGTCACCTGCTTAATACTAGATAGAAGTCACCTGCTTAATACTAGATAGAAGTCGCCTGCTTAATACTAGATAGAGATCACCTGCTTAATACTAGATAGAAGTCGCCTGCTTAATACTAGAAAGAAGTCGCCTGCTTAATACTAGATAGAAGTCGCCTGTTTAATACTAGATGGAAGTCACCTGCTTAATACTAGATAGAAATCGCCTGCTTAATACTAGATGGAAGTCGCCTGCTTAATAATAGATAGAAGTCGCCTGCTTAATACTAGATAGAGGTCACCTGCTTAATGCTAGATGGAAGTCGGCTGCTTAATATTAGATGGAAGTCACCTGCTTAATACTAGATAGAAGTCACCTGCTTAATACTAGATAGAAGTCAACTGCTTAATACTAGATGGAAGTTCGCCTGTTTAATACTAGATGGAAGTTCACCTGATTGATACTAGATGGAAGTCACCTGCTTAATACTAGATGGAAGTTCGCCTGATTAATACTAGATGAAAGTTCGCCTGATTGATACTAGATGGAAGTTGCCTGATTAATACTGGATGGAAATCCAGAAATATGTGATATTTTTAAGTATTTACACACACAAATGAACAAACAAACGAACAAACAAACAAACAAACAAACAAACAAACAAACAAACAAAAACCAGAAAACACCGACACTACCAGTCATAGTTTTGCACTTTCCAGATTTCATGATCCGAATTTTTGGTCATTATATCTTGACATTTCTTTCAACTGCATAGATTCCGTTATTGTTTTTATATTTTGCTACATTTGTAGAAGGAAAGGCTAGAAAATCCTAAGCATATTTGGTGAGAATATTTTTGAAAAATACCTCTAATACACTGTTAAATAGACTGCCCCCCCCCCCCCCCCCCCCCGTACGTCTCGTCTAGAAGTGAGATATGCTCCTTTTTTTGAGATGAAGTTCAAAGTTCAAAGTTGAAAGTCCGACCCGAGAGAACCAGCAGGGTATCAGAGAAAGGCAACTGAATAATAAACTCAGTCAGCTTCCTGGATTCAAACATAGGCTCTTTGCTGAGTTGATTGACAACTATTAAATTCTTAAGATTATCAGTCTATTCATTCATTCATTTGCATGTTCCTTGCGGAACTTTGCCTCCCTAACAGCACTCCTGTAGGCCTCTCGGTTGTGAGCAAGATGGCCTGCTGCTGATGCATCCATTTGCAGATCATCAACGATGTCTTGCAGCCATCTTCGCCTTGGTCTTCCTCTCTTTCTTTTTCCCATTATGTACCTTTCCAAGACCCTTCTCTAGATTGTCATGACGTTTAATGTGTCCAAAATATTTAAGTTTTCTTTGTTTAATCCTCTTTACTAGCCAGCCTTCTTCAATATCAAGTTTTTGTAGTGTGGATATATATGTTCTTTTTTGTGTCCATGATATTAGAATAATTCTTCTGTAGCATTTACATACAAAGGCATTTATGTGTTTCTCGGCTTTTTTGTTAAGTGTCCAGGTCTCACAGACGTATTTTGCGATGGGAAGGATGCATGACCTTAAAAATCTTATTTTTGTAGTTCTGTCTGTTCCTCTCCACACATTCTTTAGTTGTTTTACATTCTGAAGAGCGATAGATGTCCTCCTTTTAATTTCCCTCATTGTATCTCCATTATTAGTAGTGATCCAAGATATTCAAAACTCTCCACTTCTTCCAATTTTTCCTATATTTCTTCAGTCTATTCAGAATTAAAAATGGTACAATATATTATTTTTGTTTTGTTTTAACCAGATGTTGGAAATTTTCTGTTTTGTTTTGTTTTAACCAGATGTTAGGACTTTTCTGTTTTGTTTTGTTTTGTTTTAACCAGATGTTGGGAATTTCTGTTTTGTTTTGTTTTGTTTTAACCAGATGCTGGGAATTTCCGTTTTGTTTTGTTTTGTTTTAACCAGATGCTGGGAATTTCTGTTTTGTTTTGTTTTAATCAGATGCTGGGAATTTCTGTTTTGTTTTGTTTTGTTTTAACCAGATGCTGGGAATTTCTGTTTTGTTTTGTCAGGACACAGAGACTGTTTCTGCCAAGTGCAGCTTTATCTTCTGTCTGGGGCATGACGACTATTTGTCCGGCAAAAATTCTGTCTGATACTCGGCTTATCGGCCCTTGTTTCCCTCCTGTTTGAGCGTTATCGATTATCAGCAACGGTAATAAGGTATTGGATTCAACTTGGAGTTGACAGTTTGAGTAAGAGCCATATACATTTTTTTTTGTTTTCTTGTCATTCTACAAATAGATGAGAGTAACGTAAAGTAAAAGAACAAATTGTTGTATGGTTAGGCCTCGAAAACATCATAGACAAAGAACTTTCAGACATGAGAGAAAGAAATTAAGTGACAAGAAAATTACATGGAAATTGAACCACGGACTCCGATAGAACAAGCAGCGTCAAGCCATGGAAAGGACGGCGCATTGATAATCTTTGCTGTCTCGCACCCCCTCCTCCCACCACCACCACCACCACCAAAAAAGGGTGTTTAGTAGAAAAACCATCAGTGCATATCTGGTCGAACATCCTGACGCCCAAGAGAGGAACGAAGTCCTGATACAGAAACTCCATCTCTTCGGTTTACACACAATAATTAGTGTATAAGTATACACCTATAGACGAGGCACTGCAGTAAAGCTGTGATACCAACATGTATAAACTAGGAAAAAAGTAGCAATAGCTTTATTAGTTACGCATATAAACGGCTGTCTGAAAAGTGGGTACACGATTCTCATCTTAACGTTCTTCTAAGACTTAAGCTAAGTTCCGTTTTTCATTAATTTTTTCATTTTAATTTTTAAATTTTTAAATTATTTGTTCTACATATAATTTATGTGGATCAATACTTTGTCTCCTCTGCCTGATTCTTTATCCTGTTTGTATTTGTATGAAGAAGGCTAGCACCAAAACGTTACATCGTTGTAAACGTCAAGTAATAAAGCTGTTCCTACTTTTTTTCCTGGTGTCTGAGTGGCGAAGTGGTTAGTGCACTGGTGTCTGGGGAAGGTCGGGGGTTCGAATCCGGCCGGAGGCAACCCAGTCACACAGCTGTAGAAATGGATACCCGACTTCTTCTGGAGTTGGGGAAGGAAAGGCGGCCAGGCGTGATACTGACCATATCACCTTCTAGTGTGCTGACAGGTCAAGGAAAATATGGGCACTAACACCATATCCCTATGTGCCTCTATGGTATGACAGGATTACCTTTACTTTTTTTTACTTTACTTTTTTCCTAGTTTATACATCTCTTAGGTTTAGTCTCCCACAGGTACAACATTTCTGAGAAACATACACATTTGGTCTCCTGTAAATGTCTAGTGCAAACTGGAGCATCTAAAAGTGTTTTTTCGAGTAAGAATCAGAGCTTGCATGCTACATACAAATGCCTTACTTTGAACATAAAAAAGACAGAGACTATGGTTATATCTAAGAAACAGAATCCACCAATATGTAGTATAAAATTAAACGGAACTATTCTAAAGCAGGTGCAGAAATTCAAATGCCTTGGAGCAGTAATAACTTCAGATGGGAAATGCAGAACAGAAATTAGGAACAGAATAGGCAAAGCAAAGACTGCATTTCAGAGAATGAGAAACATATTAACCAACACATCCTTATCAATGATTGTTAGAAAACGAGTCCTAAAATGCTATATTGAACCTATCTTGTTATATGGAAGTGAATCATGGACAATAGGCAAGTCTGCACAAAAATCATTGGAAGCAGCAGAAATGTGGTTTATTAGAATAATATTGCGAATCCCCTGGACAGCAAAAATAGCTAATGAGAATGTATGAGAAGAGCTGGAGAGACAAAAAATCTTGTCAGAAAGATAAGAGAGAGACAATGTACTTTCATTGCACATGCAATGAGAAAATGGAGCATTGAAAATATTATAACAGGAAAAATAGAAGGAAGAAGATCAAGAGGAAGACCAAGAGAAATGATACTGGACAGTCTGACGGGATGGTGTGAGAGGAGATCACCAACTGAGCTGATGGCCTGCATGAAGGTTCGTGTACTCTGAAGAAGCATAATAGCCAACGCCAGTCGGCACGGCACCTGATGATGATGATGCTACATACTATGTTCACAGCCATTTTTGTGTTGTTAACATTGTGAACATAACGATTTCTGCTATAAATAACCAATTTTTAATGACATGGCTTATGTAATGTAAACAAAATCTTATAAAAATGAGAGAGAGAGAGAGAGAGAGAGGAGAAAGAGAGAGAGAGAGAGAGAGAGAGAGAGAGAGAGAGAGAGAGAGAGAGAGAATGTACTTTCTTAGAACATGCAAAGAGAAGACTGGGCATTGAAATATTGTAACAGCAGGAAAAATAGAAAGAAGAAGATTAAGGGAAAGACCAAGACAAATACCGGATAGTTTGATGAGATGGTGTGAGAGGAGATCACCAAATGAACTGATGGCTTGTATGAAGGATCGGGTACTATGGAGATATAATAACTAACGCCAGTCGGTATGACACCTGATAATGATGATGATGATGATGGTGATGATTATGATGAAGATAAAAAAGCTGGTAGTACTAAAGTAAAGATAGATATGTGATACCTCTAAGCGATGTTTCTGGTTGTAAATTTAATTAATTGTTCCCTAAAACAAGTTATATTTAAAGAACTAATGCTTAATTTGAAATATACAATATTTTAAATCAAATTTTTTAAAAACAAAAATATAAAATTAAGGTTCAGAATATAAGAAAGAAACGTGAAACAATTTTCATCGTATACAATTTTTTAAACATAAATTATAAACTATATCTAAACTTTCTAAAAGGCCATAACATATTTCATGAGAATTTTGTCAGTTAAAAACCTAAAACCATGCGTATGTAAACTACACATTTCTTGACAAAAATCAAACCTTATCTAAGTCTATACATTTCTTGACAAAAATCAAACCTTATCTAAGTCTATACATTTCTTGACAAAAATCAAACCTTATCTAAGTCTACACATTTCTTGACAAAAATCAAACCTTATCTAAGTCTATACATTTCTTGACAAAAATCAAACCTTATCTAAGTCTATACATTTCTTGACAAAAATCAAACCTTATCTAAGTCTATACATTTCTTGACAAAAATCAAATCTTATCTAAGTCTATACATTTCTTGACAAAAATCAAACCTTATCTAAGTCTATACATTTCTTGACAAAAATCAAACCTTATCTAAGTCTATACATTTCTTGACAAAAATCAAACCTTATCTAAGTCTATACATTTCTTGACAACAATTAAAAGTCGTTTAAAAGTTCTAGATTCGCAGTAGGTCACGTGAGATTCACCAGCCGTCCTAAGACAATAGACAGCTCTGAAGGGGGTTGAAACACCCACTGTCTTGTGGGTGGCTTAAAAGAGCCAAGAACCGGAGCCTTAACAGGAACATCCAGAGAGATGATCCAAAGACAGTAAATGGCCAAGTTTTTCTCCAATATGTAGTATGATATGCCCTACAGCTCTACTTGATTTCAAGACATAAAGATCTAGTTCTTCCTTTGGAGTTGATTGACAGAAAAGAAAGCTGCCAGTGACATGTGGACAAGCCACTTCGACGCAAACTGATATAGAAAAAAATCTGGAAATAAAGAAATGTTATCGTTTACACTTATAACCTAGTGTTACGGCAGGCAGTAACAATAGTGATGGTGTCATTTGAGGCAGCATCACAGCCTGAGTTGAAGCAGCTGTCCCCTTTCCTTGTCTAAGGGATCACACTAAAGGAATGGTTTCCAGCGTAACACAATGGTTGACCACAACAACAGCACAGGCCCTGAAAGATGGTATCTTCTCACAAACCCAGCCAGGACATCTGACAATGTCTTGTACAGTCTGAAAATAGAGCGGGCGATGAACAAGATCAATACGTTTATTGAATAGCTTACGATGAAGTTGAAGCAGCGGTGCTGAGGAAGATTAAGACACATATTAAACTGTTCAGGGGATACAGGAATAACATTTTCGCGTGGCTCAGCCTAACAGTAACAAGTGGAGCCACCAAATAACATGAAATATGAACTTCTTCTTCTTCTTCTTCTTTTCTTCTTCTTCTTCTTCTTTTCTTCTTCTTTTCTTCTTCTTCTTCGTACGCATTTCCTATCTATATCTGTAGTCCTGTCTCTTGGATAAATTTCAGTTTTTTATGTAACTCATGTATGGAACCGTAGAGCTTATCTTCTTTGCTGGTTTCACTGGGCCAGTTATTTTTTTCTCAGTGTCTCATTGTTGGTCCAGTTTTGGAGGATATGTTCCACAGTTTGGGGCACCTGGGCACATGTACATAGATTAGTAGTACCAACCTTAAACTTTGTATACATATGACTTCGGAGTCGGCTGTATCCTGATCGGAGACTGTAAATGGTGACTTTCTGTTTAGCATGTGATAGTCATCATGTGGTGGTGTTTGTGGCTTCCTGTAGGTTCTTATCATGCTCTTGTTCTGATTATTTGTAATCGGTATGTCTGGCTGATCCATTTCAGTGCCCTCTTTGGCCAGACGGTCGGCTTTCTCATTGCCTGGTATCCCACAGTGAGAGGTAATCCACTGCAAGGCGACTCTGTGTTGTAAGCCAATTTTTGACAAGGCATCCTTAAGATCTAGTAGTTTGTTGCTCTGAAGAGCTTCCAGTACAGATCTTGCATCCGTGAGAACTACTATGGGAGAAGAGGGGGGGGGGGGGAATATGAACTGAGTGATGACAATCTATTTCCTTTCATTCTGAAGGCAGGCATAACTCACAGTACAAAACAACATCTTCTGATCTGTTGACACAATTCTCAGACTTCAGATTCTAGTCTCGTGCTATCGTAACACCCAGTCGGTTTCTCGTTCGAAACATTCCCGCCCGAAGTGTTTGGGAATATAAGCTCAAGGGCCATAATCTAGTACGACCAAGAATGTAAACACCCATTCAAGGGCATTACTTAGCTAACATGTGTAGGGTTGTGTACCCTGCGTACCCTACTCATTACATATTCTGTTACAGAAACAAACAAATAAACAAACTGGTGTTTGGCGACCATAACAAACAGTTAACACCACCAAGTTTCACAAGTGTTTACTGAAGACAATCACCTAAAACTGTTGTTTTAGCTTTCCTTTGGTGACAATGTTACTGACGTAAACTCGCTTATAACGTTTAGAACACATTTATTCACTGAAGGTCTCAGAAACAATCCATTACATACCGTCATATATATATATATATATATATATATATATATATATAGGTATTTTATAATTATATAAATAATGCTATAAATATTTTATACTATTATATTCCAGTATTCAGGATTATAGTAATAAAAAGCGAGATAACCTTTCATTGGTTGATGATAATATACACGGTAGCCTCCCCTGAGCTGAAAAAATACACAGATCGTTAACTTAGCAGGCATGAAAATTTTGTTATCTTTGTGAATTGGCCATGAAGACCTTGTCCGATTTGGCAATCAGCAACCTATAGCTGGCATGTTAGCATCATGGTTAAAGAACAATAGCTGATATGTTAGCGTCAGAGCTGACGAACCATAGCTGATTTATTAGCATCAGGGTTAAAGAATAATAGCTGACATGTTAGCGTCAGGGTCAAAGAACAATAGCTGACATGTTAGCATCAGAGGTTAAAGAATAATAGATGACATGTTAGCATCGGGGTTAAAGAACAATAGCTGACATGTTAGAATCAGGGTTAAAGAACAATAGCTGACATGTTAGCATCAAGGTTAAAGAACAATAGCTGACATGTTAGCATCAAGGTTAAAGAATAATAGATGACATGTTAGCATCAGAGGTTAAAGAATAATAGATGACATGTTAGCATCAGGGTTAAAGAACAATAGCTGACATGTTAGCATCAGGGGATAAAGAATAATAGCTGACATGTTAGCATCGGGGTTAAAGAACAATAGCTGACATGTTAGAGTCAGGGTTAAAGAACAATAGCTGACATGTTAGAGTCAGGGTTGATGAAGCATAGCTGACATGTTAGAGTCAGGGTTGATGAAGCATAGCTGACATGTTAGAGTCAGGGTTGATGAAGCATAGCTGACATGTTAGCATCAAGGTTAAAGAACAATAGCTGACATGTTAGAGTCAGGGTTAAATAACAATAGCTAACATGTTAGGGTTGATGAAGCATAGCTGACATGTTAGAGTCAGGGTTGATGAAGCATAGCTGACATGTTAGCATCAAGGTTAAAGAACAATAGCTGATATGTTAGAGTCAGGGTTAAAGAATAATAGCTGACATGTTAGAGTCAGGGTTAAAGAACAATAGCTGACATGTTAGAGTCAGGGTTAAAGAACAATAGCTGATATGTTAGAGTCAGGGTTAAAGAACAATAGCTGACATGTTAGAGTCAGGGTTAAAGAACAATAGCTGACATGTTAGCATCAAGGCTAAAGAACAATAGCTGACATGTTAAAGAACAATAGGTGTCATGTTAGAGTCAGGGTTGATGAAGCATACCTGACATGTTAGAGTCAGGGTTAAAGAACAATAGCTGACATGTTAGAGTCAGGGTTGATGAACTATAGCTGACATGATAGTGTCAGAGGTAAGCTAACATGCTGCCGTCAGGACTGCTACCCAGAGCTGGCCAAGACCCCGTTCCACCTCTACGGTGCTATCCACAGGAATAGGTCTAGTTTGGCTAACGGGGGGCAGGGATCGCCATAGTCCCCATGGTAGTGGAGTCTGCTAAAGAAGCATTGCACACCCCCTGCTGTTTTAGCTTCACGCAGGGAGAAGAAAAAAAGTTGCCATAAACAGCTCTCAGACCGACACAGTGCTGTGCCTTAACATCTTCACTGCATCGGGTGCAAAGAACACCATCTCGCAGGTCCAAGAAGATCTTGATGGATTTGGATCTTATAGCATAACTATTGCCAAAAGAGCGAGGAACAGATTACAACGTGGAAAAATTTCTGGAATTAATACTATGGTTGTGAAGTGGAAAAAAAAATTATGGAATTAATTTAATGGTTGTGACATGGAAAAAAATTATGGAATTAATTTAATGGTTGTGACATGGAAAAAATTATGGAACTAATTCAATGCTGTGACGTGGAAAAAATTATGGAACTAATACTATGGTTGTGACGTGTAAAAACATTATGGAATTAATACTGTGATTGTGACGTGGAAAAACATTATGGAACTAATACTTTGGTTGTGACGTGGAAAAATATGGAACTAATACTATGGTTGTGACGTGGAAAAAATTACGGAATTATTACTTAGTTGCGACATGGAATGAATGTAGAACCCACACTATTGTCATAACATGGAAAAAATAATGACGGAAATATTACCATAGCTGTAACATGCAAAAGTTACAGAACTATTACCGTAAATGTAACATGAAAAATAACAGAACTATTACCACAGCTGTAACATGCAGAAATTAAGGAACTATTACCATTGCTGTAACTTTCAGAAATAAAAGAACTATTGCCATAGCTGTAACATGCAGGATTTACATACCTATTACCGCAGCTGTAACATGCAGAAATTACAGAACTATTATCATAGCTGTAACATGCAAAAACTAGTAACAATTCTTATATTGGCAGACAAATTTAAACTTAGATATGGCGCTGTTTGGCTTCTACGTCGGCGAGTCCTGTTTGTCGCCATCTTTAGCTTTCTAATTCGCTTTTTTTCGTGTGTGTGTGTGTATCCCCATCACACCATGATATTACTATTTTAAAATGTATTCACGGTGTTATTCCTTGTTTTGAATTCAGTTCATGAATATTTGTTTTCTCTTCATATATAAAGAAGTGGTTTGTTTCGTTGATTAAAGTTGAAGAGCGGCAGTGAACTTTTCAATGTGCAGAAGGAAAGCTATTAAGCTCTCCTGCAGATTTCACGATCAATGAACTCCTTCTGTTTTTTTTAAATGTGCGTTTCGTTTCAAGAAGGATTCTCTCCTCAATTTTTTTGATAACTGTTCTCTCGAGATCTCGAGTCTTTCAAGACAAATCGTTAAGTGCTAAGTTCTTTCATACAGTTTCCGGCCACAGCGCAACTGTTAAGAAATTTCTATAAAATGTCGAACGTTTTCTGATGAAAGCTCAGGCAACAATCGAGTCATAGATATCGCAGATGGGTGGACTACTCTGCATGTTTAACTCAAATCTATCAATGTTAAGGGCTAATGCTGTTATTTCTAAGTCATTGTTTCGTTTGTTACATATCGGCTGTTGTAGACGTGGATGATGCTTAAGTAGATTCAGTTCGGCACAAGGAATGAGAATGAGTCTCGTAAGGCTGAATTTTCTGATTAAAAATAGAAACCTGAACCGGACAAAACTGATTTCTCAGCGTATTTGATGACAAATATATTTTACAAAAGACTTTCTTTTATTGCAAACTCATCTGCTGATTTTTTAAAACATTGCTTGGCTTGCTAGTGTTAATCCTTTACAAATTGTAAGGAACTTTGAAACTTTCAAACTGAACTTGACCATCAGCTTTTACAAGTTTTCTTTACATTTTCTTTTTTTCTGTGCATACTTTATGGCTTCCTTTCCTTCAAGTAGGATGCAGATGGGGTGGCTTTATGGCTTCCTTTCCTTCAAGTAGGATGCAGATGGGGTGGCTTTATGGCTTCCTTTCCTTCAAGTAGGAAGCAGATGGGCTGACTTTATGACTTCCTTTCCTTCAAGTAGGAAGCAGATGGGCTGACTTTATGGCTTCCTTTCCTTCAAGTAGGAAGCAGATGGGGTGGCTTTATGGCTTTCTTTCTTTCAAGTAGGAAGCAGATGGGCTGACTTTATGGCTTCCTTTCCTTCAAGTAGGAAGCAGATGGGGTGGCTTTATGGCTTTCTTTCTTTCAAGTAGGAAGCAGATGGGCTGACTTTATGGCTTCCTTTCCTTCAAGTAGGAAGCAGATGGGCTGGCTTTATGGCTTCCTTTCCTTCAAGTAGGAAAGAAATGAGCTGGCTTTATGGTTTCCTGCATCGCCGAATACCAGTATGAAATTATGGGCGTCAGCTGTCCGATATAACTCAGTGCTTTCAGTCTCAAAAACCGCGTCGCATGGGTATCGTGCATTAAATCGGTGGCTCCCAACTGTTTTTTACATTCAAGAATCACTTTCCTAGCTACATGTAAGTTGCGGAACATCAGCGTTTTATGTAATATCATAATCATGTCAAACTTTCTTCGTTTTATTTCGTAAGATGACTCTTTATACTAAACTGATCTCTCTGTCCTCTCTCTCCCTCTCTCTGAATCTTAAGTGCCCAAGGCACAAATGGCTTTCGCAAAGGGTTTTCCACAAACGCCTGTCCTTTCCCTTTTTTTCTCTCTCGCCCAGGTGACCCCTCTGTTGCTCAACATCCTCTCTGTTGTTATTGTCCATGTCTCCTTTGGTCTACCCTTACTCCTTTCCCCCTGGGGTGTCCATCTCAACTAAACTGATAAACATCTGATAACGTGTAGTGTACCATTTGTGGGCTGGAGACCACAAGTGTGGGAACCGCTGTACAAGTTTTAAATTATCTTTCATGAATTTCACCAGATGAAAGAAATGCAGAAAGAAATAATAATCATCAATAACAAAACAAAATAAATGAATGTTGTCACAAATAAATTAGGTTCTACCTCATTTTTCTTCCAATGGACAAAAATTGAACAAGAAAGATATTACTTTTGTTCCTTATTTTAGTGCGTATAATTTCAAATTTGAGGGATCAAACACACCATAATCACATGGTGCATGCTCGAGTGAATATGCAGGATGTGGAAGACGCTCAAGATGTAGATCTATAATTTGTCAAGCTGTTGCACGAGCTGTGTGAGGGCGTGCATTATCAAGGTGTAACAATGCACAAGAACTGAGCAAAAAAAATGAATGGTGTTCTGACCTGATTGAAGATTTTAAAGGTTCTAACTAGGTCACTGTCTGCTTCGCTGTTGATACTGGCTCCTCTTAGCACGTACAGGAGTTTTACAGTTCCAGAAGAGCATCAGCATCACTTTTTCAGCTGATCGAGTTGTAGGGAACTTCTCTAGTTTGAGTGAGGGAGAATCCCATCACACTTTGCTGGATCGTTTTGTCTCTGGCTGGAAATAATGTACCCAACACTTGTCTCTGGCTGGAAGTAATGTATCCAGCATTTGTCTTTGGCTGGAAGTAATGTACCCAGCACTTGTCTCTGGTTGGAAGTAATGTACCCAGCATTTGTCTCTGGCTGGAAGTAATGTACCCAGCATTTGTCTCTGACTAGAAGTAGTGTACACAACATTTGTCTTTGGCTGGAAGTAATGTATCCAGCATTTGTCTTTGGCTGGAAGTAATGTACCCAGCATTTGTCTCTGACTAGAAGTAGTGTACCCAACATTTGTCTTTGGCTGGAAATAATGTATCCAGCATTTGTCTTTGGCTGGAAGTAATGTACCCAGCACTTGTCTCTGGCTGGAAGTAATGTACACAGCATTTGTCTCCGGCTGGAAGTAATGTACTCAGCATTTGTCTCTGGCTGGAAGTAGTGTCACATTTGTTCCCAGTGCCAGTGATCAGATATATTAGAAATCACTCTCTTTCAGCTTCATAACACTGAAAGAAAATTTCACAAACATTATCAGAACGTTCCTTCGGATCGACAGTGAGTTGTTTTGGTACACCCTGACCGAGACTTTTCGATATTGCAGCATTTCTTAAATGATGTGATCTCCGAGATCAGTTCTACAACCACCTCATCGACTGTTACCGCCTGTTTTCAGTTGTCTTTCGTTCCACTTAGTGTCAGGTATATTGACAGTATGAGGCCTGGCCGGAGTGAACTTCATCAGTCAGATTTGATACCTCATATTTAATTTTCCTGTGCCTCTCATCTACGTGCCGAGGCGACACATTCGCATTTCCTACTGTCTTCTCATTCTGCGATGAATATGGGCAGGTTTTTCCATCCTCACTACCAGAGAAATGAAAATCCGGGCAAAAGCTGGGCGCTATTCCTCTCTCATGCACGTTGCTGTGGGAGAGACCATCTTGAATCTGGTCTGGTCATGTCATATTTTCAAAATGGCTGACCATTCATTCATCTCTCTCTCTCTTTCTCTCTCTCTTGTGCACATGTATCTAAGTAGGGAGGGCATGACACATCTGTAGTATCACTGTTTGATATATTGCTAGGTCGAATGTCTTTGCTATGATCTGTATTAGTATCATTCTGTCGCCCAATATCCATTTACAAACCTCATAATTTCATTTTTTATTAAAAAAAATAAAACCAACACCATTTCTATGCTCCTTTCCACTTGAATACAGCAACGTTGAAGTTGTCTTTTTAAAAGTATCCTGTGTCTATCCACCTGGTTTCTGACACCCCAAGTATTTCCAGTTTCATATCTCCCACCTCTAAGATAAAGTTATCAAGTTTTCCCTCCTGGTATAGTGTCCTCACATTCCAGTTTTTAGATGTTGTTTCTCTGTTTTCTTTCCGGTGTTTTCCGTGTGCGCCTTCTCATTTGATGACTTTAAGGCCCCCTCGTCATCTTGGCCCGTTCCCATTTGACAGTTGTTGCTCCTCTTCTTTGTCATTCATTGCTTTCTTTGGGGGAATACATGGTGAGGGCTCAGTCTCTTCCACTGTGGCCAACCGCTGTCCGGTATTGAGTCTGGATGTGCTTTATGTGCACCACACACTTCGCTGTTCCGCTGTATGAGCTTCAATATCTGTCCCTTTTATATGTATTTTTCTATTTTTATTAAAGGGAATTTTCATTATTTTTGTTTCGTCCTTGTTAATTTCAAGTCATATTTTGCTAGCCAATGAAGACAGGCTATCTGTTTTTTTCTTGCATGGAATTCACATTGTTACTGATAAGAGTTATGTCATCAGCAAAATCAAGATCTTCTAGTTGGGTCCCATGTACCCAGTCAATACCTTTGTTACCTGTGCAGCATTTTTTTCATTATGAAGTCTATTGTAATTCCAAAAAGTGAAGGAGACAGTATACATCCTTGTTTCACACCTGTTTCAGTCTGGAACCATTCACTCATCCCTTCTTCTGTCTTGACTGCACAAACATATCCATTGTAGAAGTCCTTAATGATGTTGACAATTTGAGATGATATTCCAATCCCTCGACTACACTTTATTAGGGACATAAGCTTCTCTCTCTCTCTCCTTCTCTCTGTGTCTGTCTGTCTGTCTCTTTCTTTCACTCTCTTTCTCTCTCTTTCACCCACCCACCCCTTTCTTTCTCTCTTCTCTCCGTCTTTTTACCCCGCGGTCTTTCCTCTCCATGATTCCACTCTAGTTTAATCTCATAACTCTGTATACATTCTTCTGATGAATCCCTGGAACTACGGCCAAACCAGTGCCAGTTTCCGTTCCTGTTGTTTGCCTTGAAACACTCTGCTGATTCGTGTTTGTCCGCTGGGCAAGGAGAATCCATTTTCCCCACGTGATTTTGTTGTGTTATATTCAACAGCAGCTTAGACCAATGTCATCATCATCATGTGCCGTGCCGACTGGCGTTGGCTATTATGCTTCTCCAGAGTACGCGATCCTTCATGCATGCCATCAGCTCAGTTGGTGATCTCCTCTCACACCATCCCGTCAGACTGTCCAGTATCATTTCTCTTGGTCTTCCTCTTGATCTTCTTCCTTCTATTTTTCCTGTTGTTATAATATTTTCAATGCCCCGTCTTCTCATTGCATGTCCTTGTGAAAGTACATTGTCTCTCTCTTATCTTTTTGACAAGGTTTTTTGTCTCTCCAGCTCTTCTCCTACATTCTTCATTAGTTATTTTTGCTGTCCAGGGGATTCGCAATATTATTCTAATAAACCACACTTCTGTACATGTGATTTATTTTTGCCATGTGTGCTCTATTTTTTTTTTTCTTTAATACACATTTTTATATCGATAGATTTTAGTAACAATATTTTAAAGGAAGTGATAATTGCCAGTTTCGTGGTCTAAACTCCTCATCATTATCATCATTACCCGAGAGAAGAGGATAGTCCGGTACTGTTGCTTCTGAAGCATCATGAGCAGCCAAAGAAATGACCCGCAGAACAAGATGCTTCAGATCTGGATGGGCACCGAGAAGGTGGAAGAGATTCTGGACACAGCCGCCGGTTTATGGCTTTGTTTCTTCCTCTCCGTGACTGGGATGTTCACAAACTCCATTTGCGTTATTGTGTTCTGGCATCAGAGGCTTCAGGAATCCGTCACCTTATGTTTGGCCAGCATTGCAGTTGCGGACCTGCTCAAGTGTTGTGCAAGTGTCCTTCACGGTCTCTATGGCTGTATCGCCGTCTTTGACAGGGTCTTGTCCCTGAACTGGATGAACGCTAGTTTTATCGTCAAGTTACACGTGCAGTACGCCGCAGGCACTCTGGCCTACCTGTACACAACTGTTATGTCATTTGAGAGGTGCCTGTGTATTACTTTTCCTCTGAAAGTGAGATCGTTAATTACCAGAAAAGTCACCATGGTTACCATAGTTTCAACGACAGCCGTTGTCCTAGCAACGTACTTCTACACTGCTATTAGTTATGAGATCACGTGGGAGTACACAGCACTCTATAACAGAACAATGGCTATGTACAAGGAAACCGGTATCATTGACAGAGTGTGGCTTCTGAAATATGTGGCCTTTATAAATTTGTTCTGGCCATGTTTGGCTCTCTCCGTGTCAGTAATCTGCGCGGTTATCATCATGGTCTACTTAAAAAACTACGGACAGTTTAGAATGGGTCTTCGCAAATACTTTAATGGAGCTCTTCAAAAAGACAGGTGCCAGGTTGGGGACCAGGTACAAGCAAGCTGCTATGGTGAAAAATCATCCATTTCATTAAAATCAGAGAAATCTAGTCCTGGTTTTTCTTTTGTGACTGAAACGAAAGCTTCTGAGATCACATCTACTTCAGACTCATCAAAGACATCGAAAACTGTACACATATCTCCAAAACAAACGGCAAGACTGTCCAGGTGGAGACATATATCCAGTAAAGATAGCCAGCTCTTAAAAATGCTTCTTATTATTGTTCTGTTGTATGTCATCAACATCATGACGCGATTGGCTGCTAATATCACGTGGTTCGTGGAGCCACAGTTTTCCCTATTAGGAAAGTATAAACAAGAGTACAAGATAATGGTGGATGTAGTGTTTACTGTAGATTTTGTCAACTCCTCGACAAATCTGTTCGTATACCTGGCCATGAGTTCTCATTTTAGAGAGTCGTTTCAGAAATTGTTTTGCTGTATTTCTCAGACGAAATAAAGGTGAAAATCATAACAAAATTTAGATGTCATCCATCCATCCATCCATCCATCCATCCATCCATCCATCCATCCATCAACGTCAGATAAAAAAAAGTAGAACATTTATTACACTTTCCACGGTCTGCAGCCAGCTTTTGCACACGTCCCTGAACCTCTTGTATGGTGACGGTCGTGTTTTAAACAGTTCTTCACCAACTTTTCCTTGTTCAGCTCCTTTCCTCTACCATCAAGTGACCATCCCTCTGCTGTGCTAGCAACAATGCCCGAGTCTTGTCGGAGTACGCGGTCGATCTGTTTTTAATGATTGTTTACTTCCAGCGAGAAAGTCTCTAGTACTTCCGATCTTCGGCCATAGCATCTCTAAATTAAGCATCATAACGAGGGAACAGAAATAAGGGTAGACCAAAAGAGACATGAAGAAGAACAACAGAAAGGATGTTGAGTAATGGAGGGCTCATCTGGGCAAGAGCAGAAAAAAAGGGAAAGGACAGGCATTTGTGGAAAACCCTTTGCGGAAGCCCCATGTGCCCTAGGCACTTAAGGTTCAGAGAGAGAGAGAGAGAGAGAGTGTGTGTGTGTGTGTGAGAGAGAGAGAGATGAAATTGTTCTGGCAAAGGTGTCTTTGTTTAATTATGGGAGTTCACCCACAAAACGAAGGTAGCCGGGCAGACTGCACTACTAATACTTGCGCACTAATAAAGCTGATATGACAGACTAGCAGTGTCCAGTGAGGCTATGATAAAATCTTGGCCACTGATATACTGAAATAAAACACCCATTTCATCAGTTTTGCGACCAGGGGGACACAACCATGCAATATCAGACACGACTAAAACAAATTCTGAATCGTGTCCCTTGTAAAGACGAGACGTGTGTTTGTAATGAATTCAATGTGGGTTGTGTGGATAACATCAATGGCTTTTAAGACTTTTTTTAAAATATAGCTGCAAAGATAAGATTTAAGGGAACAATAGACAATAGTGAAGATAACAGACGCACCGATAACATTGTGGATATTTGATGGTCCTGGTGGTACGGCGTTGATTCTGGTCGTGGAACTGATAAAATAAAGATGATCTTGTGAATGGAAACAGAATGACTAAATCAGTTTGGCACGCAAGGGAGAGGGGACATAATCCTGCACCGACTTCCCAACATTTTTCTCAGAGGCCCAGTACAAACAGACACTTATCCAGATCCTTCTCTCCGTACTCCTACCTCTGCCGTGCTATAAATATCAGGGCTTGAGGAAATAACCGATCGCTGGTATTCATGTGACAATCTTTATGAGGTATTGATTTTTCTTCTGTCCTGATTCTGTTTAGTAAATTTTAGTGTTTATGGTTCTTTGACAGAAAAAAAACCAAAACAGTTACAAAAGCTGGTTTGAAATCTTTCGTTTGTTTTCCGCCGTCCTTGACTCTCCATGCGTCTGTTATTTGTTATTTGTACTGCGCAGAAAATGTTAAACTATTATAACATTTATTTAGGTCCTGGGATTCTTGACTGTAGACACAAAGTCCAGTTCTCCAAGTAAAGCCTTCCACAGGAACAAAAGATTCTCCCCATCTTCTCGTGGCCCGACGGGAGCTGTTTGTATGTTGTCCCATTTGTCTTGTTCTTGTTCATCAGCAAGTCTTGTTCTGTCTTTCTCTTTACTTCAGCTGTCCATCACATGTGTGTTTTAGCAACTGTGTCCGAAGTTTTTACTAAATACAAATGTGTATTGTATTCTTTGCATGCATCATTCAGTCTATTAATGTGATCTTGCAAGCTTTCTTCCGAGTCGGCAACTAGAGCTTGGTCATCTGCAAATAATAGTTCGTTTATGGTTAGGTCGTCTTCTGTTTGTTCTATTTCATTTTGCTGATTTTTTGTTTTAGTCCAGCGTCTCTACATATGTTATCGATATATGTTATAAATAGCAGCGGTGATAAGATGCAACCTTGCCGAACGCCAGATTTAATAATAAAGGGTTCAGAATGCTCTGATGATGCCACTTCCGTTGTTGTACAGACTCTTACCCAGATTTATTAGATGATTTTAAAAAATGTACAGGTAATCCTGTCATGCATTAGAGACACATAAAGATATGGTGTTAGTGTCTATATTTTCTTTGACCTGTCAGCACACTAGAGGGTGATATGGTCAGTATCATGCCTGGCCACCTTTCTTTCCTCAACTCCAGAAGAAGTCGGGTACCCATTTCAACAGCTGGGTGACTGGGGTGCCTCCCACCGGATTCCAACCCCCGACCTTCGCCATAAGAGACCAGTGCACTAACTACTTCGCCACTCAGACACCCAGATAACCCCATATTGTTTTAGGACTTCCCGTAGTTTGTTCCTGTCTATTCTGTGTGGCGAGCCATTGATGACAATTGCACTTCGCCTCTACACCTAGCAGTAAATAAGAAAGGACAAGACATGACAAGACAAATGTGTATAAGATTAAAGTTTTTGAATTAACTAACTGATAATCTATGTTTGTAAAGTGACGGATTATTAGACTAAGTTTGAGAAGTATCAAATAATAAGCCATTATTTGATGTTTCTTCTATGGAAAAAAAAACCTTCTACTGAATTCTTCTAACTGGATAATTAACAACATGTGAAACTTCACATGGCACTGTACTTCACACATTGTTCACGCTGAGCACTAACAAATCAACAAGTCTGAAGTACTAGGTTTCTACAGATCGCTTTGTTCCAGTCATAAATTCACCAAAGAAAGACGGGGTAGAGAGCTAAGTGACCTATGTACGGGTTAGTACTATCGTCCTTACAGGCCCGATGTATATACGAAATTAATGAAGTGTTTCATACAGGCAAGGTTGTGTGCTCTAAATCTGTGTACAAGGTTTCTCAGAAAAGCACAACAGGCGGTAAGTATTTTAATTTTTGTATATACAATAAACAAACAAACACACAAACCAACAAACACACAAACAAACAAACAAGCCCTCCCAGATAGTTATGAGTTTATCAGTTATATTATCTTCCTAAACTTTACATTCCTATCAGAAAATAAGATAAAAAAAAAGAATACTAAACATAAAAACTTCTTCTTCAGCTTTTCGAGTTATTAAGGGTTAATGCTGCAGATAAAGTTTATTTACACTGTGTGCAGTACTTTTCCTTATTTGTGTTTTTTTTTTTTTGTCCATGTCATTCAACCATATCTGTCTCTGTGTTCTTTTCTTTATGAATGCCTCTGCTCATCTGCTAATTCTGTAGCTGCCCCTTGTCTGTTATAAACTTCTTATAATCCGTGTTACAAATCTCATAATATGTTTGACGTTTCAAGGTCGTAATCCATGTTTATTCCGTGCAATTTAGAGACTTCTCTATCTGTTCCGTAGCACTAATAATCTTTTTTTTTTTAACAGAGATGGGGTCGTTGACCCCATGCTTCAACCTTCAATCTGTAGGACCAGGGTGCAAGTTTTGTTTGACCCCTACCTGCGCATAAAGCATAAAAGCTAGACAGTGTAAAAAGTATTGTAGATGGTCAGTACTTGTATTGTAACAAGTCAATACCTGTTTCGCAGCAAGTCCTCGGTATGTCCATGGAATGCAGATGCACTGGAAAGGTCAAAGTAGCACCTCGTGGTTTCGGGGCACGTGACTGGCTTGTGTGTTGTGCAGTTAGAATGTGTAGTTGACCAGTCATTCGTCCGTTGTTTGTGGAAGGCACGGCCAGGTTTACAGTGAGGGAGCATGTTATCGTTATTGTCTTATGGATCAGTGCATATTTTTGGTTGCATCGTTTCCTGTGCTGATCTCCTCCTGGTGTCATCTTCAAGGATGTGTGAGCTTTCGTATGTCTGATGTTGATTTATGTGAACTTAAATGTAAGTGTTTTTAGAAGAAGTATTGCTCGTTGTTTATGTAACGAAGACGTAGTTTTGTGATGAGCTGTTAACTGTGTCCAGTGTTATGTTATAGAAGTAGGTAAGATATGTGTATCGTGAAAACCATCACTATCGATTCATTGACATATTTAATATATTTGACTAACTTCATTTGCATTGACATTGCCATTTGCTGTGTTGTGTGTTGCATGTGCATCATGTATGTAACCAGAAGCATTTATGTGAACGTTCACTGAAGTTATGCGCGCTTATACGTTTGCCAGGGTTCATATGTCATACATACATAATGTCACAACTTTTCATTCACTGTGATATTTCATTTGAGAGTCATAATTTGGTGATGGTAAAGTGGAGGCATTAGCACAGCACGAACTAAATTTGATGTGTCACGAGTTAGCAAGAATATAATATGTGTTGCTAAGAATATGGATCCTAACTCACGAGTTGTAGATGTAGCTGTGTGTTGAGAAGGAGATAGAATTATCGAACATTAGTGCGACTGCTCAAGACAGCATTGTAAGCTCTTCTATAAGAAGAAGGGCCAGTTTTGAAGTAGATGTAATATGAGAGTCACATATATTTTTGTGCCATGTGATTTGATTTCATGAACTGTCTCATTTTTCTGGATGTATGCTCTTGTTCTTGATGCACTCATTTTCTTGGTCCTCACTTGTGGTTTTTCGTGTGTGATTTGTTTAGTTGCCTTATTATTTGCCTTGATCATTATGTGGTTTACGAGTTGTTACTTACATATGTGAAAATGTGCTGTGATAATGTGTCTGATTTCGTCACATTAGGTAAAAGTCATAAGGTAGCAAGCTAGGCACAGGTGAAAGGGCTAGAACCTGGGTTGGTACATTTTGGAGGGGTGCAGTTTTGGATCCTATGTACGACTATACTTAATAATTAGTAGGAAATACACGATAGTCATATACATATACAAGTTCAAAGCACCAAACTCCATCTCCATGTACTTAAACATTTTTCTCTATCCTACTTCTCCTTCTATGTCCACTTGACCACAGTCAATGGTCTGAACTTTTTAGAATACTCTGGACGTGAACCCAGATTATGTACCAGTGACTACAGGTTGTTTTAAGATCTCCTGAATTCTTTTAAAAACCATCTTATACTAGAAATAATTACTATATAAAATACTTCAAACAGTGTGAACGACTGTATTTCATATCGATAATGGTGTATAATAGTATTATTACAACATTCACAAAAAAGTCTTGCTTTTTGTATCGAACTATTCATTTATTATATTTATGAAACATCAAATTTACTACTTTATGTGAAACGATTCACTGCGCGTTTATCTGAACAAAGGCGATGAAGACTTTTCCAAGACCATTCTCTTGAGAGGTAAACTGAAATTTCTCAAATTTGTTCCTTCCGTTCGTACTGTCAGTATTAGAAACACTGTTTTTTTGTCATAATTCGGCTCTTTTTTTTTTTTTTTGGCGTTCCAGTCAGAATTATATAACTTGTGGCGTCTCGTGAATTCTCGCGAATCACAGGGGAAGTGATTTCATCGTTTTAGAAACCCTGTTCTGGTAAAGAAACATGTTGTGGGGTCAACCGCAACGAGTTTATTATAGAATCTCTTGTACAAGTTTCTGTGTTACATTACTGTAAATAATGCTGTTATATTGTTTAGTACAGAGAATACGTGTTTATTTCCATGAAGAACTGGCCACTGCAGTTTTCCCGAGTCACATCTACCGACTCAAGATCTCACATACAGACGAATGCCTCTCCAGTGGCGGACCACAGAATGCCCCTCCAGTGGCGGACCACAGAATGCCCCTCCAGTGGCGGACCACAGAATGCCCCTCCAGTGGCGGACCACAGAATGCCTCTCCAGCGGCGGACCACAGAATGCCTCTCCAGTGGCGGACCACAGAATGCCCCTCCAGTGGCGGACCACAGAATGCCCCTCCAGCGGCGGACCACAGAATGCCCCTAGAGACACGGAGTACAGACCCCAGAACATGTTCTCCAAGAGTACCCAACTTTTACAGACCTAGGCAACCAGACATGGCCACGGGGCTTGGATCTAAAGGCAGAAGTTATGGGGGCTGCTAGGAGGACCTGGAGAAGACCAGACTTCATCCTGGCGATCAGGCTTCCGATTTAGCTAGACCAAGAACTTGAACGACGACGACGAAGAAGAAGCGTTTATTTCAAAGTTTTAAGCTTAATGAAAATAGAAGGAAAAAAAAACGACCAAGAAAGTATAAAAGCCTGTAGAAAAAAAAAGTCAGGATTTCTAGATAATATGTTTGGATAGTTATTTAACTGATTGTTGTCTGGCTGGATTGGTTCGTTGAGTGGTTGCTTTGTTGGTTGACCGACTGGTTAAATTTTGGGCTGGGTGGGCCGGCTGTTCTGTTAGTTGAAGCTGTTGAAGATTTTCGGGTCTCAAATATCCAGCCAGGTTTAGCGAGCAACACTTGAAAAGATCTAATCTCTACGCCGTGAAATGTTCTCTGGAAACAGCCTGTGTGCCACAACAGCCCGACAAACGTAGAAGAAATTAAACGTGGCCTCTGAAGTAAAAGAGTTATATGACACGGCACATAGCCGGGTAGGGGTTTGTAAGGGGGGGGGGGGAAGCCATCGATCGCATCTACGCTCCTTCCAACAAAATCTCTACTATCATTATAACCGCCCCTAGTGTATCATTAATCTTCCATTCATCATCATCATCATCATCATCATCATCATCATCATCTGACATAAAAAGTGTGAACTGACAGTTACAAATTATGAAACTTTTCAGAAATATTTTAAAGAGAAAACAAATGACGTATTTTCCTCTTTATTACACAAATATTTTTTCCGTACATGTCTCTTTTGCTTTTGCACTTCATGTTTTTGTTTCTTGCCCGCAGTTCATGTTTTTGTTGCTTGTCCACACTTCATGTTTCTGTAGCTTGTCCACACTTCATGTTTATGTTGCTTGCCTGCAGTTCATGTTTCTGTAGCTTGTCCACACTTCATATTTTTGTTGCTTGCCTGCAGTTCATGTTTTTGTTGCTTGCCCGCACTTCATATTTTTGTTGCTTGCCCGCAGTTCATGTTTCTGTAGCTTGTCCACACTTCATGTTTATGTTGCTTGCTTGCAGTTCATGTTTCTGTAGCTTGTCCACACTTCATGTTTTTGTTGCTTGCCTGCAGTTCATGTGTTTGTTGCTTGTCCACACTTCATGTTTTTGTTGCTTGTCCACACTTCATGTTTTTGTTGCTTGCCCGCACTTCATAGTTTTGTTGCTTGCCCGCAGTTCATGTTTTTGTTGCTTGCCAGCAGTTCATGTTTCTGTAGCATGTCCACAGTTCATGTTTCTGTAGCTTGTCTACACTTCATGTTTTTGTTGCTTGCCCGCAGTTCATATTTTTGTTGCTTGCCAGCAGTTCATGTTTTTGTTGCTTGCCCGCAGTTCATATTTTTGTTGCTTGCCAGCAGTTCATTTTTCTGTAGGTTGTCCACACTTCATGTTTTTGTTGCTTGCCCACACTTCATGTTTTTGTTGCTTGCCCGCACTTCATGTTTTTGTTGCTTGTCCACACTTCATGTTTTTGTTGCTTGTCCACACTTCATGTTTTTGTTGCTTGCTCGCAGTTCATGTTTTTGTAGCTTGTCCACACTTCATGTTTTTGTTGCTTGTCCACACTTCATGTTTTTGTTGCTTGTCCACACTTCATGTTTTTGTAGCTTGTCCACACTTCATGTTTTTGTTGCTTGTCCACACTTCATTTTTTTGTTGCTTGTCCACACTTCATGTTTTTGTTGCTTGCCCGCAGTTCATGTTTTAGTTACTGGCACGCAGTTCATGTTTTTGTTGCTTGCCAGCAGTTCATGTTTTTGTTGCTGACCCGCAGTTCATGTTTTTGTTGCTTGCCCGCAGTTCATGTTTTTGCTGCTTGCCCGCACTTCATGTTTTTGTTGCTTTCCTGCAGTTTATGTTTTTGTTTGCGGCCCGCAGTTCATGTTATTGTTGCTTGTCCACACTTCATGTTTCTCCACCAAGGAGATACCAAGACCAAGAACTGTTTCCGGAAGGACGAACTCATCGCTAGAAACACAAAAAGGGACACTAACCCATGTAGATAATCAAAAAAATTTACAATGTAACAACTGATCATGAAAACATTGTGATACTTTCTTAGAAAATAAAAATCTACATGGAACTTTTTTATAATGTAGATAGATTCTCGCGGGGTCAAGCTAATAATGTAGATAGTAATGATAACCAGGAGCATTTTAACAACTTGCTGGTGGCGTCTTGAGATCTGACTTCTAGACTGAGTTGGGCTTGACTTAGAGTGAACATGGCTCTGGGCTTTTGATGGATTAATGCCGGAATTAATCTGACTATTTGTTGATGATTCCAGAAATGTATTTTGATACCGGAAGGCTGAAGTCTGTTTCAACTTATGGGATATGACAACAGTGGTCACCACAATGACCATCAAACTGCCCAGTGGCCACATAATGCCCGACGTGTTGTAGTAATCAAACAACACCGTGTTGTTGGCAGAGAAAGTGTTAAATCTATACACTGCGACATGTTCTTTGTACGTTGACTTGTAGACCCACACGATATCGTAAATGCCGAACACAACGCAAAACCAGCCAAACACTATGAAAGAGATTAACAAGCAGACTACCAGCGATGTTTTAGGAGTTATAAGCCATTTTATTTTCAGTGGCACCACAATACACAGGCATCGTTCCACGGCCAGATAGGCTGCCAGGATACAGGTGACATAACAGGAGAAAGACACTATGTAGGTGAATGTCACCAAGGAAATATTGCTCCAGCTCTCGGCCGCTGCGACACTCACGAGAGCGATTGGTCCTGACATTCTCTGTAGGACAGCGGAAGCACATTTCAAAAGATCCCACACGGCAATGATTGTCATGGAAACGCTGACGTTGTCCTTGAAGCCCAGCTTAACGAAAATGCCAATAACAAAAATATTGGCGAAGATGCCAAGAGAAGAAACGACAAGAGTGCACGACAAATCAAGGACAACTTCTACAGTTTTCCGGGCAAAGTTACTTACAAAGATCTCTTCTGGCGCAAACTCATAGAAGTTAACAAGGTTTGCAGTGAGCTCATGTATGTGTGACTCCACGTCTGAGATATTTAGCCGAACTTCACGCATAGTTTTTAAAACAGAGAAATATACTTGAAATTTCAACACTCTGAATATCGATTAAAGAGACAAATCGAACAGTCGTTTGTTGTTCATCTTTCGAAAACTTATGATGTAGTTATGACATGTAACTAGGTTACATTCATCAGTATTGTGGCATTGAAAGGAAAGGAGAAGTTTAACTGAAGCAAAGTTTCCGTCAGAGGCACATATCTGACACCAGAATTTAGTTTTTGTGAATACATTGCTCTTATGTTTTACATGTTTTTTTTTCATATACCTGTTGATTATCTGCGCGATAATAATTCTAGATAATGACAAATCTGTTGTCCTGTTCTCATTATTGCAGATTCCATCGAAAAGAAAGACTTATCTTCCTGTGGCAATTAACTGTTGTTTTCATCAACAGTTTCATCTAGTAGCCAGACAAGAAGCGACCATGTCGGCGTGAAGTTCCTTCGTGAAGTTTGTTTCAGGCAGTTGTCTCATTAGAAATTAAAATCTCTACAAATTTATTAACTTTGTCTACGACCATCTCCAGCGTTAATATACTGTCGCAGCAGAACATATAATTCTCGTTACTAAATAGAGGTAATACGTTAACAGAATACATCAACATAAACACTGCGTCCCGAACATTTCTCACGGACACCACCAGGCAGAAGAAAACTGTCAGGTGATACGTCTCAATGAAGTCCATTTCAACAGTTTATGATACCAATTTATGTGGAAGATTCAGGAGAGAAGCTTTTGTGAAAATAATTTTTTTTTCTGTTAAATGACTATAACTGCTCACCATAGAGGCAGGGAAGAATAACGTTTTACGAGCACAGAGGAGAATGTTTGCTGTCGTATTGCGCGGCGTAAAAGCACAGTAAAACGTTGTTATAGATCAAAACCTTGGGGTATAGAGAACTTTGTTTCACAATTTTATTCAAGGATTGCAGTGTACAAGCTTTTAATATTGTGATTAAAAGAAAAAAAATAATTTCACAGCTTTGTACCAGCGAAAGTCGCTTTTGTGAAAAAACGAAAAACAAAAACAAACTACGCACCAGATCACAGTCCATGATCACACGCCATCTTTGTTACAATTCGTCATGGAAAAACTCAGCTGTCACGATCATACCACCAGCAAACAATGCAGCCACTGGCAGTGACACGAGTCCCTGAACAAGATCAGAGATATATTCGTCATGTACTGTAAGCTTCATTGCCCGCAGTACATCAACATTTCCATAAAGACTTCCACTGCAAGAGCATAATTAGGGGAAGGAATTTGTACGTTCTAAGGGGGAGAATTCAGGCCAATGGTGCCATTTTCATGATCAAAAGTAACTGGCTAAAATGTAATTCTTCACTCATCCCATTTTTCAAAAGACATAATTATTTGAATTCCTTTAGGGGCCACCAACAACAGTTCTTCAGTTTCCTGAACGGTTATAAAATGTAGAATTCTTTTTTCTTGTGCTACTATCAGGTTCCATGTCGATCGCAGCTGGACTTAGATAACATGACAGCCTGTTTGCAAAAATTATCACTGGTAGACTGGATACGGTCATGGACCGTTTTGGTTGACTGGCTCTGACAGATGCGCTCTCACATTGTCAGCTTTATTCCATCGATGTGATGTGAACCATCTTAGCAAATTTTCATGGCAGAAATCAATCAGTAACCGCAGCACAAATTGGTACAGTCAGCTTAGAGATGAGAGTCCATGTGTGGTAATGCCTCCATTTTGTGGCTATTTTCATTGATCCGAAGATAGTTTAGTTACATTTAGTACCTGCGCTAATACCCAGATTTGTCGTGAGATTTCGTCGATTACAAACATTACTGAGCCGTGGAAAGGACATTTAACAAATTGCAATCAAACAGAGGATAATGGAGACAAGTGAGAATGATGTATTTGTCAAAATATCCGTTGTGAATAGATGTAATTTGTGACATTTGACACTGGCGTGGGGTTTATGTAATATAATTTTGGCACATAATGATTTAAACTGACAAAAGATGATGAGATAAGAGACTTTGTACAGGAGCATACAGTACTATTTGTTGCTGAAACTGATAAGCTGGGCCAGATGCCTTGGTTATTGTATTTCTACCAGAACTTATAAAGAGAATAAACGTACACTCTTTTGTATTGATTAATCTTTTATAGATTGTGAATATCTTCTCTACCAACATATAAGCTCTCTCTCTCTCTCATTAAATATTTATAAATACAGGAATAGGGGCGTTAAGAAAGTAATGCACCCACATCGTTTTTTTTTCTGGTAATAATGAAGATAGAAGCGTGAACTTTTGCACATTTTAAAAATGGCATGTGCCGTTGTGTGAACCAAATTACACAGCAACCGGCCAAAGAATATGGCTGCCGTAACCGTTGAAATGGAGCATGTTAACAACTTGCGGTGTAAGCAGCGAATTGTGATAGAAATTCTCTTTACAGAGAAGGAAACTGTTGTGAACATTCACAAGCGTCTATGTGATGTGTATGGAAGTTTTGCAGTCGACAGGAGTATAGTCAGTCGATGGGTTCAGAGAATCAAAGAATCAATAAGTGGAGATAAGGAGTTGCATGATCGGCCGCGCCGTGGACGTCCTGCCACAGCCACCAAGGCAGAAATGTTGAAATGCGCTGAAGGCATTATTCTTACGGATAGGCGTATCACTACTCAACAGTTGGCCTTAAAGCTGTCAGTCAGCAATGGTAGTGCAAATGCAGTTATAAAAGCTCTCAGATTTTCTAAGGTTTGCACAAGATGGGTTTCTCGAAGGCTAACAAATGACCATCGATTACAAAGGAAAGCAATTTCTTCTGTATTGTTGGAGCATTTCAATGCTGAGGGAGAGAATTTTTTGGCTAAGATCGTAACAGGTGACGAAACCTGGGCACATCATTTTGAACCTGATACAAAAAAACAGTCAATAGAGTGGCATCATCCGCAATCACCACAAAGAAAGAAATTCAAGACAACTCCTTCAGCTGGAAAGGTAATGATCACTGTATTTTGGGACAGCGAAGGTGTGATTCTTGTGGATGTTATGCCAAGAGGAGAGACATTCAGTTCGCAAGCTTACATTAAGACATTGAAAAAACTCAGTCAACGTTTTCGCAGAGTTTGGCCACACAAGAATACAGCAGACCTGCTTCTCCTTCACGACAACGGGCGCCCTCACACAAGTCTGGCAACAGGGGAAGCAATCACCAAATTGGGTTGGACTGTACCACCCCCATCCACCCTATAGTCCCGATTTGGCACCCTCTGATTTCCTTCTGTTTGGCCACTTAAAGATGCACTCTGAGGGGTAAGATTTGAAGATGACGAAGGAGTGATTCATGCAGTGAAGAAATGAGGGCTAGGAATACATAGACTTGTTCCACGCTGGGGTAAAGCCGTACAGGTTGATGGGGATTATGTTGAATAATGCCGATGTATACATGACATATTCGTGTACATTATGTATAAATTTCATGCTTTTTAAATAAACAGCTCTTGAGAAAAACAATGTGGTGCATTACTTTCTGACCGCCCCTGGTATATATATCTAAAACACAAAAATCTTTCGATGTAAAAGTATCAGAAAAAATAAGAACAAAGTAATTCGTATAATATAATCTTTTAAACCTGGTAGATCGCAAGTCTCATCAACAGCGTAGTAATCTGTTAGCAGAGATGAGTCAAAGCGTCTGCTCTTATATTTCCCACCTTACCGTACACCACACCTGCAAAGATGTCTAGTTCACCTACAGCGCAAGACCGGGTTATCGCCCTTGTATTCTGGGCTTATTCACAGATGTCACTGTCTATCTCTTAAGAGTACACAAACTGCTGACAGCATTTCTATATCAGAGTACACAAACTGTTGACACTATTTTCACGCTAGAGTACATAGAATGCTGACACTAATTCTATGTTAGAGCACAGAAGCTGCTGACACCATTTCTATGTTTATCTATAATTCTTCTTACTTTCTTACAGCGGCCACTAACTCCTGGCATCGCTGTATTTTACTCACAGCTCTTTCATTCTAAGATAGTGGATTTCAACATTCTAGGTCATCTCTTTTCAACCCAGGCTTCATTCTAGGTCATCTCTTTTCAACCCCCCCAACCGAATTCTCCCCAATGTATTAAATCATCATCTATAAAAGATGAAAGGATTTTCAACATTATATATTCTTTAACCATGGTCATAGATTCCCGTTGAATTCATCCTTGTGGAAAGAATAAACAAATTCCCCTCTGTGGAAGTGATATTCCTCCTCTGACAGCTACCTCCGTCCTTGTTGAGAATCAGTGCTAAGCTGCCATGTTACTGTTTGTGTCAAAGTATTTTGTTCTACCTGTCTTCATGGGGGAATATTAACCTACAGCTCGAAAATGTTTTGTTTTTTTTCAGTCAGAAAAAAAGCTAGTCATAGCGTCTACAGTGGTTTCACAATGGCAATAACACAGAAGGTTCTTGTGCCGATCTTATGACTGAAGCAATCAGTCATTACTGACGAGATATTAATGGCAATAGCGAAAACTGAATGACGATATTTGACTGAAACAGTTATTTACTACTGTCGAGACATCAATGTTGCAACTCATTCAGTTCCAGAAAACAGATGATGCTCTTTAGGATATCATGAATAATAGCGCCCATTTGTTGGAAAATTTACCAGTTTTGAAGGTTTCTGATTTGGATTTTGACACGACAATACGAACAGCCGACCTCCTTATCTTTCAGTCATTTAATGTACCAATTTGTCGTACTAAGTCTGTAGTTCTTTACCAAGAAGGCTTTGGTCGTTCTCTCTTTCTCTTTCTTTGAGAAATTCAACTAATGACAGATTTTAGGCTTCTCTGAAGTATATGACAAGCGCACTTTCAAGGTCTTCCTGCGTAGGATGTCTGTATCCTAATTGCCTAAATATATATTACGGCCGTGATACACGAGCTTATTGTCCAGTATATCTGTACTTTGTAATCAGGACATCAGAGTCAAAATATTATACTGTATTTAGAAACTTAATTCTGATGAACATATACGATAAAATCAGTTTTTATTTTCTAAAAAAAATTCTCATTCTAATCATATATTGCCTGACAGACAGACAGACAGACAGACAGACAGACAGACAGACAGACAGACAGACAGACAGACAGGCAGGCAAGCAGGCAAGCAGGCAGACAGACAGACAGACAGACAGACAGACAGACAGGCAGGCAGGCAGGCAGACAGGCAGACAGACAGACAGACAGACAGGCAGGCAGGCAGGCAGACAGACAGACAGACAGGCAGGCAGGCAGGCAGACAGACAGACAGACAGACAGGCAGGCAGGCAGGCAGACAGACAGACAGACAGACAGACACACACATAGGTAGATAGATAGATAGATAGATAGATAGATAGATAGATAGATAGATTGATTGATTGATTGATTGATTGATCTTTATTTCAAAAAGGTTAAGAATTGGGCACGCAGGCCCGTCTGACATTCTGCCCTTTATCATACATCTTTCACTCTATTCCAGACATTCTACAAATATGCTGTTCATATAACAAACATAACTAACATTGAAGCTGAGAGACATAAAATAAAATATAACATTTACATTTCGCTCTTAAACACTCACTCAGTACAGAAGTGACTACATACATTATAAATGACTATCTACTAAACAAAATTTTCGGGACTATTCAGAAAACAGTTAATTGTATTCGGTGTCTGTAAGAGCAGTTTAAGATAACTAGACAGACAGACAGACAGACAGACAGATAGATAGATAGATAGATAGATAGATAGATAGATAGATAGATAGATAGATAGATAGATAGATAGATAGATAGATAGATAGATAGATAGATGCGACGTATAAAATTTCAGAAATGTGTGACAGAATATCACGAGGTCTACTTTCTATATTCTTTACCAGTTCTCTATTCCTTTTCTCTAAAATCCTTCATTCTATTCTGTTAAGACTGACTCTTTTTTTCTCTCTCTCCTAGTTCTTTGTTCCTGCTGCCCCACCTTGTTTTCTATAGAATATTCCTGAAAAACTATTGGTCAATATCTAAATTTCCGGTAACACTCGAAGTATAGTCCACGTGCAGTTTCCCGCTGCCACGTGACCAAAAAAAGCCGCCATGATGAGAGAGACTCCACTGAAATCCCAAATATTTTCCAAGCTAGCTGGTCACGCGAACCAATCATAATGTGGTCAAGTGATAGGGTGCAATTGCCTTTGAAGATAAAGAAAGTTTTCTAAAACCAGAGTTTTCTAAAACCAGATTCTGATAGTCTTTTATATAAGAGTTTATACTTTTCCTCCCTTCTCCATTTATTAGAAAAGTCCAAAAATTCTCGGATAGAAATCGGTAATGATGGAAGCCGTGTCTTGGCCGAAAACTTCATACACTTGATGTCAATGATGTTCTATAGAACTGACAGGTGGTGAGAATTGACCAGCACGTCTGACTGAAAAGGAAATAAAAAGACCCTTGTTTGTTGCTTACCAAATAATATTTTACGTGTAAATAAAATCTAAATATGCAAGTACAATAAAGGTATCACTAGGTTCCTGACTTGGGGGTGAAACTTGTGACAATAAGAACTAGAAAGCTTCTTCTTCTTCTTCTTCTTCTACTACTACTACTACTACTATTACTACTAGTACGGTTGCTGCTGCTGCTATTACTACTACTGTTATTGCTGTTGCGGCTGCTACTACTACTACTACTGTTGCTGCTGCTATTGCTGCTACTACAACTACTGCTATTGCTGCTGCTACTACTACTACTACTACTACTACTACTACTACTACTACTACTACTACTGCAGCTACTACTACTATTTCTGCTACTACTACAACTGCTGTTACTACAACAGCAACAACAACAACAACAACAACAACAACTACTACTACTACTACTACTACTACTACTACCGCTATTGCTGCGACTACAACTACTGCTATTGCTGCTGCTACTACTACTACTACTACTGCTGCTGCTGCTAGTGCTACTACTGCTATTGCTGCTACTACTACTACTACTACTACTGCTGCTGCTAGTGCTACTACTGCTATTGCTGCTACTACTACAACTGCTGCTGCTACCACCACTACTACTACTGCTACTACTACTACTGCTACTACTACTACTACTACTACTACTACTACTACTACTACTACTGCTACAACAACAACAACTACTACTACTACAACTACCAGTTTTTCCGAAGTCATATGTATATATATAAAAGTATACAAAGTTTAAAGGTGGTACTACCGCTATATGTGCCCAGATACAAAGCTAAACTTCATGAATAATTTCTCTGGAAGCTAAATTTTACAGTTAATTTCTCAACTATATTGCTAAACTTTACAGACAATTTCTTAACCAGAAAACTAAACATTATATATAATTCTGAAGCAGATAAAAATAAACTTTCTCAGCTAGAAAATTAAAGTTCATAAATAATTTCTCAGAAAACTGAACTTTATAGATAATTTCTCAACCAGAAAACTAACCTCTACAAATACAAATAATGGCTCAACCGGAAAACTAACCTCTACATATAAAAGTAATTTCTCAACTAGAAAACCAACCTCCACAAATACAAATAATTTCTCAACCAGAAAACTAACCTCTACAAATACACACAATTTCTCAACCAGAAAACTGAACTTTACAGATAATTCTCAGTCCGAAGAAAAAAAAAACTTTCTCTACTAGAAAACGAAACTTCATAAATTATTTCTCAATCAGAAAATATATTAAACTTTACAATAATGTCTCAATAAAAAAACTAAACTATACAATTAATTTCTTGACCAGAAAATTAAGGTTTACAATTTCTGAATCATAAACTAAAGTTTACAGATGGTTTCTCAACCACAAAACTAAAGTTTCCAGTTAACCTTTCTACCATAAACTAAAGTTCGCCAGATAATCTCTCATTACGCATACACACTCGAAACGCTCTATGGATGTACAGATATTTAATTCTCTGGAATAATTGTTTTTACTGCTATTATTCACATTTTACTCTTCACAAATGTAGTAACAACCAGAAATGCCACTCGTATGTAATGTACATGAATCGATGGAGATCTGAAGAGAGCTGCAACGTTTTATGAATGTTTTATTAATCTATCACCAATCTGTCAGACAGCCTACTAGAATGTCGATTAATCCATCATCCATCTGGCCAGAACTTTGAAAAATAATAGACAACGCAGCAACAGTTACTAATTTATCTTAATGGGAATTTGAAAGGGGCAGGGACAATTCTCTCCACATTTCATGTTTCTTCATTTGATCTTTGCATTTTCTTCCAGCTAGATTTATGCTGTGTATTCCAGTCAATGAAGGAGAATACGACGCTGTCCCTTTAGGCAACCAGCGATCCAGAGCTGGCATGCTAACGTCAGGGTTTGGGAACCATAGCTGACCAAGACCCTATCCCACCTCTCCGATGGTGCCCCCAGTAATAGGCCTAGCCTGGCTAACAGGGCACGGGGTCGCCAGTCCCTATAGTGGTGGAGCCTGCTAAAAGAAGCATTGCCCACTCTCTACTTTTTAGCTTCACTTATGTATTTCAGAAATAGCTGTAATAACGCACTCCTAATCCGACATGGTTTTGTGCTTTAACATTTTCACCACATCGAAAGCAGTGAACACCAGTTCGTAGGGCCAGAGAGATAGAAGAATAAGCAGAAGAAGAAGGAAGAAGAAAGAAGAAGAAGGAAGAAGAAGAAAGAAAAAAAAGAAGCAAGAAGAAGGAAAAAGAAGAAGCAAGAAGAAAGAAGAAGAAAGAAGAAGAAAACAGAAGGAAGAAAAAGGAAGAAGGAATAAGAAGGAAGCAGAAAAAGGAAGAAGAAGGAAGAAGAAGGAAGCAGAAGGAAGAAAAAGGAAGAAGAAAGAAGAAGGAAGAAGAAAAAGGAAGAAGAAGGAAGAAAAAAGAAGAAGGAAAGAGAAGGAAGAAGAATGAAAGAGAAGGAAGAAGATTGAAGAAGGGAGAAGAAGAAAGAAGAAGGAAGAAGAAAGAAGAAGCAAGAAGAAGGAAAAAAAGAAGGAAGAAGAAAGAAGAAGGAGAAGAAGGAAGAAGAAAGAAGAAGATATAAGAAAAAAGAAGGAAGAAGAAGAAAGAGGAAGGGAGAAGAAAGAAGAAGGAAGAAGAAGAAGAAGAAGTAGAAAAATTCCCCTGGAGTTTTCCTTTTCGTCGACTTCTCTTTTTCTCTCTCTCTCTCTCTCTCTCTCTCTCTCTCTTTCTGCCGTCCATCGCATGGATGTTCAAGTAAGTGTTTCTGTATAAAGCGGATCGCAGATAATTTATTTGCCTGTATTTATGTGTTTGCTTTGTCTTTTCTGTCACCCTCGATAAAGGCATTTTCCCTAAATATTAAATTGTTGTTATTAACAACCAACTCATTGTTATTACTTCACAGTGATAACTTTTCTTCCTTTCTTTCCTCATCCCATCTTCTGTTGCCAGAACTACACCACCTACTTTCATCTAAACTATATCTACCCTAACAGTAGCGTCAAGTCCACCCGGAGTACAAGTACATAACGAAGCCATTTACATGTGAATGACTACTCGACTCGAACACAGCCAAAGCTCGCGGAGTTATTAAACAGAAATAATAAGTCATTTTCTTTCTCCTCCAACAACATAAAATATTCACTTCCTGGAGTCCATTGATCTTTACGGACAAGACAAAGACAATCTTTACCTTGTAGCTCGTGGTCGAGGTCTCATGGACCATTATGTCTAGTCTTGTCAAGATTTTAACGAAGCAATTTCTCAACAGGTTTTTATTACTTCGCTCCTGGAGAATGTATGCATCCGCTTTTATATCGGAATAATGATACCTTCAAGAGACTGGGTTATAGATAACAAATAAAGATCTTCTTTCTCGGTAGGGCAATTAATATCTGAAATGTAGATAACATGAGAGAAATTAAAAGGAGGACATCTATCGCTCTTCAAAAAGTAAAACAGCTAAAGAAGCCATGGAGAGGAACAGACAGAACTACAAAAACAAGATTTTTAAGTGCATGAAAGATTGTTGTGAAAGAACAGAAGGACATCAGAAGTGTGGAAGGGATAGTGAAATGTTTACAGAAATGAAGACATTGACAAGAATGTCACACCGTAGCTAAATGTAATTTGTGACGAAATGGGGAATACCGTGACAGAGACGGAAGAAATTTTAGAAAGATGGAAGGAATATTGCAGAGGAATGTATGAAACAACTGAATGTGAAAGGCGAAATGAACAGTGTGAATTATTATTGGAGGAGAAAGAACCCGAACCAACAATTGAAGAAGTTTTATTGATAATAAAGAATCAGAAAAAATGATAAATCACCAAGATGTAATGAGAAGGAAGAAGAATGAAAGAGAAGGAAGAAGATTGAAGAAGGGAGAAGAAGAAGAAGAAGGAAGAAGAAGAAGAAGCAAGAAGAAGGAAAAAAAGAAGGAAGAAGAAGAAGAAGGAAGAAGAAGGAAGAAGAAGAAGAAGATATAAGAAAAAAGAAGGAAGAAGAAGAAGAGGAAGGGAGAAGAAGAAGAAGGAAGAAGAAGAAGAAGAAGTAGAAAAATTCCCCTGGAGTTTTCCTTTTCGTCGACTTCTCTTTTTCTCTCTCTCTCTCTCTCTCTCTCTCTCTCTTTCTGCCGTCCATCGCATGGATGTTCAAGTAAGTGTTTCTGTATAAAGCGGATCGCAGATAATTTATTTGCCTGTATTTATGTGTTTGCTTTGTCTTTTCTGTCACCCTCGATAAAGGCATTTTCCCTAAATATTAAATTGTTGTTATTAACAACCAACTCATTGTTATTACTTCACAGTGATAACTTTTCTTCCTTTCTTTCCTCATCCCATCTTCTGTTGCCAGAACTACACCACCTACTTTCATCTAAACTATATCTACCCTAACAGTAGCGTCAAGTCCACCCGGAGTACAAGTACATAACGAAGCCATTTACATGTGAATGACTACTCGACTCGAACACAGCCAAAGCTCGCGGAGTTATTAAACAGAAATAATAAGTCATTTTCTTTCTCCTCCAACAACATAAAATATTCACTTCCTGGAGTCCATTGATCTTTACGGACAAGACAAAGACAATCTTTACCTTGTAGCTCGTGGTCGAGGTCTCATGGACCATTATGTCTAGTCTTGTCAAGATTTTAACGAAGCAATTTCTCAACAGGTTTTTATTACTTCGCTCCTGGAGAATGTATGCATCCGCTTTTATATCGGAATAATGATACCTTCAAGAGACTGGGTTATAGATAACAAATAAAGATCTTCTTTCTCGGTAGGGCAATTAATATCTGAAATGTAGATAACATGAGAGAAATTAAAAGGAGGACATCTATCGCTCTTCAAAAAGTAAAACAGCTAAAGAAGCCATGGAGAGGAACAGACAGAACTACAAAAACAAGATTTTTAAGTGCATGAAAGATTGTTGTGAAAGAACAGAAGGACATCAGAAGTGTGGAAGGGATAGTGAAATGTTTACAGAAATGAAGACATTGACAAGAATGTCACACCGTAGCTAAATGTAATTTGTGACGAAATGGGGAATACCGTGACAGAGACGGAAGAAATTTTAGAAAGATGGAAGGAATATTGCAGAGGAATGTATGAAACAACTGAATGTGAAAGGCGAAATGAACAGTGTGAATTATTATTGGAGGAGAAAGAACCCGAACCAACAATTGAAGAAGTTTTATTGATAATAAAGAATCAGAAAAAATGATAAATCACCAAGATGTAATGAGATAACAGCTGATCTTATTCAAGCAGGATTAAACAGAGAAAACTTAAATATTTTCGACACATTAAACGTCACGAGAATTTAGAGAAGACCGTCTTGGAAGGGTACATAATAGGAAAAAAAGAAACCGAGGACGACCAAGGCGAAGATGGCTGCAAGACATCGTTGACGATCTGGAAATGGATGCAACAGCAGAAGGCCATCTTGCTCACAACCGAGAGGCCTACAGGAGTGCTGTTTGGGAGGCAAAGTTCCGCAAGGGACATGCAAATGAATGAATGAGGTAGCATGTGGGACTGTAGGTAGCATGTAGGGCTATAGGTAGCATGTGGGACTGTAGGTAACATGTAGGACTGTAGGTAGCATGTAACGATTTATTTTATGTGTGGGAGGGTTAATACACAGACTGTAGATGATATACTTTCGCTGTGGGAAGATTAATGTATTGAATGCAGATATCATGTAAAGATATACTTTCTGAGTAAGAGAAAGATAATATTTGGACTGTAGATAACATGTAAAGATCTATTTTATATGCGGAAGGATTAATATTTGGACTGTAGATAAGGATTTGAAGATCTATTATATGTATGATAGGGTTATTGTCTTGACTGTAGATAGCATGCAAAAAAGATCTATTTCAAGTGTGGGAGAATTAATATCTAGACTGTAAATAGCATCTGAGAACCTATTTCATGTATGTATGTATGTATGTATGTGTGTGTGTGTGTGGGGGGGGGGGGGGTTAATATCTGGACTGAAGATAGCATAATCGATGTACAAGAGATAAACAAAGAAAGGAGAAATAATACTTATGTGCTGTGCTTTGCCATGGCAGAAAAGTGACTTTACCCACACAGAACCATTCAAGAATGAGTTCTGTCATATGCAGCTTCAGATCTGCATCAACGAAGACATTGAGGATCTCTGTACACAGATCGGAATACCAGTGGTAATATTTGTTCGGCTGTCATCATTTCCAAGCTGTTTTGTCTCGCTAGTCTGACTTCTGCGTTTTTCTTTTTAAATATCGACTTAATTTGGGAAAAAGAAAACCTGGGGAAAACGAAGCGAAGTAATTACAAAAGAACAAACGTTTTTGTTTTAAGCAAAAGCCCAGTTTTTAATATGTATTTATTGTTATGCATGCCGATATTAAATATATGGGCATTTCTTTCACCGTTTTCAGTATCGATTTTGTTCCTAATGTTTTAAAAATCGAAACCTGTTTTATGAAATAGCAATAGATTTTCTATTTTTCGTCCATGCTCGGAACGTTCGACAACTCTGTAAAGCGTGTTAATCTTCATTACAGGCAAGGGCAAGCATTATCGGAATTACAAGTGAGAGGGGAAGCAATAGCAAAATTACGTCCCCTGCGAGAGGTTGCATTATTAAAACCAGCCATGAGTCTGTTTAGTATCTTCACCCAGAAATTACCTGTCTGGTTCATGCAACTGAAATGGTTCATTCATAATTATTGTTTTCGATGTTAATGTTGATGTGATAGCTTAAAAGTTCAAATAAAACCGATTCATTTACGTCATGTATGTTTCTGAATGTGGTTTGTTTTTACACAGAAAGACAACCCAAACTCGGAGAAACTGTACGTAATATTCTTCGTAGTTTTTGTCCATTGCGTCTTTCATTTGCTGAAATAAGCTCTTTCGTTTGTTGTTGTTTTTTCTTGTAATCGCCAGATCTTCACACAGTAAGACAGACAGTGAGACAGACAGTGAGACAAATAATGAGACAGACAAAAAATAAAAGGCAGATAAATGTCTAACATTTCAGTGTGATAAGCAGATATAATAGACAAATACGAGGATGGATGGATGGATGGATGGGCGGACGGACAGACGGGCAGATGAATGGATGGATGGATGGATGAGCTGACAGAAGGACCTAAGATAAATCAAATAGATCAAACATATCATTCTTCTATATTGTAGCAAGAACATGCGTCACATATTTCCAGTGGATTTTATGCCACCATTTTCACAGACAAGAATTTCGTGTTGAAAAGAAATGTTTGTAATTTATTATTCATACTTTAATATATGGAAGAATTCGTGCTGTTTATCAGTTCAAGAATTCGTTTATGTTTTATAAAATATTTTAATAAGAATAGATATCAGTTACATAATAAACATGTAAGAAATACAATTAAAAATTATACTTTAGAAATACTTCATTGATTACACCAAGGCATTTGAAAAGGTGAAACATAATGAAATTATTAAAATGCTTGAAAACATCAATATAGACGGCAAAGACCTGAGGATTGTAAAACATCTATACTGACAGCAAGAAGCAGCAGTTCGAGTTGAAAATAGAATTGGAAAATATCAACCTATAAAACAAGGGGTGCGAAAAGGCTGTGTACTATCTCCAGACCTTTTTTCTCTGTACAGCGAGAATATTCTAAAAACAATCATCACAGAACCAGGCATAAAAATTGGAGGATACAATATTAACAACCTTCGGTATGCTGACGACACAGTACTGATAGCTGAGAACCAACAAGACCTGCAAAATCTCTTGGATAGTCGCCACAGAAAGTGAACAGAAAGGCCTTACTTTGAACATCAAAAAGACAGAGACTATGGTTATATCTAAGAAACAGAATCCACCAGCATGCAGTATAAAATTAAACGGAACTATTCTAAAGCAGGTGCAGAAATTCAAATACCTTGGAGCAATAATAACTTCAGATGGGAAATGCAGAACATAAATTAGGAACAGAATAGGCCAAGCAAAGACTGCATTTCAGAGAATGAGAAACATATTAGCTAACACATCCTTATCAATGAATGTTAGAAAACGAGTCCTAAAATGCTATATTGAACCTATCTTGTTATATGGAAGTGAATCATGGACAATAGGCAAGTCTGTACAAAAATCATTGGAAGCAGCAGAAATCTGGTTTATTAGAAGAATGTTGCGAATCCCCTGGACAGCAAAAATAATTAACGAAGAATGTATGAGAAGAGCTGGAGAGACAAAAAAAACCTTGTCAAAAAGATAAGAGAGAGACAATGTACTTTCATAGGACATGCAATGAGAAGAGGGGGCATTGAAAATATTATAACAACAGGAAAAATAGAAGGAAGAAGATCAAGAGGAAGACAAAGAGAAATGATACTGGACAGTCTGACGGGATGGTGTGAGAGGAGATCACCAACTGAACTGATGGCCTGCATGAAGGATCGGATACTCTGGAGAAGCATAATAGCCAACGCCAGTCGGCACGGCACCTGATGATGATGATGATAATGATGATGATGATGACTTTAGAAAAAACAAACAGCAATAAGAATAAAAAAGGTAACAATAAAATGAGCAAAAGGAGCTGCAAGCAACAAAAAAAAAACTTGGATTCGACAAGAAATCTTCACAGTTTGAAAAGTGAAGGGAAAAAGTGAAAAAAAAAAAGGATGAAAAGAGAGTCGATAAAATTTGCCGGAAGCAGCCACGTTTAATCTTAGTTAAGTCTGGTCCAGCAGGTTGTGTGAGCTGAAGCAACAAAATTCCAGGAACGATGGCGTTTCAGAGGCACATACTCAACGTTTTATCGATTTTATTTCTGGTGATTTCGGTTCTGTGGATCGGCAGTAAAACTTCCAACTGAGTGAATGATCCATTAAGGTTTTGGCCAAGCTTTGATGTCATGGAGGTAGTGGGGCAAAGACACGAGTCTGGGGCTCACCGGACATTAACATGTGCTTCTAATATCCGTGGGTGGTAGTATTCTCATGATACAGCTGTAGTCTCCCTGTAGTCTCCCTGTAGTCTCACTGTAGTCTCCCTGTAGTCTCCCTGTAGTCTCCCTGTAGTCTCCCTGTAGTCTCACTGTAGTCTCCCTGTAGTCTCCCTGTAGTCTCCCTGTAGTCTCTCTGTAGTCTCTCTGTAGTCTCACTGTAGTCTCACTGTAGTCTCAATATAGTCTAATTATAGTCTCACTGCAGTCTCTCTGTAGTCTCACTATAATCTCTCTGTAGTCTCACTGTAGTCTCACTGTAGTCTCACTGTAGTCTCACTGTAGTCTCACTGTAGTCTCTCTGTAGTCTCTCTGTAGTCTCTCTGTAGTCTCCCTGTAGTCTCACTGTAGTCTCTCTGTAGTCTCACTGTAGTCTCACTGTAGTCTCACTGTAGTCTCACTGTAGTCTCTCTGTAGTCTCCCTGTAGTCTCACTGTAGTCTCAATATAGTCTAACTATAGTCTCACTGCAGTCTCTCTGTAGTCTCACTATAATCTCTCTGTAGTCTCACTGTAGTCTCTCTGTAGTCTCACTATAGTCTCACTGTAGTTTGTCCGTAGTCTCACTATAGTCTCACCGTAGTCTCACTATAGTCTCACCGTAGTCTCACTTAGACTCACTATTGTCTCACTATAGTCCCACTATAGTCTCACTATTGTCTCACTATAGTCTCACTGTAGTCTCGCTACTGTCTCACTATAGTCTCACTGTGGTCTCACTGCAGTCTCACTGTAGTCTCACTATAGTCTCACTGTGGTCTCACTGCAGTCTCACTGTTGTCTCACTATAGTCTCGCTATAAGAATAAAAGTGAGACTATAGTCTCGCCGTAGTCTCACTATAGTCTCGCCGTAGTCTAACTATAGTCTCGCCGTAGTCTAACTATAGTCTCGCCGTAGTCTCACTATAGTCTCGCCGTAGTCTAACTATAGTCTCGCCGTAGTCTCACTATAGTCTCGCCGTAATCTCACTGTAGTCTCACCAAAGAACACGTCTTGGTCTTCACTGCTGGGTTACATCTCATTAAGCGTCTTTGTTACACTTAACGATGTTATCTACCAGATAGAAGAGCTGTAAGCACAGGTCAGATTTGTTAAGTTAAGTATGTTTTCAGTTTTCTGTTCATCAGTGGTTCTCAACATCCCAGGTTCCAGTCCTCCTTCATCAAGGCATGCCCCCCCCCAATCTTTCTCCATATATTAAATCATTATCCATAAAGGGCATTTCATTAGCAACAACCCGTGGTATCCTGATATTTGTTGTTTTTTTTTTCTGGCTGGTTACCTCCAATATCAGCATTTTTTTTACTGCTAGGTCAGATTGTGGTCTTGCTCGGACTGCCATGAAGATAGTGGTGTAGGTTGGCCTTCATTTTCCAGTCTCTGGTGGCTGCACATAATCCCCTTCTCCAGGTCAATGAGAGCCCATAAATGTTTTTCTCTGTTATATATTCTGTCGGTTATGGAAACAATTCCTCCCCAATTCATATGTTTGAAAAAAAAAACTCCTCCGCAATTCCTCCCTCGGTGGCCACTCTGTCTCTCCACTGAGAGCCAGCGCTCTACATCATCTTTCGGCCCCGCCATGTTTGCTTGAACCCACTGAGAGCCAGCGCTCTACATCATCTTTCGGCCCCGCCATGTTTGCTTGAACCCACTGAGAGCCAGCGCTCTACATCATCTTTCGGCCCCACCATGTTTGCTTGAACCCACTGAGAGCCAGCGCTCTACATCATCTTTCGGCCCCACCATGTTTGCTTGAACCCACTGAGAGCCAGCGCTCTACATCATCTTTCGACTTCGCTATGTTTGCTTGAACCCACTGAGAGCCAGCGCTCTACATCATCTTTCGGCCCCACCATGTTTGCTTGAACCCACTGAGAGCCAGCGCTCTACATCATCTTTCGACTCCGCCATGTTTGCTTGAACCCACTGAGAGCCAGCGCTCTGCATCATCTTTCGACTCCGCCATGTTTGCTTGAACCCACTGAGAGCCAGCGCTCTGCATCATCTTTCGACTCCGCCATGTTTGCTTGAAACCACTTAGAACCAGCGCTCTACATCATCTTTCGACTCCGCCATGTTTGCTTGAACCCAGAATACCGAACATAGTCACAGACGGTCAGGATAATAAACTCGTAATTCTAAGTTAAAAGTGAATAAAATCTAAACTAATTAACAACATAAATTGGAAAAAAAATGAAAATGTCATGAGAGAGAGAGAGAAAGACAGAGCCAGAGACAGAGACAGAGAGAGAGAGAGACACAGAGAAAGACACAGAGAGACAGAGAGAGAAAGAAAGAGAGAGACACAGAGAGACACAAAGAGAAAGAGAGAGACACAGAGAAACAGAGAGAGACACAGAGAGACACAGAGAAAGAAAGAGAGAGACAGAGAGACACAGAGAGAATGAGAGAGAGGGATCCGAATGATCTGACCAAGTGGCGTAGGGAAATCGATGAGATTAGAAAGACCAAGAGCTGCACAAAATGGAGAAGCACAATGAGCAAAGTATATCACAACAAGACGCCATGAAGGGCCGGATCGCTCATGATATTCCATCCTTCTGTTATCTCTTCTGATCAAAGTAGATTCCATGAGATCAGTTCTCTACACACTTTGATTGTTGTTTTAAAAACTTTGCTTTCTGTTTTTTTTTTCATATCGATTATCAAAACTTACGTCGCTACTGTCCTTCTTTTCCGCATGCATTCAGTTTCACAAGTCGATGACGTTTCTTGACATCCAGGAAGATTTTGTCCAGAAGTTCTCTTTGTGCTTGACCCGAGTTCTTTGTGATATTTATTCCGATTGTTTCTACAATGGAATAACATGAAACTAAACAGTTTGCAAGCGTTTAAGTTTAATTTTCGACTTTTATTTCGTTTTGTCTTTTTTTCTTTGGGAGTTCGTGGTTCTAAGATTTATCAAAGAAAGATTCGTCAGCTGCGCAGGCCGATCGTTCTTTTGGCGAAAAAGCGCTCTCGAGTTACGTGCGTGGGGAGAAATGTTTTCGCTTCCTTCTCGGACGGCGAGAGTTAAGGTATCTCGAAGCAGAAGCAAGTTGTTTGTCAATCGAGCGAAGCCTATAAGCAGCTAGCCAGCCAGGTTCGTGCTAACGCATCGGTAGTGTACTACGGTGTTGTCGACCGATGGTCTCGAAATTGGCCCATCTCTCGCAAAAAGTATCAGGTCTGCAGTATATAATGTGCGTTGGTTGTCGGTGCCGCGCTTTCTTCTCGTTCGTTAGAGCAGAGAGAACTGACCGCTGCCGGTTAAAGGAAATGAAACACCAACTGGATCGAAAGGGATCCACTCTGAGCAGAGCGCTGTCTCCCTTGCCCAGTTCGGTCTGTCGGCAGATATCCTACAAAGGTTCGGTGAAGAAAGCTATCTGGTTAATCCTGCCAGTAGTCATATGCTTGTATCAAAGATTAAGCCATGCATGTCTAAGTTCACACTGTCTCACGGTGAAACCGCGAATGGCTCATTAAAGCAGTCGAGGTTTCTTATATGACACGATCCTATTTGGATAACTGTGGCAATTCTAGAGCTTACCAAGCTCCGATCCTCGTGGAAAGAGCGTTTTTATTAGTTAAAAACCTGCTGCTGGTGAGATTCTTCGGCTGCCGTGCTTTGAGGAAACTCCTCCTGGCCAATTAAGAAAAATGCGATTAGGGTTGCCGCGCAGAGCCGCCGTGGAAATAGTGAAGGAAAGGATTAAGTGAAGTAACCAGTAGTATCGAGGTCAGTACTACTCAAATCACGGCACCTCTGCTCTAGAGTCCGGCCACGTCCTATATACACCCAAACTGGTGCAGGTTGCCTAAATCGGTTTAACCCAGGGGTTAAACAAAGACACTGCTGGCGAGATTCTTCGCCTGCCGCCCGTGGAGTGAAACTCCTTCTGGCCAATGAAGAAATGCGAAAAAGCGATTAGGGTTGTCTTGCGGAGCTGCTGTGAAAAGGTGATGGAAAAGATAAAGTGAGGCTTAATCGGTATGTCCAGTAGTATCACGGAGAGAGCTACTCATACCACGGCACCTCTGCTCTAGAGGCCGGCCACATCCGATATATACCCATACTGGTTAAATATGCCTAAACCGGCTCAACCCAGGGGTGGAAGTCACTAGTGGCGATGGTTCCTGCTCCTGGACAAAAGCTCTGGTCACAACCAGGAAGGGTAGCGGCCACGACCACAAAAATGCTGAAGTCGGAGACACTGGATCAGTGCAGTCTAGATAGGCAACCACCTCTCACCCGTCGGGAATGTATGCATATCCTAATTACGCTGAGGTTTTCCGGTAAGAAAGTTCAACTCTACGCTGGATGGGCAACCACCTCTCACCCTGCGGGGATATTCTGATATCCAAACCACGTTGAGGTTTTCCAGTGAGAAAGTCCAACTCTAGATTAAACTGGTGCAACGGAAACCACAGTGTCACGCAATCCCACTTCTGCGACCCACCAAGATTTTGTCCAGAAGTTCTCTTTGTGCTTGACCCGAGTTCTTTGTGATATTTATTCCGATTGTTTCTACAATGGAATAACATGAAACTAAACAGTTTGCAAGCGTTTAAGTTTAATTTTCGACTTTTATTTCGTTTTGTCTTTTTTTCTTTGGGAGTTCGTGGTTCTAAGATTTATCAAAGAAAGATTCGTCAGCTGCGCAGGCCGATCGTTCTTTTGGCGAAAAAGCGCTCTCGAGTTACGTGCGTGGGGAGAAATGTTTTCGCTTCCTTCTCGGACGGCGAGAGTTAAGGTATCTCGAAGCAGAAGCAAGTTGTTTGTCAATCGAGCGAAGCCTATAAGCAGCTAGCCAGCCAGGTTCGTGCTAACGCATCGGTAGTGTACTACGGTGTTGTCGACCGATGGTCTCGAAATTGGCCCATCTCTCGCAAAAAGTATCAGGTCTGCAGTATATAATGTGCGTTGGTTGTCGGTGCCGCGCTTTCTTCTCGTTCGTTAGAGCAGAGAGAACTGACCGCTGCCGGTTAAAGGAAATGAAACACCAACTGGATCGAAAGGGATCCACTCTGAGCAGAGCGCTGTCTCCCTTGCCCAGTTCGGTCTGTCGGCAGATATCCTACAAAGGTTCGGTGAAGAAAGCTATCTGGTTAATCCTGCCAGTAGTCATATGCTTGTATCAAAGATTAAGCCATGCATGTCTAAGTTCACACTGTCTCACGGTGAAACCGCGAATGGCTCATTAAAGCAGTCGAGGTTTCTTATATGACACGATCCTATTTGGATAACTGTGGCAATTCTAGAGCTTACCAAGCTCCGATCCTCGTGGAAAGAGCGTTTTTATTAGTTAAAAACCTGCTGCTGGTGAGATTCTTCGGCTGCCGTGCTTTGAGGAAACTCCTCCTGGCCAATTAAGAAAAATGCGATTAGGGTTGCCGCGCAGAGCCGCCGTGGAAATAGTGAAGGAAAGGATTAAGTGAAGTAACCAGTAGTATCGAGGTCAGTACTACTCAAATCACGGCACCTCTGCTCTAGAGTCCGGCCACGTCCTATATACACCCAAACTGGTGCAGGTTGCCTAAATCGGTTTAACCCAGGGGTTAAACAAAGACACTGCTGGCGAGATTCTTCGCCTGCCGCCCGTGGAGTGAAACTCCTTCTGGCCAATGAAGAAATGCGAAAAAGCGATTAGGGTTGTCTTGCGGAGCTGCTGTGAAAAGGTGATGGAAAAGATAAAGTGAGGCTTAATCGGTATGTCCAGTAGTATCACGGAGAGAGCTACTCATACCACGGCACCTCTGCTCTAGAGGCCGGCCACATCCGATATATACCCATACTGGTTAAATATGCCTAAACCGGCTCAACCCAGGGGTGGAAGTCACTAGTGGCGATGGTTCCTGCTCCTGGACAAAAGCTCTGGTCACAACCAGGAAGGGTAGCGGCCACGACCACAAAAATGCTGAAGTCGGAGACACTGGATCAGTGCAGTCTAGATAGGCAACCACCTCTCACCCGTCGGGAATGTATGCATATCCTAATTACGCTGAGGTTTTCCGGTAAGAAAGTTCAACTCTACGCTGGATGGGCAACCACCTCTCACCCTGCGGGGATATTCTGATATCCAAACCACGTTGAGGTTTTCCAGTGAGAAAGTCCAACTCTAGATTAAACTGGTGCAACGGAAACCACAGTGTCACGCAATCCCACTTCTGCGACCCACCAAGAATTCAGACCCAAGATCCGTGATACTCCGAACCTCTTGTAATCCTCTCGGGGATCTCTTGTGGGCCTCTCGGGGACCACAGGGAGACCACGAGACATATCGAGGACCACATTTGTTGTTGGACCAACAGGCCACAGCAGCCCGATGCCTATTTTCTTTATTTCCCAGTTGTTGCTCCAAGAGACACTGTTACAGTACATCAGTCTGGCTCGCTTAATATGGATGAAAATGTTCCCAATTATGGTGGAGTCTGCCAAAAAGTATGCTTCTTCAGACTGTGTTACCAGATCTTTACTATGACGGTGGTTATAAAGAGCAACACTAGATCTTTACTATGACCGTGGCTGTAAAGAGCAACACCAGATCTTTACTATGACTGTGGCTGTAAAGAGCAACACCAGAACTTTACTATGACGGTGGCTGTGAAGAGCAACAACAGATTTTTACTATGACGGTGGCTGTAAAGAGCAACAACAGATCTTTACTATGACTGTGGCTGTAAAGAGCAACATCAGATGTTTACTATGACGGTGGTTGTAAAGAGCAACATCAGATCTTTACTATGACGGTGGTTGTAAAGAGCAACAACAGATCTTTACTATGACGGTGGCTGTAAAGAGCAAATCAGATCTTTACTATGACGGTGGCTATAAAGAGCAACACCAGATCTTTACTATGACTGTGGCTGTAAAGAGCAACACCAGATCTTTACTATGACTGTGGCTGTAAAGAGCAACACCAGAACTTTACTATGACGGTGGCTGTAAAGAGCAACAACAGATCTTTATTATACGGTGGCTGTAAAGAGCAACATCAGATCTTTACTATGACGGTGGCTATAAAGAGCAACACCAGATCTTTACTATGACGGTGGTTGTAAAGAGCAACACCAGATCTTTACTATGACGGTGGCTGTAAAGAGCAACACCAGATCTTTACTATGACGGTGGTTGTAAAGAGCAAACCAACTCTTTATTATGACGGTGGTTGTAAAGAGCAACACCAGATCTTTACTATGACGGTGGCTGTAAAGAGCAATACTAGATCTTTATTATGGCGGTGACTGTAAAGAGTTGCGATGGGAATGACCAATTAGCTACCTAATCAACCACTAAACAGTCAGCATTTAACTATTGAGACGAGTAGATAACTACTCGAAGTTGACAGCAGAAAACCAACCAAATAGACAAGTAGCAGAAACTAGCCAATCAAGAAAGCATAACTTTCTAATCATGTTGAAGAAACTTTATGGGCAACTGCTTATAACAAGTCAGAACAGTTTAACCACGATGAAGGTGAAAAACAACGATTTGACTTCAGTTATTTGTTGACATGCAAAAGAAACAAACTCATCATACATGCCCACAGATGCCAAGTTTCGACATAACCGAAGCTATGTCATAAACTACCTTTTTTGTGGGGTTAAAATGTGTTTTGAAGAGTTAAAAGTAAGAAGCAGAACTTGTGACATTTTGAACAAAAAAATTTTCATAGAAGCAGGCAGATTTTAACTAGGAAAACTGGCGAGTACGATTTGGTACACAACTCGTGGGAGGGCTGATTCTTCACATGTTTCATTGATTGGGCATAAAAATAAATTATTGGTTTTTAAAACTGTATTTCCGCTAATTAAGTGATTTCTAAAATCTGACCTGTCAATACACAGGAGAATCCAGATGTTAAGCGAAGTCCTCCAGCAGCCGAAGTCGCCCCGCCATCGTTGTTCACACGCGCGACAGCTGACGCCTTATGCGGCTCACGGTACTGCATATCTGCCCTCAGTCGCCGACGATTCGCCAGCTGGGCAGCTTATGTGATCATTTGCTAATGTGCCGTGTGATAAATTCTGATATGCAGTTACGATCTGCTGTTCTGCAAGCAAACGGTGGAAAGCTGTCAGTTTCTAAGTCACGTGACTGCTTTGATGTGGATATCGCAAAACCTGACTTGAAGACAGGAAGCAGTGAAGTAATTGTGCCTGCTTTACCTGTGTGTCACAACAGCTCATCGGCTGCCGCAGTTTCTGTAATGTACTACATTACTTACTTACTACACGGTCGGAGATTATGGCGTGACAGTCCACGTGGTGCATTACTTTGGTGCTTTCTCGTGACATTTTATAACATTATTGCCGATGTGGTGCATTATTACGATACTTCGCAGGTACATTATTGTGGCGTCACCACGTAATTTGTGGTCTCGTTTTTATTTTTTTTTACTCTGTAACAGACAGTTTTACTCATTGTTAGTTTGAGAACAACTTTGGCGCCATATTGCGTACAAGTGAATATTGCTCCACATATTTCGTACGCTGAATTCCATTAAAACACTGACCTACAATACTGGAGACGTTTATTAATACTCCACACTTTATTACACACTTGCACGTGACATTTATAAGTGATTATTCTTGGATAACACTTTGAACACTTCACAAAACTACAACACAGTAGTTTTAATTTGAAGTGAAAAATCGTAACATTATTTACACTGAAGAAAAGTGTATGTGCTGAACAGCCATTTACTGGATTAATTTATATTGAATTATAGTTTTCGTAAAGTATAGTTTCCTCAACTATACTGAATATTTTTCGCTATCTGCGCTCCCTGAAACCCGAAAGCAGCAGTTGATATTTCTTCATAATTTCGTAGCACATTTGAAGGAATACTTCAGTTGCCTTTTCGTGTCGCCGTACACATTTTGTTTTTTTTTGGTTTTTTTTTTGCTGTTTATTTTTAATTCTACTCTTCCGAGAATTCCTAGATCATTCACGTAAAATTTCGTTTCGCAATTATTTTACGGAATAAATACGGGATCTCATTCTCTTGGAGTATTCTTCAAGGATCTTCTTTGACCTCATAAAGCTCCTGGACTGTGGATGTGGCCAAGCATGGATCTTTTTTGCTTTGGCGTTTCGAAGAAAAAGAAGAAGCCAAAACGAAGCACTGGAAAAGGCAACAAGAAAGGGAGGGCAATTCTGCGGTTTTTTAGACTTGACCGCGTCAAGGTAAATATCCTTGCCAGTTTGTATATTTGGAAGTTTGATAATTTGAAAATATTTTCAAGGTATGTTCGTCTCTACCCTCTGTTGTGTATCCAATCGTATTTTTACTGGAAGATTTATGATTCGATTGAAAATATTTTATTCTGAATTGTGTGTGTGTGTCCTAGAAATTAATCAGTGTATTCAAGACCAGATAACCAGTGTATTCAAGACTAGATAACCAGTGTATTCAAGACTAGATAACCAGTGTATTAAAGACTAGATAACCAGTGTATTCAAAACTAGATGACCAGCATATTCAAGACTAGATAACCAGTGTATTCAAAACTAGATAGCCAGCGTATTCAAGACTACATAACCAGTGTATTCAAGACTAGAGTACAATCTTTTCAGTTTTTCATTTTGTGGCTCACAAAACACTTCCTCCTTACCTCACTCAAAATCCCGAGTTTAATACAAGTATCGTGTATTTTCAGCAGTGATAACATGAGGCGAAGGTTGTACTGGTAGATACATGACACTTATCATTAGCACCGACGACAGCCAGCCAAGACCGTGTCCTGGCTTCTTTACCGGGCTCCAGGGTTTAACTACGTGCGAGCCGTGGTGGTGGAGCTTGCTGGGAAGCTTAGTTCTAAGGCTGTCCTGGGTTTAAGGAAATTTTGAGTGCTTCACTTTCTGCGAGAATATCTCTCTCTCTCTCTGAACCTTAAGTGCCCAGGGCACATGGGGCTTCCGCAAGGGTTTTCCACAAATGCCTGTCTTTCGCCTTTTTTTCTGCTCTTGCCCAGGTGAGCCCTCTATTGCTCAACATCCTTTCTGTTGTTCTTCTCCATGTCTCTTTTGGTCTACATCTGTGCATTTCCTTGATGGTTTGTGCTAGTTTTCCAGTCTGGTTTAGTGTTATTACATTCCAGCTGCCTATTTGCATCTTTTGTTTAGGTTCCAGGAGGTCTGCAGTCGGGCTGGGGACTTCCAGTGGCTGGCTTTCATCCACAACCTTCATGGGCTCAGTTTCCTGATACGCATTTCTCCTTCCACCTGCATTTGCTTTTTCCCTTGCTTCTGTTTCTGTAGCAGTCTGATAGTTTTTTACCAGATAGGGTTGCTGGCCCTATGCTGAACCCTCCTTAGTCGCCTTTTACGATCATGCATGGTAGGGTACAGTGGTCCTATTCTTTGCAGATTCCGGGTACCACACGGGGGCTGCGAGAATATGCCAGGGCATTAACATCTACACCATGTCACGTGACCAGCTGGAAAGATTTTAAAAAAAATTTTAAGAGCGAAGACCTTTCATTAACTAATAGCTTTAATTTTAAGAGTGAAGATCTTTTATTAACTAACAGCTTTAATTTTATGAGCGAAGATCTTTTATTTACTAACAGCTTTAATTTTAAGAGTGAAGATCTTTTATTAACTAACAATTTTAATTTAAAGAGTGAAAATTGTTCATTGATTAACAGTTTTTATTTTGCATCTACAAAAGGGCAACAACACATTTGACAACATGAGCAGCCCCAGCTGTCATGATTTCTTACGTCATCTTACATCTCTTAGGAGCACAGACCCATTAAAGCCTTCATTAAATATTAAAAGGACCCATGTAAATAAATAATAGAGCCGTGGTTATCACAAGAACAAAGAACAAGTGGAGATTATTCCTGGATGCTATCTTTGTGGAGGTTTTTTTGTTTCAGAGCTCTGGTATATTTGTATTACATGAATAGGTTCGCAGTTTAAGAGTATTTTGTTTGTCTGGTTCAAGATTTACTTTGTTTGTCTGGTTAATGACCTACTTTGTTTGTCTGGTTAATGATCTACTTTGTTTGTCTGGCTCATGATCTACTTTGTTTGCCTGGCTCATGATCTACCTTGTTTGCCTGTTTCATGATCTACTTTGTTTGTCTAGTTCATCATCTACTTTGTTTGTCTAGTTCACGATCTATTTTGTTTGTCTGTTTCATGGTCTACTTTGTTTGTCTGGTTCATGATCTACCTTGTTTGTCTGGTTCATGATCTACTTTATTTGTCTGGTTCATGATCTACTTTGTTTGTCTACTTCGTGGTCTACTTTGTTTGTCTGGTTCATGATATACCTTGTTAGCCTGTTTCATGATCTATTTTGCTTGTCTGTTTCATGATCTACTTTGTTTGTCTGTTTCATGATCTACTTTGTTTGCCTGGTTCATGATCTACTTCAGACTACCAACTTGAACCTAATGTTCGACGTGAAGATCTTTGAAACAGGTTGAAGGAAGGGGAAAAAATAAAGATGCAGTGTTCTCTTTTTAAAGCTTGCTTTGTTTTAGTTTCTAAGACTGATCTTAGAAGTACCCCCCACCAGGAAAGTCATTGAGCTCTGAGATCGGTCAAACTCAGGCAAACACAACAGCCTGTTATCAGGAGTTCATGAACTAGGTAGGACGTGGTCATGTCCGCCAGTGTGGGTAGCTTTCCTCCACATCGATCTGTTAAACGGTTATGGCTCAGTTCGCGCAGCAAGGCTCCATAGAGGCTTTTGAAAACAACAAAAAACCCTGCAGGCTTTTGTGCCATTCATAACCTGTGCCGCTAGAGCGTGAAGATACTGCAGAGAAAGCTGTAGAAAGTTTAGCAAGTCTGAGCCAAGCCTAACATGTGCTCACTCACACACACACCACACACACAACACGTTTTGCGCAATTGTTAATATTATGCAGTTAGTTGAACTGAGGATATTGATCTGTCTGTTAGTGCACGCGTGACCGATATACCGGGGTGTGCACTCGATTATGTTTCGCTAAAGTGTCGACCAAGTATGGCGTGCTAGGTCCTAGTTTTCGCTGGTTGAACAAAAAAAAAAAAAAATGCTGAATTTAATGGAATCGTTTTGCGATTTCTGCTGCAGCAGATGTTGTGTACTCTCGCTGCCTGATCATCATCATCATCATCATCATCATCATCATCTTCTTCTTCTTCTTCTTCTTCTTCTTCTTCTTCTTCTACTTCTTATGTAATCATAACTTTGAAAGGAACTATGTGGAACAAAGTGGATTTTCATGTTTATTTCTGCTTCAGTTGTAATTATTTCTGCTACATTTTTTATGCTTAATACAGTAATGCTCCATAATTCTACACTAGAAGTAAATTTTTCTCTTATTCTATTATTTTTTTTCTAAGACAAGAGTTAAAACACTAAAGTGATGCAATTTGTTATCGACTAACGCTTGTTTAAATTACCCACAATGCTCTGCGTTTCCTGTGTCACATACATACAGTCATACTAAGTAACTACACGCGTCACAGACACGAAACGAGATACTGAAGCGTCTGAAGTTAAGACGCAGATTTCTTCTTCTTCTTTTTTTTTTTAAATCCCGTGGGGTGGGGTAGGGTTGGGGGGATGGATGAAACAATGTCAGTTGCTGCAGGGAAACCAGCAAAATGAAATGCCCAGAGACGATTGTGATGAGAAATGAGAAACTGGCGCCTGAGGGAAACCCGGTGTCTGTGATGTGAGCAGTAGTCAAGAGCTTAGCTGCTCGTGAGAATACAGTCGTGCGAAGACGTGCTCAGCAGAAGAAGCAAAAACGACTTTCTGAAACGAAGACAAGATGGCTGGTTCATGTCGGCGATGATGTACAAGAGAGAAATGTACATGAATATTACCGTGTTCATGTGAACCCTGGTGTAAATAAGAAGTTCGGTGTACATTTGTGAGAAATATGCAGGAGAACAGCTCAAACTGTGGTGTACATTAGAGCAGTGGTTCTCAACCCATGGTCCGTGGATCACAAGCGGTACTCAAGTGGCCCGTGGTAGCGTTATTAATTTGGTACACTGCACTAGAGAGTCATACATCAGAAATCTTGTGTACATGTTAACCACTGCATTAGAGAGTCATACATCTAAAAGCTTGTGTACGTGTTAACCACTGCATTAGAGAGTCATACATCAGAAATCTCTTGTACATGTTAACCACTGCATTAGAGAGTCATACATCAGAAAGCGTGTCTACATGTTAACCACTGCATTAGAGAGTCATACATCAGAAATCTCTTGTACATGTTAACCACTGCATTAGAGAGTCATACATCAGAAAGTGTGTCTACATGTTAACCGCTGCATTACAGAGTTATACATCAGAAAGCTTGTGTACATATTAACAACTACATTACAGAGTTATACATCGGAAACCTTGTGTACATGTGAGTGAAAATATATACACACAAGAATAAAAGATTTATCTTTAACTGTGGAGTAAATGGCAATGGATCTATAACTCCCAACGACAAACAATTAATATAATTTATGAACTTGTCTTGTCTTGTCTCCTTCCTCATCTACTTTTCGTGTTGTGGTAACTAATAGACGTCTTGATATGCCTTAACGATTTGCTTCATATCTGTCTGTCTGTCTCTCTCTCTGAACCTTAAGTGCCCAGGGCACATGGGGCTTCCGCAAGGGTTTTCCACAAATGCCTGTCCTTTGCCTTTTTTTCTGCTCTTGCCCAGGCGAGTCCTCTATTGCTCAACATCCTTTCTATTGTTCTTCTCCATGTCTCTTTTGGTCTACCCTTACTTCTGTTCCCCTGTGGTGTCCATCTTAGTTGCTTCATATAATGGGATATTTAAAGCTTCTGCAATTTCCTCCCTCCATCTCCTGCGTGTGCGGCCTCTTCCTCTGTTACCTACAAATCTTAGCGTGAATGTTTTCTGTGATGCACTTTCTGGTGGTAACCATGTAACATGGCCAAACTATTTGACTTGCTGTTTCTGGATATAGTGTAATACTGGTGTTACTCCAACTTTTTCACTGATGGTGTCTCATTTCTTATTTAGTCTCTTCTTGTCACATTTAATGTTCTCCTTAAATATCTCATTTCTGTCGTGAAGATTTTATTTACGAACTTATGAAGACAATTTTTTAAAAAAATCTGCTAAAGATATGAAACGCAGACAACTATGGTTATTTGCAAACGATCCCTTTGAAGACAATGAGAATCATTTTTGCTAAGGTTTCTGTGATACGTTGCTAATCGTTTTATTTTCTGAGCTCTACCAAATGCTTATCCTGTTATCAAACTCAGCTGCGCGTCTCAGTCTGGTATTTTCCTAACTGTTCCTGACTATTCTAAGCACCACAGAATCCTCTTTCTAACAGTCTGTCCCACTGCACTATTTATTCAGAGCTTACCAGAAAATTAGAATATCGATTATCGATAGGACTTTGTGCAGCTGGTATTTGTCATTTGTTTGTTGAAATTCTCTATCTGCTGCTTTCAGTGTCATCGATCCAAATGTGGCTTTGACATTCGATTTTGTTCTCAAACATTTTCAAGCAATTCTATTGGCCGTTTTTCTCAGAGTTTTATGCTGAAAATGTGTATTCATACTTTAAAAAAATCTCTTCCTTCAAGTTTATTTTTGTCTTCTGTTCGAATGGACAACTAGTATCATTGATTTTACGCCCTTCATGTAAAACTCTTTTGGTGCCAAGGAGTTCCACAAACAGAACGTGTCTATTTTACTTAAGTTTTGGTCACAGAACATGTCCATTTCATTTAATTTCCACTCACAGAGCTTTAAGGCTCCAGTCGCATAACTTGTTCATTTAAATTAAGTTCCAGCCACATACCTTATCTATTTCACTTTAAGTTAAGAATAGTTTCTTCATTTTGTTCTTTACATCTCTTGATATCTATATCAAAATATATCATATAGTTAATAGTTTCTTCATTTTGTTCTTTACATCTCTTGATATCTATATCAAGATATATCATATAGTTAATAGTTTCTTCATTTTGTTCTTTACATCTCTTGATATCTATATCAAGAAATAGGTAAAAAAAAGGTAAAGGTGATCCTGTCATGCCTTAGAGGCACATAGGGATATGGTGTTAGTGCCCATATTTTTCTTGACCTGTCAGCACACTAGAGGGTGATATGGTCAGTATCACGCCTGGCCGCCTTTCCTTCCCCAACTCCAGAAGAAGTCGAGTACCCATTTCTACAGCTGGGTGACTGGGGTGCCTCTGGGCGGATTCGAACCCCCGACCTTCGCCATGAGAGACCAGTGCACTAACCACTTCGCCACTCAGACACCCATATCAAGAAATATCATATAGTTAATAAACAGGACCGACAACGATTAGTGCATTGTCCATACAGTGGGGTGTTATACTCGCTCTACACATACGGCTAGCTCATTCATTGTTTACCGTCTGCACTTTATAGTCTGAGATATGAGAACTTCATTGTTTACCATCTGCACTTTATAGTCTGAGATATGAGAACTTCATTGTTTACCGTCTGCACTTTATAGTCTGAGATATGAGAACTTCATTGTTTACCGTCTGCACTTTATACTCTGAGATATGGGCACTTCATTGTTTATTGTCTGCATTTCATTTTTCATTGTTTACTGCCTACGTTTTATAACTCTGAGATACCAGCACCCTCCTATTTCCCGCGTTTCTCTCATGGTCACGTAAAAACGTTTATCAGCACGTTTTCCCGTTTTTAAAAAAAAATCCATGTAATCAAAATCCTTTTTGATTTCGTCTTTCTGTTCCTGGTCACGTCGATTATTATCATCTTTCTTCTCCTCTCGCCATCTGATCACGTACGGGCAACTCTCATTGCAGCAATTCCATTTGTCTGATATCGATTTCATTTCCATCGAGTGGTCATTGTGTTCTTGTGCAGTCATAATCATCGTTCAGCGCTTTCTCCATAAGGTCAAGGTTATGGCTTTCATTGAGGGCGAAAAGGGGGGGGGGGTCATTTCCAGGTCAGCTCGGTGAGAGAGAATAGGTTCCTCAAAATCCCCAGGATGAACGCTACCTGGAGCCAGGTGTTATTAAGTATGTGCTCAGGTAGCGATCAAAGTAATATAATTAAATGATCTTTGTCACTCACAATGAAAATGTATATTTGTAGAATCCATGTTCAGCTGTTGGACAGCTTGGAATATATTATAGTTTGTGTTTTTGTTTTGTTTCGTTAATCAGATGCTACAGATGAGCTTTTTTGACAATGATAAAAATGATGTGATAGAAGATTGGGTGTGCGCTAGATCTTGGGATGGTAGCATCTCAGCGAGCTGGTTAACTATACTTCTTATTAAGCTCCGCCACGACGAGGGTTACAAAATATGATGAAGGATTTAGTCGATCAACGTTAGGTTGTGTACGTTCTTGTCACGTGATGTTCATGTTGTCAGTATGAGTGTATAGATAGATAGATAGATAGATAGATAGATAGATAGATAGATAGATAGATAGATAGATAGATAGATAGATAGAATGAATGAATGAATGAATAATCTTTATTTTTCAAGGGTAAAGAATTGGGCACGCAGGCCCGTCTTACATTCTGCCCTTCATCACTCCATCTTTCATTCTTCCCACACACTTGATTTAGTAAAAAAAAATACAAATTAAATTAGGAAAAACATATCAAAAGAGTGTAAGATTTAACTATTACATTCAAGGTAAAAGAGAAGAAGTCATTAACCTAATAAAATAGCTCTTAGATAGATAGATAGATAGATAGATAGATAGATAGATAGATAGATAGATAGATAGATAGATAGATAGATAGATAGATAGATAGATAGATAGATAGATAGATAAATAAATAAAAGTGGAAATACTGAACTTTAAAATATAGAACATAACATTCGCTATTTTAGCACCAAAAAAAAATCATCAGTATCATCATCATGTGCCATATCTGCAACGAATAGTTTCTGAACTCTGGCTTCCTCTTATAGTTTTTCACTCTATACCAGGTTAAACTGAATCGTGTAAGTTATCTGATACTATACATCAATATCTGATGCTGTAGCATCAATATAAAGCAGGATTTCTCCTTACAAAAATGGGTTCCTACTGGATTGATTGATTACATGTGGAGTACAGTTATCTTAGAAATCTCTTCTTCTTGTTGCTGGTGTTAACAATCACCTAGTTTTCTGTATTATACATCAAGAAAACACAACAAGACACCCAGGTTTCCAACTCCACAGAATAATACAAATACAACAACTCAACGTAACTTGACCGTCTTTCAACCAACAAACCGGTCAACAATAAGGACTCCAACAAAACCCATCATCAGACTACACACATTTATTAATGGACAAGAAATGAGGGTGACAATCGTGAAGATGTATACGTAGCCATCAGGCTAAACAAGAATTACATTTAGCAGTGCCCGGCATGAGAGGACTCTACGCCATATGGGCAAGAAAACATTACAATGATCTATACACAAAGAATCATACTTACAATCTTACTAAAAACCTCAGCCCACACAGGGAAAATAAAAAAAAGAAACTAACTCTCACAACAAGGCTCTATCTACCACATTTCTAGAGACAATCACACAGCTCGACAAAAACACGTCCACACAGTTCCACGTTCAAACCAAGACTCTCCCTAACGACGTGCTTTGCACACGGACGTTTCTAACGACGTGCTTTGCACACGTACTTTCCTAACGACATGAGTTGTGGTCTACGCGAACACAACTATTAGCAAATACACAAATAGTCTCTGAACAGAATTGCTATTCTGTTACAAATATATGATAATGTAACATCAATATCTGATACTGCAACATCAATATCTGATACCATAACGTCAATAGCTGACACGTTAACGTCAATATCTGATAATGTAACATCAATATCTGACACTGTATATCAATATCTATCGCTGCCTTTCTTGTGTTCTTGATGGCTAAGTTTTCCCATCCAATATAGTTCTCCGAAAACCAGCACTACTAAATGACACAGAAACGTCTCAGTTATCTTGTTGTAAAGCTTCGTATGATTTATTTTACTTCATTCTCAGAGAGGTACTGCAGATGACGCATACAATGAGCACGTTCTGCAACCATTGGTGCCTCCATCCACGCGCGCTATACCAGTACGTCCTTTGCACACAAACTTTCTTACACACAGTACAGGGTTACGGATAAAATATAAACAGTAGTTTATCTTATATCTTATATCTTATATCCTTCCCGTGCCGTTAGACGTCACATAGGGCTCGCAAAGTAGTTCGCCAATTTTTCCTGTCTTCGGCGAGTCTTTCAACCTCAACAAAGGATTTTATGCCTGTTAACTTGGCCTCTCTTAATAATGTCCTCTTCAGAGTTTCACGCGGTCTGCCCCTTTTTCTTCGGCCTGTTGTGTTAAACAGTGTTTCTCGCAGAGAAACAGTAGTTTGGAGTAATATTTTTTCAGTGGAAAAGCAACAGAGACAAGAATTTACACAGAAAACGAAACTTTAAAGTAGAAGAAAGACTTTTATAAACACTTGACTTATCTAAAATATATAGAAAACACAAACATACAGCAACGAAGAATGAAAATTAAAATCCTCATGAACCCACTTTGCCCAGGTAGAATGGTGATCGGCTTAACAATAGATGACCAAAACTACAAGGTCTGATTTTCCGACGTGAGTCACTGCTGATAGCAGACCTCCGAATTTCCGCCACGAAAATTAACAGTAATAGCGTCTCTTAGACTCCTCATGCGAATACCCATTTTATCGATAGCTCGTTTTGAAGGTTTCTGACAGTTCTTTGAGTTTGTAGTGAATTTTGTTCAGCTTATGAGAGCAGTCAAGACCATGTGGTTATATCTCCTAATAACTATAATTCTATTCTTTCTCTCTCTCACACACATACATACACACACAAGCGTGCACGTCCATACACACTCTTACATACATTTTACACACGCCTGAACGCTATACTCGTGTGCGTGTTATATAAAGTTGTATATTTTTGGCAGGGGCAGCGATTTTCCCTCATATGAGTGTTATAAGAGTGTGCGCGTTATGTGTGTGAACATACGGCATCTACTGAAAATGGAAAACAGAAAACTATTTTTAATACACAAATTTTTCTTATGCCATGCACATATACAGCATGTGAAAGAAATAACAATTTAACACGTTCTTCCCTACACTTACTTCATCAGAGACAGCCTGAAACTGAATTAGTCTCTTGTAGGGAAATACGATCTCTGTATTAGAAGGTAGAACATTTCCGTCAGCACTTATCTGCGTCTTCTTCCTTCTCGTTTCATTTTTAATCTAAGCTGTGAACTGCTGCCTGTCACACGCAGTTTGATTATGGCCGCTCAGTCAAAAGCATGTGATGTAGTTTGATGTTATGTTATAGCAACAAAGCACGTGATGTAGTTTGATTTTATGTTATAGCAATAAAGCACGTGATGTAGTTTTATGTTATGTTATAGCAATAAACCAAGTGATGTAGTTTGATGTTATGTCATAGCAGTAAAGTACGTGATGTAGTTTGATGTTATGTCATAGCAGTAAAGAACGTCATGTAGTCTGATGTTATGTCATAGCAATAAAGCACGTGATGTAGTTTGATATTACGTCATAACAAGCCTCTTGAGCATGTCGGGTCCTTTGCTTATCCATCGCTTTCTGGGCCGTCCTCTGTATGTGGTTACTTGTACCTTTAGTTGGTACGCTTGTGCTAGTGGACGGCTATGATTCATTAGTTGGGAGCTAGTCCTTTCTCTTTTCACTTTCATGTCAGCGCACATTTACCTTTCCTTCGCTAGTTTCCCATTTTCATATCTTTTACATATAGCTTTCCTGAATTCTTCTTCTTCTTCTTCTTATTCTTCTATAGTAGTTAGTTGTTTCATCGATTTTCTTACTGTATCATTCAGATCAAGTCAGCTTGTTTCCCACGAATCTGTTTTGCCTCGAGCTGTGCTGCCATGTTATCCTTTTGACTCATAACATAAATAAATGAAATCTACTCTCTCTATTCTTTGTCCTTCCCTTTGTCTGTCCGCGTCGTGAAGGATTATATCGAGTTTATAAACAGCTTGGATGTGTTTAATAAGGTTTCTTCTGGTGGATTTTTTTAGTGCCGTAATCTAATATCGTGGCTTGTATTGAACTGTACCGAGATGATATATACCGTACATGTGTGTTGTATATTTCTTGTATATATCCATCTTGTTTATCATAAAACTGTATATGTGTTGTGTGTTGCATATTTCTTGTATATAGACATCTTGTTTATCATAAAACTGTATATGTGTTGTGTGTTGCATATTTCTTGTATATAGACATCTTGTTTATCATAAAACTGTATATGTGTTTTGTGCTGTATATTTCTTGTATATAGACATCTTGTTTATCATAAAACTGTATATGTGTTTTGTGCTGTATATTTCTTGTATATAGACATCTTGTTTATCACAAAACTGTATATGTGCTAGGTATTCTTGAGGCAGGTATAAATTGTTATTGTTATTAATTAATTTGTTATTGTTGCTGTACTTACATTTCGGTATGATATACATTTTTGGCAGCTGATGTCGCGGAGACATGCTGAAATAAATCTGATATGGCGTAACTGCCGTGGTCTTTTTTTTTGTTCTCCTGGTGTTTTCTAGCGAAGCAGACCTCTTAGCAGGCTCCACTCTGAAAATCTAATTAACATTATAGTCGGTCATCACGTCCTTCTAGTCATCCACTCCAGGGTTGGTTGGAGTCGTCTTTTTAATGAACTGAAATCTACGTCAGCATCTATTTGCCTTCGTACATTGATAGTCCTGTGTGTATGATGTAGTTTGGTGTGCCTCACCGTGCCGGATATATTTTTTATCCGTATTCATGTGTTCTGCATCATACGCGCGTCAAATAACAAGTTTGATTTTCTTGACCCCGCTGGTAACAAGTCTCCAACTCGCCAACATCCCACGAGAATGCATTTCTTTATCCACTGCGCTTTCCCTAACTTGTGGTTTTATCAGCAAAGTTCTCGCGGGCCTCTGCTACAATGACGTTTTCCAACTATTAAGAAGCTTGTAGTCTTCCTAGAATCTGTTCTTACAGTATCTGTTATCTGTGCTATCTTGCTCTCTGAAGGATATAGGACATGACAAGGGAGGTAATGCCTTGATTATATGAGCGATAACGTTAGCCTTTAAGTGTTTTGCTATTCATTTTCAGATGCTGAATAATTTTTATTCGTGAAATAAATATAATAGTCATTCCCTTTGATCTCTCTGCCCGTCGATATCTTTTAGATTAACCTGTTATTTCAGCAAACTGATGGATCATTGAAGTCTGTCTTCCAACATGGCCACTAACGATAGGATAAAATTATTCGGAGTCCACGTTCTAGATCAGGATGTGCTCTAATATCTTCTCCATTTTTTTAGACGAAGTCTCACAGCTTCACCATCAGACCTGGACCCCATATCTAGGACCTCATAACAAGGTCTGTCAGTGTAGATACAATAAACCTCATATCAAGGTCTGTCAGTGTAGATACACTAGACCTCATATCAAGGTCTGTCAGTGTAGATACACTAGACCTCATATCAAGGTCTGTCAGTGTAGATACAATAAACATCATATCTAGGTCTGTCAGTGTAGATACAATAAACCTCATATCAAGATCTGTCAGTGTAGATACAATAAACCTCATATCAAGGTCTGTCAGTGTAGATACACTAGACCTCATATCCATGTCTGGTAGTGTAGATATACTAGACCTCATATCGAGGTCTGGTAGTGTAGATACAATAGACCTCATATCAAGGTCTGGTAGTGTAGATACAGTAGACCTCATATCAAGGTCTGGCAGTGGTGATACAATAGACCTAATATCCAGGTTTGGTAGTGTAGATACAATAAACCTCATATCAAGGTCTGTCAGTGTAGATACACTAGACCTCATATCAAGGTCTGTCAGTGTAGATACACTAGACCTCATATCCAGATCTGTCAGTGTAGATACACTAGACCTCATATCTAGGTCTGTCAGTGTAGATACAATAGACCTCATATCTAGGTCTGTCAGTGTAGATACACCAGACCTCATATCTAGGTCTGTCAGTGTAGATACAATATACTTCATATCAAGGTCTGTCAGTGTAGATACACTAGACCTCATATCCATGTCTGGTAGTGTAGATACACTAGACCTCATATCAAGGTCTGGTAGTGTAGATACACTAGACCTCATATCAAGGTCTGGTAGTGTAGATACAATAGACCTCATATCCAGGTTTGGTAGTGTAGACACTATAAACTCTGGAAATTCATACAGTACATTTCTGTTTGGAAACCTACGCTACGCTCTCAGAAAGGCGCTCGTTTGTGTGAGATGTGCCAGATCAGCAGATGTCACTGTACTGATTCCTTCTTCATGGAAATATAATAGGTCTCCGGTCACTTTATAGCTCTTGAATTGAACAAGTTCTTCCATCCAGCCTTTGTCCGCTGCTATATAAAAATTGTATTTTGTAACACTTACAGCTCGATGTCACAATTTACACACTCATCGATTGCCAAATTTCTATGTTCAAGAACTAGGCGCCAAATTAAAATCATCATCATCATCATCATCATCATCATCATCATCATCATCATCTTCTTCTTTTTCTTCTTCTTCATCGTTCGCTCAGACATCGACACTAATCTCTATCCCAAATGTGGCAGTTTATTTCAGTTTTTAACATCGTCTAGAGCATTTCCTGTAGGGTTCTGGAGTTTGGCCAGGTCATGTCTGAATAGGTTGTGTAGATGGCGGCTCTAGACGATGTGATGTGATGTGATGTGATGTCTATTTCGTCTTATAACCTGTCCAAGTTAAAGGGCACTTGTAACTTACTAGGCAATTTTTAAAACTGTAAAGATCATCTGTCACCTCTTTTATTGTCCCTTTTGTTTCTAAGTTACAGTTATTCCCGATTTACCTTAATGGTAATATTTTTTTCTAGTATTTTCTTGAACAGATGTACAGCATCCTCAACATTTTATCAAGTCTCATTCCTGATACTGGAGGTGGGACTGAATATCGCACTTAATGGCCTCACACCTGGACCATATGAAGTTATTATTTTCTTCCCAAAACGCGTAGAAGGAACTTCCCTAATATTTCATCTAAATATTCAATCGAAACAACGACTATAACATGTTCAAAATGTGGACGGTGTAAATCCCTTGAGAGATTTTCAAGAGAGAGTTACATTAACAATTAAAATGTACACAAATGACAATATGTCCCTTATGTGTATGAGGGAAATGGAATAGAGAGGGAGAGAGAGAGAGAGAGAGAGAGAGAGAGAGAGAGAGAGAGAGAGAGAAACGAACATTTGCTTGGACGAGTTTCAAAATTAAAATTAACAGACAACGGGCGGTATCTAATTACAAATGCACTGAATTTAATTAATGTGAGAAAAGGAATGTACGAAGTGTGTGTGTGTGCGTGTGTGCGTTCATGCGCGAGTGTGTGTAAGCCCGTGCGCATAATGAGCAGCAGGGAGCCCAACTCTGCAACCTTTGCTGGTCTCTTAGCGGTTTTAAATGAGCATGCAATGTCCTTCTGTCGCTGTTGGTGTCCCGATGATTGAGGTTATTATCATTTGTTAATGCTTTTGAGCAAGCAAGAAGAATAGAAAGTGTACAGTACATGATAGTGAAGTCGATTATATGTGTGTGTGTGGGTGGGTGTGGTACGGACAATGATATAATGACTTTGATTTGAAATAAATGAATTAGTATTAAAAATTAAATGAGTATTACATATATTCTGCACACAGACAGACAGAAAGACAGACAGACAGATAGACAGTTCATGTTTGGCTAATGTCCAGTCCTGTAGAGTCATGTTTTGGTAATGTCCAGTCCTGTATTGTCACACAATAATTAGTATATAAGTATACAACTATACACGAAGCACTTCAGTAAAGCTGTGATACCAAAATGTATAAACTAGGAAAAATGTAGGAGCAGCTTTATTACTTAACGACTACAAAGTTGTGACGTTTCGGTGTGAGCCTTAATCATACAAAAACATACAGGACGAAGAAATAGAGAGAGGAGATAAAGTATAGATTCACATGAATGCTATTAAAAATAAACATAAAATAAATTAATAATGAATAGAGTACTTAGCTGTAACTGTAAGAAGATATGGGCTTGTCCGACGGTGAGTGTCAGAAATGAGAATTGGTAAGGCGTAGAGACTGTTTTAATGAAGATCTGTGATGTGTGGTCGGTGGATCGTAACTGGGGGTAGTGGGTGGGGAAACCGTAGAGGGGAGAGAGAGAGAGTGATACAATAGTTAACCTAGCCAGGAGAAGGTGAATTAGATGATTAGAGTTAGGGTAGAGGGGTTGTAATGTGATGCTGTGAGAAGGTCATGAACTATATGTAACAAGTGAGAAGGGAGTGGAGCTTAGTGGAGAGGGATTATAAGTGTTGAAGAGGAGAATGTTAGGTGTAGCTGAATAGCGAGTTTAACCCGTGTGGTTCCTGAGTCCCATAATCCTGAATGTAGCGGTTCTCAAGCGCTAGGCGGCTTGTGTCATCTATGTGACATTGTTTGATGGCTGTTACCAGAAAATCAGATTTACCTCTGTGGTTGGGGCCATTGAAATGATTTGAGACTGGTTTCAAAGCATGCTGGGTGATATCGTACAGATGTTTCTGCAAGCGGTCTGATGCCAGTCTCAGCAATATACGTTATCCTGCATCTTTTACATACGATGACATATATCACATTACGGGACTCGCATGTGAATCCCTCATGAAGAGTGAGGATAGTTTTGGGAAAGGTGATCGTTTTCGTTTCCCAGACTACAGGGCAGGTAACGCAGCGGGGGCGGTTACATTTTCTAGTACCAGCATATGTAAGGCTCCGCTTCAAGTGGCTGTGGACGAGGATGTCCTTAAGGTTTGGTTCACGTTTGTATGCCAACAGGGGTGGATCATAGAAAATCTCGGGAGCGTCGGGGTCGAGCTGAATTATTGGCAGATGACAATAAAGAATTTTCTTAACCATCTGACCATGCGTACTAACTTAACTCTGTCCGATGGAGTAACAGACTTTTTTCTGAATGTTTCTTTGTATCTCACTAGGTGGATACGGTTGAAGGGTTAACGGACATTTCTGGGTAGTGGCGGTGACGGAAAAAGTCTAATAAATTGTTGGACTGATCTATAAAGTCCAAATTATCCTGACATATGCCGCGAAGACGGAGGAGTTGGGAGTATGGGATGGAGTTCTTACAGGCTTCAGGATGGAAGGAAGTGTAAAGCAAATAAGTGTGGCTGTTAGTGGGCTTGTAAAATACAGAAATGACAAGCCTGCTTGTGCCAATAGAAATTTTAATGTCTAAAAAGTTGACAGACATGTCAGAAATTTCATAAGTGAATTTTATGTTGTTATTATTAAGTGAGTTGGCGAATCAATAAGTTTTTTTTTTAGATCTTAATGTGGCATACTGGTGACTCCAATGCCATCATCGATGTACCTTTTATAGAATTCTGGAAGTCTGCCAGCATAGGTTTCCCATAATTTAACTTCCAGAAAGCCCATAAATAAATATTCATAATTGGGACCCATTTTCGTTCCCATGGCAACACCAATGATTTGCTCAAAATATTCGCCGTTGAGTTCGAAAGAATTTAGGTTTAGTACTAGCCGTGTTAAGTCTGATTAAGGTGTCAGTGTTAGTTGTGGGGTGAGGGTCTTTGTCTGGAAAATAGCGGAGTGCTAAGAGTCCATCCTCATGGGGGGATAGAGGTATATAGGGAGCAGACATCAAGGAGAAAGATGTGATAGGTGTGGTGTTGAGAAAGTGTGACTGTATCAAAAGTTTTTAAGGCGTGGTTGGTGTCTTTCAAAAATGAGGGTACTAGCGGCTGGAAAATGCTGTCCAAAAAGTCAGAAATGTGCTCAGTGGGGCATGAACACGCCGATACAATGGGACGTCCAGGGTTACCTGGTTTGTGGATTTTAGGAAGAAAATAGAAGGTGGGGTTGCCTAAACAGCTGTCCTTGATGTGAAGAGAAACAGCTTGAGGTGGGAGGCCACCTTCTGTAATCATGTCTTTAATGGCTGCTTCCACTTTATCATTATTTGAACGGGTAGCATATTTTTTACATGGGGCATAGAATTTTGTGTTGCTGAGTTGGGACATTCCTTCCGCAATATATAAATATTTTTTTTTCTCAAACTATGAGATTCAACGTTTTATCTGCCGGTTTTATTACAATGTTATCTCGACGTCGGAGTTTGGACAATGCCTTGGACTCTCTCTTGTTTAGGTTGAAATGCCTAAATGTTGGTGGTTGGAGATTTTGGATATCACGCCACGTCGTATCAATGTACAGATCTAAAGCTCGGGAAGCCCCGGGGGAAGGTGTCCAGCGATATTTATGGTGGTCGTAACGGGCAAATGGGTCATCGGGGCTTTGTGTGAGTTGATTAGATTCTTTCTTAGCAAAGTGATATTTAAGTCGTAGTCGGCGGTGGAACTGTTTAACATCGCGGAGTAAAAAATAGCGACCACACTGAGGGCGGACAGGAATAAATTTAAGACATTTGTAGAGGACTTGTTTTGTCATCATCAGAAAGAGGCAAGTCGGGGGGGGGGGGGATACAGACTATATTAGAGGTTGGAGGAGGAAGAGGAGGAGGAGGAGGAGGAGGAGAAGAGGGGGTGTCATCTACGGGTGTGGGTGTGAGAACTTGAATGTGCTGTGTAATCTGGGAAGGTTGGTAGGGAGGTGTTAAAGAAGTCTGATGGTCAAGTGAGATAGAAGCATGTTGGTCAGATGTGACAGAAGAGAGGGGCCGATTGGTGGGTGGATCACCTCTAGAAGCAGAAGAGATCGATTGTGGTGAGGGGTAGAGGCAGGAGTCGGTTAAGTTTATGTTCTTTGCCAGAGACATAGAACTGGCAAAGCTGGCGATTTGTGGCGTGTATAATGTGTTTGATAAGAAAAAGGAGAACACGGCTGTCTGATGTGTAGGAGTGAAGGCGGCGTTCAAGGTTATCTTTGACCCGATCGAAGTTGGACAAAAGGCGTCTGTGATTCTGAATGATACAGCGTATTCTGAGCCGCGAACAATTTTTCACACTCTTGTCCAGAAGATTTTGTTCAAGCATGTGGAGTGTGCCGGCCGCAGGGTGAAAAGATGACGAAAGTCCTGTAGTATCATGTTTGGCTAATATCCAGTCCTGCAGTGTCATGTTTGGCTAATATCCAATCCTGCAGTATTATGCTTGGCTAATAGCCAGTCCTATGGTGTTATGTTTGGCTAATATCCAGTCCTGTCGTGTCATGTTTGGCTAATATCCAGTCCTGTAGTGTTATGTTTGGCCAATATCCAGTCCTGTAGTGTTATGTTTGGCTAATATCCAGTCCTGTAGTGTTATGTTTGGCTAATATCCAGTACTGTAGTGT